>VZTD01000998.1:349469-421190 GCA_013397725.1 Rhagologus leucostigma
TTCCCCCTTCCCTTCCCCCTTCCCCTATGTCATTAGTTTTGTCTTTTGAACACTGAAATAGGCAGGATAAAGATTTAATATAACTTCATACTTCTCATTTTTGTTTGTAGCAAGCAAGCAGATGGAATCAGAACACCCTCTCTAACATCTCAAATCAACGAAACATGTAAAGGAAACTCCCAGAGACTGCTCTAAGCAGAGTCCCATGGAAATCTCTCCAGATCTATTTCCAGAGATTTCAGAGCAATGGAGATGGAAAGAATAATGAACTGCTGGCTACCAGGCTGCTGGGATATACATGAGCCTAAAATCAGTGGAAGGTCATGGACATGATTTTGATTTGTTTAGGAGGTAAAAGTTCCCAAGAGAGAGTGACTGGAATATGAAGCTCGTTCTGTTGGCAGGGTCCCACTGGCTATGCCATCTGCCCATGTGCCTGCTAACCCCCACTCCAGCTTGGGGACAATCTGCCTCTCCCCGCTCTTTAACAATTTGTTTTTTCCTTAGGTGACCAATGTTTCTCAAGTTCCTTCATAACAGTCTAAGCATTTCATTTTTAAAAACTTGTCTCTTTATTAAGTTGCTAATTAGAGTTAATAATTCAGACCTTTGTTCTGCCTCTGCTCCTGATGTCTGACAGGTTGTTTCACTGCCTCTTCTCCACTTTCATGCTCTTCTGGGGTCTTCATCTCTCTGCCCTCCCTCCTTGACTTTACCTCATAGTTTGAAAAATTTGACCCTGCTTTTAATATCTCTGCTGGCATTTCACTTAATGATCCTATTACAAATTCCTGAAGCTCTTTTCAGTCAAGATTCTCAGGGCTCTACCAGTATCAATTAATTTCCAAACACTTTCATTTTATCATGCAGATTTTACGCATGGGTAAACTGGGGCATGGAGAAGTCAGACAGTGCTCAGCATCACAGCCAGAAGTAGCACAGCTTGAAAAGGGGTGTGATCTTCAGCGCTGCTGAGCATCTCTGACTGCTTCAGGCTTCATTTGTTTCTCTAGGTGGTAAAATTCAAGCCAGAGTAGATTTAATACTCATGTACTCATCCATTTCCTGTGTGTTGATGGGAAGGAAGGATCTCTGTTGGTTTACACATTTATAAAATGCATAGCTGAGGTTAGCATGCTATTAAACTGAGCTCAAAGATGAGTTAGAGTGCAGGGTAATATTTAAGCTCCTCAGATAGATATCAGTGTCCAAAGCATCCAGTGACATAAACATTTAAACGTCAGGAAAGCCACTCTTATCATATCATTTAGTCTCTTGTGCTTTATCTTTCTCAAACACATTTATCATGAACATATTTATCATGACAGAGCTGAAATTTGCCACCTCAGTACCAAATCCTTTAATGGGTTTTCATGTGACCAGCACTGCAAAGGTCTTGTTTTGATGTACAACAAGACGGACATATAAACATAAATGCCTTAATCCTGACTCTTACTTATTCTTTTAGATTGAATTAATGAGTTTTCATGTCAATACAAATTAGATAAATAGCTGGAAGAACTTGTTAGCCTGTTTCTGGTGGTTTGGATTTTTTAGTTTACTAGAATTGATTAGGCATTTGTTGACAAAAGCAGGGGAAAGAAAAAATCCATCACAATTATGCACATTTTGCTGCAAGGCTTGAAAGGGCAATTTGGAAATCAGATGATAAAATAGTTAAACAGATATATTAAAAATTGGCAAGGAAAAAAATTCCTGCATTTAAATTGTCAGGCAAGTGTTTATGCACTTGCTCCATATATGTCATCAAATTAAACAGCAAAAAATCTTCATGTCCTAAAATGTCCAGCTGCTATCTGGAGATAACATGAGGGATTCTCCTCAAATCTGTGCTGGACCAAGCGTGATGAAATATTGTGGGTTGGTAATGGGAAGAGGCTTGAATGGAATTCCAAGCTATTCCCTCCCCTCCTGCTTGAAGTCAGTGACAAAGCTCATGGTGGTCAATTGTGGCAGGTCAAGGGCACTAAGAAGACCCACGCTGGAGTGATGTTGCAGAGCAAGAGGTGAGCAGGGAACAGGAACACAGTTGGTGATTCTGGATGCTGTGGAGAAGAAAAAAAGAGCAATAGTTTTTCCTTCTCAGTTAAAAGTAGAAAAATATGGACAGCCAACTTTATTCTCACACTTTGAGATAACTACTTATTTGCAAATAGTCAGCAACTGCCTATTAAAAACTAATATGTGGCAAATGTGGTCACAGTGTGGCACCCAGATAATGAGCTTGTTCACCTGAGGTTTTGTGTTGTGGTCAGGGAAAATGCTCCTCAATTAGGACTTTTCTGCAAGAGGAGAAGGAAGTTCATGAAAATTAATTTGTCTCTCTGATTGTTACCTTTTCTGACCATTTATAACTCATAACACTCTCCTACTGATGTCATATTTTTCTTGTGACCTTTCTCCAGCTCCTTCTGTGGAACTTCTCCCTGTGTTTCAAAGATTGTTTTCAAGGTCTAACAAGAAGGGTGGCAGGATCTGAGCCAAACCCTGTGGTTGGAATCACTCAGTGGAAAAGACATGCCCATTCATGCATATTTGATACATCACTTCTAAAAATGAAAGGACTTTTTTTAATCAAAGAACAATGGATTTTCCATTTTAAGTCAGAAATAAGTCAGGTGGCCCTGCTATGCTGAGCTGTGGTTGTACACCTTTGTTTGCAGGGTTCGATTCCTAATCTATAGAAAAGGAGGGTGAATGTTGATTTTCATCTTGTTGTGGGGGGTTTTCCATGGGTTTTTTTCAGGATGTTGAGGGTAGCCTGAAGGGAACAATGGGTTTTCCAAGTCCTATAAGATAAAGTTGGAGGATGCAGCAGAGCCTTGGAAAATAAATATAAAATTTCTATAATAAATATAAAATTTCTATAATAAATATAGAATTTCACTTTGTTCAGGAGTGGAGCAAGGGTCTCCCCTACAAGAGCAGGTTTTCCTCCCTAGGTTGCTCTGAGTCTTTGTCTCTGGGAGCTTCAGGCAGTGACAGGGGTCCTCTGTGCTGTTCCAGGCGGGTGCCTTCATGTCTGCAGGTCGTTGCGCTGCCCCACCACAGCTCGCTGCTGAGCTACAGGAGCCACAATAATTAAAAATATTTATCTCCTCTTCCCAGGATCCTGCCTACCACAGCAGAAAAACATTTCTAATAAAAAATCTGAATGAAATGGGAAGGAAAGGGAAAGCTGTATGTGTTCAGTGTTACTCCACAGTGATTGCCATTTTTCAGGGTGAAAGTGAGCTTTGCTAGCCTGAATATCAGAAACTCAGGCTGAAACTCTGGGTTAAAATGAATTCATAAAGCAAGCTGAATTAGGGGCTGGCTCCGGCATTTCCACCATGTAGGACACCGTGTCACTGTGTTTTTCCTCTCTCTGCATGTATTTGTGCTCTTTTATTTTTCCTGTAATTGTAGGGAGAGGCTTTCTCTCTATTTTCCCCTCAATTCATAGAGATCTTGTAATTTATCTCAGCCCCCATAAAGGCACTTTTTTGTGCTTGCCGACCCTATAATGATGGTTTCTGTTATGCTGGAGCTACTTTCCTATCTGCTGCTGTATTCTACTGCTCATGGAAGGATTGATGCTGTTCATTTTTCTGCCACACACCACTATAAGGAGAAGCAATGGAAGGGGTTTCTTCCTGAGACATAGCTCCTGATTTCTTAATAGGAGAGCAATAAATACAGTCTCTTCCAGGCATTAAGAGAAAGGGAAGAGAAATCCAGAACAGCATCCTTTTTCTCCATCTGTTAGTGTGTCTTCTAGTCCTGAATTCCCTTCACCTGCACAAAGGGCTGAGCTGTGCCTTTGTGTGCACAAACAATAAATGCAGATAATTCTGTTAACTTTAGCTGGGTTTTTTTGCCTTTTTTTTTTTCTTTTTTTGCTCTTTTTGTTTTTTTGCCTTTTCTTTTTTTTGGCATTTGGCATATTTTGAAATCTTACTGAAATCTGGAAAGTTAAGCCTCTGTTCTTGGTTATTCCATTGTAGTCTTGTATAGACTAAATTAAAAAAAAAAATCAGTTTATAGTGGCTGGCTGGAGCAGCAGCATTGAAAGAGTGTGATCCTGGAATGACTGGTGTGCAGTTTTAGAAGGTTGTTAGAGAGGGCTGTAAATTATGTCATGTGTGGGTCATCAATTATATAGATAAAACTGTGAAGGAGAGTGGTTTGTCAGAAAAGATAAGAAAAGAGGGACTGAACCTAGATATATTTTCTGTGCTGATAATCTGGTCTTTTTTAGAAGTGAGAGGAGTCACTTGTAGAAGCCACTTAATAAATTTAATGACTACTGGAAGGGACAGATTAAGAAAAGAGCAAGGATAAAATGTTAAGTGTGTTTGCAATTGCAAAATCAGTGCCACTTATTCTTTGAGTTTGCTGATGACTGTAGGTGATGTCTGGAAGTAAAGCAGGGGTTGAAGAGGATGTGGTTCCCCTCCTCTGACAGAGAGGGAAGGGGCCCTATTTCAGGAATTTTGGCAGGGGTTTGGGTGTCACTCAAGAGCTCCCAGGCTCATCAGGTGTTGTCTCAAGTGATTATACTGAAGACTGAAGACGTGACAAGATCAAGCACTTTCCCCCCAGGGTTATGTGTGCTTCCAGATGTGAAACAGCACAGAAAAACTGAGACATTTTTATCATTTTTCCTCTCTGTTCCAAATGGATGTAGAAGGAAGAAGAGGAAGGCAATTTACACATCCAGAAAAATACACAGAAACCTTTTTAAGTATTGAAGTGAGTTTGGTCTAGACTTATTGGCATTTCTCCTCCTCCCTCACCCAGATGTTCATTTTACCCTGTGCCCCTTCACAATGGGGAGGTATGGTGCAGAGCCTTCAATCCTCAAACACAGCTGCAAAGAGAGGGAAGAACAAATCCCTCCTACCTTGTTGTCTCACTGGGATTTTTCTAGAGCAGGTGACAGAATGACTTCCCATGCATCAATGACAGAAAGTCCTCAGAGCTGTATTAGGGAAGGGCCCTGGGCAGAGAATGGGTAATGAATTTATACAAACCCTGCTTTTACTAAGGCCCTTGGGAGTGCTTCTGCAAGTGACCTAAACCACTCATTCGCCACGCAGGGGGCTTTCCACCATTAAGTTGCTCTATGGCTTTTGGTGAGGTGAAAGTTCTTCAGGAAAAGATTAAAGGGGATATCCCTTCCAAAAAAAAAGGCGGAATTGGAAGGAGGAAATGGGGAAGGCTGAAATGCACAGTTGCCTTTTTAGTTTTAACAGGCTGTCTGTCCAGTTGTTTAATGGTCCCATTTCTGCTGGAAATAAATTGTAAAACTCAAAGCCCATGGATGGAATTCATGGGGTGTTTCACCAAGGCCCTTTGCCTTAAAATTAAACAAGCTCCTTCCAAAACCAGCCTAAATAATAGATGTTATCAATGCACTTTGTGGCTTTATTTGCCAAAAGATGGCAATATTCAAACACAGAAAATTTTACAAAGAGTGAAAACTAGAGGTTGCCACTGAACTTTGACCACTGGCACCTCTGCTCTGTCCTGAAGGGAGGACACTGTCGTCATCCAGGGCTGAATTGCATCATTGTCACCAGGGTTCTCTCTGAAGCCATTCAACATACTAAGCTTTGCCAGCTCCCATGTCTAAGGGAAGAATTCCATGGGCAGTTTTTCATTAACAGCAAACATGTTTGAGAAAATTCACTTCTGCTACAAATCTGCATGACTCTGGTGAAATTATATCAAGTTACATCCTCAGTCAATTTGGGCTATTATTTGATTTTATAAATTGTATCAAGACAGTATTTTTTTAAAATTAAACCCAAGCATTTCCCGTCTCTGTACCTTATTGCTGACAGAAGGCTCTCACACAGCAAAGTTTACCTTTCATTTGTTCCTGTGTAATAACCCATTAGGTCTGCTGAGAAATACCACATTTTTTATGCAGTGTCAACACCTACTTCCATTTACTCTTTCTCTTCAGAAAACAGAGCACAAATCCCAGATGCTGCAGTATGCTGGTGTCCTTGACCTATTGGAGTGCTAAGAGAAAGTAATTAAAGGGAACAAATTGATGAGTTTTTAAGGCTGGTAAAACATACAGCTTTTTGCTTTCTTTGTTGCAGTGCTCATTAGGCAAAGGGAGATTGAAGGATAACCAGGTGGGTCACAGACTCTCTGTTGGTACTTCCCAAAGGCCAGAAGTCTGAATAAGTTTAGGAACGCTTAGTTTCATAAAAATTTACTTTTTATAGTTTGAATCAAGCAGACTTCAGAGATTTCTGCTGTTACTAAGTAATTTTCTTTGTTTGGAGAGAAGATAGGCAAGGTTAAACAGGAAGATCTCATCTCACATTTTTATCTAGGATGTTTACCAACTGAATCTGCCAGCAATTTGTTTTCATTTTTAACTCCTATCTTGAGATAAAAATCCACAGTAGTTTTGTGGAATGTATCAAAGTCATGAGATGCATTTCAGATACTTGAATGATTCAGGCACTGATGCATGCTACAGCTCATATTTCCCTGATATAATAACACAGACGTTATGCTCAGTTTTAAATTATTTATTTCCGTGCGTTAATAAAATAATGATTCTGAAAAACTCTTTTCAGTCTCCTTTAGCGAAGTCTCCAGTACTCTTCAAAGTTTTCACAGTAATCATCTGCCAGTGTCAGCAAATAAATTTGATGCAAACATATGGTTTAGGGGTTTCTTTAAAAAGATACTCTTGCTTCAAGACTGATGACTGGTACGAGATAACTTCCAGAAGTTGCAAAACACAGTTTCACCTAGAATTAATGTTTCTGGTTTTGGTTCTTCCTTTATTTCAGTTTTGCTAAATAAAGAAATAGAGCAGAGGCTCAAAAATGCCCAAGTATTTTGAACTTCGAAATTGCTGTATGAGATCTGGGGAATCTTATTGGACCCCCAAAAAAGCATTAAATCCCCTTAGGTCCTTCCCATCTCAAGGGTACTCAAAACAACCACAATAGCTGTAATAAGTGTTCTTTTTTTTTATGTGCTGAAATGAATTTGTGCTTTTTCAGATTTCTTTCTATCAGGTCCTTTAGGCTGCTGTTGCTCTGGCTCGATGGTGCTCAGCTGAACGAGCAGATTGGAGTGGAGGGGCCTGGGTGAGCTGCTGTCAGGAGGACATCAGGAAGATAGCAGTGGGAAGATATGAACCTCCTTGTAAAAAGAGGAGCTGCAGAGGTGGGAGGGTACAAGGGGTCTCAGGGGCTCATATTGAAACTGAAATAATTTGTAGAAGTTATTGAATGAGGGAAAAGGTTAGTTTTGACTTTGTCTTAGGCTGGAGTGGTTTGTTGGAGAACTACAATACGCCATGCTGGGAAGCTTGAGAAGTGGAGCAGAGGGAGCAATTTCTGGAGGCGGAGGAGTTAAGGTGAGTCCTGGGGATTTTTATATAGTGAGAGGCTGCATGAATCAAATAAGCCCTGAGAACTGCCAAATACCAGGTAACAGTGAACAAAACTCATAGGTGTGGGCTCAGAGATAAGGGAAACCAGGGGCTGGGAGTACAGCTGGAAAGTTGCCCCCTTCATCTGGGGGTTACATCTGGGAAGTTGCTTGCTTTATCTAGGGGCTAGGGGTGGAGCAGGATGCTGTGGGAACTCGTTTCTGCCTTGCCATGCTGGTGGCAGGAGCAGTGTGGTCAATTCTCCTTCATGGCTGTATCTTGCATGTTCTTGTCCCTCAGAGGGCTTCACCTGGCGCATGCAGCTCTGGGCAAAGACCTGCTGTTTGTTTGGGTGGGGTGTGTTGTTGAGACTTTGGAGGTGGATTGTGGGCAGTTGACTCTACAGAATGCTCCCTCTTGCATGTTAGAGATCTCCTATTGCAACCCCCTAACTCTGCAGAAATGTGGCACTCCTGCCCCTGACCTCCTGCCATATGTGCACCGAGAGGGTCTTGGAGCTCAGTGAGAACTGAGATAACAAGTGATTTGCCAGGAAAGGTGATAGAATAAGGATGGAGACTCTGAGTTGTAAATATTTTGTGTAGTGAATTAATATTGCAGATTTGTCTATTATAAAACTAACTCTAACTACAGCCATGGAAGAGAGCACTGTTATAGCTGAGCAACAGATATTCCCCTGACCTAACACTGATCAAAGGAGGTTTAAGCTTTGGTGCATAAACTAAAGCAGCTGGTTGTGTAGGCACTTGATTAAGCAACACTTGGCGACCTTACTTAGGTTAATTTAACAGGTGTTTGAGGAGGGTGACCTGTGCAACTTGCTCCAAAGTCACTCCCTGAGTCAGCCAGGAAACTCAGAGCAGGCCCTAAGAGTCTTCCCCACTTGGCCCGAGCAATGTCATTTACACCCTGCTAGGGATTTGTTCTAAATTAAGTGCAAGAAATTTTATATTTCTATTGTACCATTTATGTTTTTAATATGATTTAAAAGCTGGAATGTTATTTCCACTGAAGACTGGGGTTGAAAAGTCCCTTGAGCACTGAAGCAGTTAACTTTCAACAAAATTTATGTCCTGAAGAAGTATCAAACTGCGTCAATTTAATTCCCAGGTCACTGGATTTCTCCTGGTTCAACCAAAGTAGCACAGAGTGTTTTTAGAATTTTCTCTAGTTCATTTGTTCATTAGTTTATTTTGGATTTGAGCCCGCAAAAATCCCTGTGGAACATGAAATTGGATTGCACAGCTTTCTATATTAAAATTCTGCTCTTTTTAGGACAGGTAAAATGAAGCCGTTAATCATGTATCTTAGGACACATCAGTAAATGTAATATTTAATATGCACATCTTCCAATGCAATTACATTGAAAATTATGTGTACTTAAAGACCCTCATAAAACTGGTGGAGGAGAGAGTTGCTTTATGCCAGTAGGACATGGGAGGACATAAATACTTCGAAGTGAAATCCCGAACAGGCTACAGATGTAGTGCAATGGGCTTATTTCCCTGGAAGACCAGTGGCCATTAACCCAAATTGCAGAATTTTTTCTGTACTCCCCAGAGCTGCTGTATTAATGCACCTTTTGGTTTACCCCCTCAGGTTTTCCTGGTGCTGGCTGGGAGGTGCAGAACTTGTCTTTCAGCTGCTTAATGCTGTTTAAACAGTTGCTTCAGGCACAGTACATTAAAGAAGTGCTCATCTAGGACAAGAGGTAATGGCTTCACACTGACAGAGGGCAGGTTCAGGTTGGGTATTGGGAAGAAATCTGTACTGTGAGGGGGCACTCTGGTTGCCCCAAGAGGCTGTGGCTGCCCCATCCCTGGAACTGTTCAAGGCCAGGTTGGACAGGGTTTAGAGCAACCTGGGATAGTGGCTTGGGGCAACCTCGAAGGTGTCCCTGCCTATGGCAGGAAGTTGGAATTAGATGATCGTTGAGGTCCCTTTCAAACCAAAACATTCTGTGATTCAATCTATTAAGCGCCATCATCATTAATTTATCTCCTCTTTCTTTCTACTGGCTCCATTTTCCACATGAGTGGACCAAGGATAGCGAAAGATGTGAGTTTCAGAAACATGTATTTGAAAGCCATCTGGGATTTTTATCCCCTCCTTGCACTTGATACCTTATTTTTTCTCCCTCTTCCACAGCAAAAGAAATACTAGAGAAAGAAATAACACCCACTCATCATGACCACATACAACCTGCCTGGGTATATCCTTCACATTGTAGGAAATATAAGCATATAAGGAAAAAAACCTGCCTAGACTGTGGTTATTTCCAGTGGGCAGTGATGCGTTTCGGCCAGCCCTAACAAGGGTTTGGACCCTGGTGTGATCTCATTGCTACTTTTCCTGTCAACAGGAAACTTAGGGAGTTCTAACTTTTTTTCCTAACGGATCAAAAATCTGAAGTCATATTTCAGTAAGGAAAGCATTTTAGGTTAAATGTTAAAGGAGAAAGCCTTTAAATCCATTTCTATTGCATCATTTGGAAAAGTCTGAAGTCAAGACTTCAGACATTTTTCTAGCAGTGAAAGCTTATAAAGACTGTGCCTCATTCTCTAATTTTTCCCTTTCTGTTTAATTCTATAGCACTGAATGTTAAGTAAAGGAATTATTAAATTTGATTGTTGGGACCCTGCCTATGAGTTTTGTGGCATTTTGGCAGTAAATCAGTAAACTGACCTGGGAGTTCGCAAGTGTGGCTTGATGGAACAAGTGACCAAAGAATCTAACAGTCAGATCTTCAGCAGTTTAACAGGATGTTCTTGTGGCCAAGGACAGACTTTATAAAAATAGAAAGGATGATTGTATTTGAGGTCTCAAAGACAAACAGAGAATCACAGCTCTGTCAAGTATTAAATTCCTACTCTCTGTCTAGTCTGTACAGGGGTTTGGATGTGTATTTAGGTTAAAGATTTTCACATGTGAATCTCAAAATTAACCATTTTTCAAATTTTGAATATATTTTGGAGCACTCAGGGAACACTAAAGCCCATGGGACAGCTCAGTGTGGATTAAATCCTACAGGCCCATATGTAGTGACAGGAGTCTATGGAAGGATGATTTAATAGAAGAGGTCTTGGATTAGGATTTGTAGACTAAATTTTTAGCTCAGCCACACACCTCATGTCCAGTCAGTCTGTTCCCTTCTTGCTAAAATAGGATGGATGTTTCCATTTGGCAGGGGTGGTATTAAGAGGACAAATACAAGAACTGTGAGTGTCTCAGATGCTGGTGATACAAAATATCCAGCTGTTTGTGAAGAGAGTTGAGGTCACTAAACCAAAAAAGTTTTCACCTTCTGTCTTTAATTTCACCATATGCAATGAAAAGGAGTATTTGAATGATACTCTAAACAGGAAAACAATTATATTGTTTGTTTTTCCACCTCTCTTTTAATTTTACCTTTTTTTTAAACATTCTTATATAGAAAAAAACCCCCAATGGAACTATGCAATATCTGGGTTTCTTTTGAAAGTTCATCTTGTTCGGCAGGTGTGTGTAAAAACTTTGATTTTGTGGAAGGTGTAAAGATTACTTTCTCTGCCTGGGTTGGCTGATGCTCTTCACCCACCTGAACCTCACTCAAGTGGCTGTGATGAGGGGAGAAGGCAGCTGTATTCTGCTTGGCTTTGGGAATAAAACCCACTTCCCTGGGTGCCTCCCAGTTGTTTAGTATTTGAGGTTTTCTCCACAGGGCTCTGATTTTTCAGTGTTACTCTTAGTCCTTAAGTAACTCTTCGTGCATTTTCAACTCTGCTACCTTATTTTCCACATGCTAATGAAACTTGGCCTGTTTGTCACAGTTCCCTAATCAAACTTTATAACATCTGTGTGTTTAATGAGTAGTACTGCCAGTCTTAACTGTTGAGTATGGCTGGATGATGAAAACACTTAACTTTCTGAGTAAGGTATTGTTATGATCCAATTGTTATTATTATTAAGGCTCTTTGGAAATTCCTCTGCCCGAATTAAGGTGCAAGTGAGACCATATGCCAGTGACAATAATATGGGTTTTATTTGATGGTAGATATGAGAGAGAGAGAGAAAGAAAGAAGTAGAAAATAGGTGGGGGGGACAGAGAGTGACAGGGTCAGAATAAGGAAAATATCACCATCCGTGGATCCCAGCGATGTTCAGTTGATCCTCTCCAGCTGGTCTTCTTGGTGGTGAAGGTCCCCCCAGAAAGCATAGAATCCGATGGGTATGTATGCTCAGGCCAGGTAGGCACGTCCGGGCACGTCCCCCTGGGGGAGGGGGGCAGTCTTACAGCAGACTCTGGGTCTGTTCCATTGTGTGCAGTCCTGTGGGGCAAAGCCTCTCATGTGAATATCCCGTGGATGTGCCCTGTGGGGTTGGGGGTTCCGCAGCTGGGCCAGTTTGTGTAATCGGAGGATGGTGTTTATTGCCTCTCACCAGAGGTTATGCCATGCACCCAAAAACCTCCTCCTCCCCGCTCGGCTGGGGAGAGTCTGTGTAAGCCTGGCTTCTGTGAGCTGTGCTCTCCCCCACCCCAAACTCAGCCGGGATGGCAGCTGGAGGCTTTGGCCTATTGTGGATGCATACCTTTCCCTCAGCCTGAGGTGACTGAACAATGGGTTTCCTTTAATCTGATCAGCAGTTCGATTTACAGTTCAAAGTTTTTCAAAGAGGTTTCTGTGGTTGTAGCTTCTTTAAAACTTTATATCAATGTTTGAGGCATGAACTATTTCAGTCTCTGACAGGTATATACAAGTCAAAGCTATGCTTCAGCGTGGTGCAATTAAATCCAAATGGTTTATAGTTTTCCCAGACAACAACAAACTTCTCTTAGTTTTCGAATGTGCATCTTTAACAGAGAAAGTTGAGGAAACCAAAAACTAATCACAGTCAAGGAACTGGCTTTAAAATTAATGATCAGCCTTGTACAGAGAGCTGTACACCATAGCAGATAATTGGAAGATGGAGGTTTAATGCAAGTGGAGGGTCTGGTACTTGTGACCATCTTATGGTTTCTTTTGTGCCATTTCAGACCAAATCCCACTATCCCCTAATTTTACCTGTTTTATAACTTGCCACAAAATTTTTGAACTTGAGATGCTCCAAATGGTCCTGACCTGACATCCCAGCTATGGTGGCTGTGGTCAGGTGCCTGACCTGGACTGCTGTCCTGGTCTGGCCAGGACAGCCAGAACTATAAAAGATGAGATGGTATAATTCCTGAGAAATTCCATAAAGAAAATATGAAAACAGAGGTGAAAGGCAGTTCAGGAAAGCTGAAAGGAAAGGAGCAGGACAGGCACATTTTGATTTGATTTTCTACCTAAACATACAGTGAAGGCTTCACAAGTTCATAAAATGGTGTCTTAAAAGATAATCTCTTCAGAAAAGAGAAATAGATGGAGGGGGTTTCTCTGTGATAGTAAATCAGGCTGGTGACAAGAGCCAGCAGGTCCCAGACCAGTTGGGCAGGAGTTGAATTTCCTTTTGGAACCCAACTTCAAGCACCAAGGGACATGTTCAAAGACACAGCTATGCTCCTAACTGAGATTTGTGGTTTTGAAAATGTCCTTCCTAAATTTCAGTGCAATCTTCCTGCTCTTGGCAGATCATGAGACACTTTTTAGTCTCCATTTATGTTTACCTCCAGGTAAACATGGGGGAGAAACACCTTTCATTGCTGCAGATTACAGTGAAATGAGGTAATGGGATACTCAAGGCTTATAACCAGGATTTCTGACTGATAGTTCCAAGAAGTTCATTATTGTAATGAACTGGATATCATCATTAACTGATGAGGGATATACATGAACTGAGCTGGTCAATGGGGCATCCAGGTCCTCCTCTACTCATGGCATCCCTGACTCACCTGCACCTGGGAGGCTGAATGGCTCTGGAAAACTTACGGCTGATGACTCTTACTGAGAAGGACAGATACTAGCTGACAAAAGTTAGGATATTCGGCTTTATTGCATATAATTTAAGTTTTGGGTTGTTTGTTTGTTTGTTTTTAATTCCATCCTGATAGGACTTAACTCCCTCTAAAACATTAAATATGCATATAAACATTACTGAAATAAAGTTGCTATATTTAGCAATTTCCTCCATCCCCCATTTTCTTTCCAAGACGAAATGTTAGAGAACCTGTAAAGAATTTATTCAACAGTTTTATGTTATGAAAACATACCAAAGAGTTTTCAGCCCCCAAACAGGCAAAGTTCCAAGCTAAAGAAGATAAAACAGACACAAAGTTGTTATTAATATTCAGATTTGCCTGTCAGACAGTGAATAAAGATAGTAATATTGAACATGGATTTTCCTATATCAAGTAGCTGCATCGCCTCTGTTGTATGGTTAGACACAGTGATCTCAAGGGTCTTTTTAACCTCTGTCGTTCTATATAAACACATGAAAATCAAACAATATAAAAGAAAAAGCAAGAGAAACTCACTTTATTTTTATTAACACTTGGATAATTCTAAATTAAAAGGAAAAAACCAATATAAGCATCTTCTAGAGTGTGCTGTTTCCTGAGAGAAATCTATATATAACCTGTTGACCTCAAACTCACATCAACATCTTTTAGCTTTGGTTTGATGATTTCCCTGTACCAACTCAACACTGAGAAAAGATCAGTTAGCAAGAGTTGTGGTTGAAGAAGTTCAAATTGATGGAGCACACCTGACCAGCACAGCCCCAAACCTGCTCTTCCTTTTCAAGAATGATGCCATTCCCTCTACAGTTACAGCTCCACAGTGCTGCCAATAGGAGTTAATTCCAGATGTGAAGGACTGTCCTAACTGTAAGAGATGAAAGATTACTGCCGAACTTCATGGGGTTTAAACTGAGGAAGTTTTAGTTGCAGGAAAATCTCTTCATCACTGGCATCAAGTAACATGTGGTCTTGGAGTTGTCAATAAGAGGCATCCAAGCTCCCTTTTGGGAATATTCTGAAAAGCTCCTAATTGTTGATGAGGAGAAGTGGTAGGTCTTTTGATTAAAGTTGTTAAAGTAATCTGATACAGAAATTTCCCATTTGATACAAGTCCTTCTGTGATTATTGTAAGAGCAGCTATTTATTGGACTGACAGGGGTTTGGTACTTTAGGGATTGCAGCACTTGAACCCAGACCTCCTGTATTACATTGAGGGTGGTAATCACCAGGCCACAGTGTGGATATTGCCGCCTTTTCTGTCTCTACTCCTCCTATTGCTTCTCTCAAAGAGTCTTGTTTCAATTACAATGCAAATTAAAATCCATTTCCATTTATGAAATGAATCTTTGTTTTCCAGACAGTCTTAATCAAAACCCCAAGCCAGGCTCTGCTTCTGTAGTTCTCTTTGGGGCTGATTTCAGTTGTCTTTAAGGCAACTTGCTGCCATTGCAAAGAGCCCTCAAAGCACTGGATATTTCAAACACCATTTAAACTTGCTGGAAGACCAGAGTGTTTGAAAGGCTTTAGCAGTTTTATCCAAACCTTCTGTGGCTGAATTGTGTGCCCTTGAATTACACACATTTACCATAGACCCTCACTAAAAATATGAGATGTTTCTTGGATTTTCTCCAGAGACTTCATTCACTAGGAATACTAAGTTTCCTGTATATAGCTCTGAGTTTTCTCTTCTGTCTTCCTGTAAGTTTACTCCTTGTCTGCAGTTTTGTCACTATTCAAGTTTATGTCAGCTGCTGACACCACGACTTTCCCAGGTTTGAGGAGAGGAAGCAGTGTTGGTCTCCCATCCCAGACACACCATTTTGATGCACAATTAAGCAAAGCTAAAACTAGAAATTATTTCAGAGAAGCACGTTGGAAAACACAGCAAGAAGGAGGCAGCTCAGCCTCTCGGTTCCCTCCAGCCACGGAGTGACAGTTTCAACAGTGAACTTAATCCCTGTTTAATCCAATCTTCCCAAGTTAAATATTTATTTTGATCTTTAAAGAGAAAAATATGTCATTTTCTCAAATTCTTTCTGTCAGAGGAATATGTCATCTGGAGATGAAGCCCTTCATGTGTCAGAAGGCCTCCATCACCTATTGTTGCATTTTCCATCTTCCTTCTGTGGCCAACTTTTCTCACCCTCTTCCTTTTGTTAGTGTCCACCTGGAAGAAGCTGCCTCAGCAGATCTGTTATAAGCTGTAAGCAGGATGGTACATATAAAACTCTAAAAATGTGTATTTCTAAAATAATGGTGTTTGCCTACATCTTAAGGAAATTAACTGTTTGTGATGTTGCGAGTGGCAAATTATTTCCCTGTTTAAGGAAGATAGCTTACCTTTCAAGCTGGAGAATCACTTCTACTTCCACTGAACTCTTGTAGAAATTTGGATCCAGACGCAATGCTGATGCAAGTTATAGCTGGCAATTTTCATGTTTTTCTTATGTAAAGACTATGAAAATAAATTTGTTTTACTGTTTCCTTTGTGTGTGGGTGTATGTGGTTTCTCTTTTTTGGATTTTTTTTGTTCCTCTGTGGTTCTTTTTCTGTTTTCCCTTTTCTTTCTTGTCTCTGTTGAACCAGAAGAGAAGGACTAACATATTTTCTCTGAGTTCTCCTTCACATTGCAGTTGCTGATTTGTTCTCAGCTTGGGTATTCATCAGGATTTCTACCTGTCCTGTTCAGATTAAATGCATAGCAGAAAAAACCTGAATATATATGTACGAAATTAACATATAATAATATAATATATTGCCATGGATTAACCATCAGTACAGAAATACTGGTAGTTAATCCATGGTAAACAGTGGTGCTGAAGTTCTTCTGTGCTGTGCACTAGGCCAAAACCTAGTGGTACTCAGAGTGTTCCCAGGTAAGCCACACCAAGGGAACTGTGGAAATGATGCTGTGTTGTTCACTAGTGGCTTCTTTTGTCAGATTTATTTTCTTTTCCCCACCTTGCTGCCATGATTATGGAAATTATGCTGAGGGAGCAGTAACAGTGCTTTCTGGTCAAGAGAGGTTGGATTTGCTCCTAAAAGCTGAAGGGAAAAAACCTCCTTAACAGTTAGTAGTTCTATTATGGGTCTAGAATTAAAAACAAGCAGGAATCAGAATAATATTCTGCCTTAGTTGGAGTCAAGCCTTTTATTTCTTGAAAAAAAATATTAAAATGTCCATAATATGATGCTTAGGATTTGGGGGTTTGTTCATGAGTAATGTGCTCTCCACCACAGGCAGCTGCATTTTGTATTGAACTTTTCCTCAGACAATTGCACAGGTGAAAATCAACCCTGTATTTACCACATCTGGCTGAACCATCTGCATGTTCATGGCATTGATATGGTTTTGACCTCAGACTGCAGGCTGGAGTTTGTTATTTAGAGGCATGTCAGTACAGTGACATTTAGATTTTACTTGCTTTGGTCACTCTGTGCTCTTTATTGATCAAACCTGCTGTACTGTGGATAGGTTAGCCTCCTAAGCTATATATTGTATTAATACTAGTGATAAGAGAGCATCCGTTGGTGCTATTACTGATATACATCTTTAGCCCATTAAAATGCAAATTTTAAGGTGTGCAGCAGATAGAAATCTCTGCAACTTAAAGCACTGAAAAGGCTGGCTAATTATGACTCCAACTATTTTTCAGATAAGTGAGCAGTAAGTCATTATAAAATTCGTAATATGAATCCTTTTATTTCCCTTGTCCCCTGACTATTGAGCTGCAGATAATCTCATTAGGCAGCCTCAGTTTCCAGAATGAGTGCCCAAGGGTTTATTCATTATTCTAAATTTGAAAGCAAATAGAGCTATGAAAACCAACCCATAGTTCCTATTATTTGACTAAAACTACATAAATATATGCAGCCCCAAGATGTGTAATTTATATCAACAAGACCAAAGATCAATGATTTTCTTACCATGTAACTATCAGATGCCTCTTCAGTTTGCAGAGATGATTTTTGGGTAGTCCTGTTTCTGGTATCTTCTATTTCAAGGCTCAGCAAGTACTTAGAGATTTATGCCATTTAATATGACTCAAGGACAGATCTGGCCTCTTTGCCAGCATAATGCTGCCCTTAGAGTACAGATATTTTAGAAGTTGCCTAAAACCCTTTCATACACCAGCACCCAATGGTCTCCCAGGAAATTCCTCCCCTGAGCACTTAACTCTGGTGAGCCATTACACCACTGCAAACATGCCAGCAGAAGAATATGTTTTTATCATAATACAGTCAGAAATTTCCAGGATCATTTGTGCAATGGCATTTATGTATCCTTGAGCCTGAACGTCAATTTTTATATGTGTGAATACTCAGCAGGCAAAGTGTGCTATAGATTTCACTCCATCTGAATTTACTTTCCCACTGAAGCATCTCTTGATCTGGTTGTCTGGTATTTTTAAAGTTATTCCTGTTTGAACACAGATGGCCCCATTGTGTTGCAGTCTACAGAATGAACGCAGTTGCTGTGATTAAATAAAGATACAGGAACAATTCAACCTTCTACTTCACAACTTATGATCTTCCCCTTTAATATGACATTTATGATGACCATTTTTCTCATTTTCCAAGGTTTCAACTCTTTTGGCCAGGTGATTAACTGTGTATGTGTTAAGTCAGACATAAGCTCTCGGCAATATGGCAGAGCGGCTTTGTAATAAAGCAGGTCTCAGTATTTGCTCCAAACTGAAGAGAAAACTTTTCTTTGAGTTAAAGTTTAGTTAACTTTCCTCATGCCGATTTTTCTTTGACTCTATTTGAAGAGTCCACCTCCAGCTGGCTTTTGAGACGCAACCAAGATCTTTGAAAGATCAGCAGCTACATTAAAGGAAGAAGAGAGAGCAGTGCCAATGCAGCAGGTTAAACAGGAAAGTCAGTGTCAGGGGCTTTAATTACAAAAATGACACTGTATGGGTGCACTGATGTACTTTGTGATAGTTGTATGCAGCGCTGGAGAAAGGCAAACCAGGTAACCTCTGCATAGGGTGCAAACAGGGAGAGATTTATAAATGGCACTTCTTGTTCCAGCTCCTGCTGACTTTAGGGCACAGAAGGAAGCAGTCCTGAACCCCTTTTCAGTGGGGACTGAGGACCATCTATCATCAGTGTGGGTTTGGGGTCCTCTCCCACAAAAATATTCTCTGCCACTGGGATTCAGTGAGAGCTGGAAGGCAGCAGGTGAGTGCTCCTCGGCCACGAAACATTTGAACTCATCTCAAAAGGCAAATTCATTTCCACAGTCTTGGAAAAGGGGCTCTTTAGCTCGTTTGAGGGATGGGGGACTGGAGGGAGAAAGGAGAGTTTCTCTGTTAAAAAAAAATATGTTCTGGTTTTGAGGCATTTTCTAAATGTGATTAGACAAGTGCAGTTCCCTCAGTGGCTGCTGCCGGAGACTTTACAAGCAGAGAACTAAACACCTTTATGCAAGATCCCCTTCCATGCACATAGCTGCTGGCCCGCCTGCAGGGCCCTGTGTCCTGGCCTTCCAGGGTACCTTATATAATGGGGATTTTTACTTTTAAGCTATCAAGTAACAGAATAGAAGTCTGAGCAGCAAATGCTTTTGCAAATTAAAAAATAAAGGTGGAGGGGGAAAACCCATCCAGACCTCAACACTGCTTATGCATGGGTGAGTTGTTCCACAATTTGTTCATGGCCATCACCTGGAGCCTCTGCCTGCAGGAGTGTGTGGGCTGGAACCAGTTCAGGATCTCTCCCTTTACTGGTTTTGGGAGCATTTGACTTTCAGATTTGGAGTGCCTGGCTTGAATCCTGCTTTCTGAGACAAGCCTTTGGCGTGGAGTCATTCTGGGGCGTGGGTGGCATTTCTCTTTGTGTTAAGCTATAGTAGAAGGGAGACAAGCTAATGCAGACAAAATTGGCTTTTTCTGCCCCTGGCCACTTCAGATCAATGAGAAGGTCTATGGAAACTCTCAGCCTGGAGAAAATAAAGAAAAAACAAAGGGAAAAAAGAAGACCTTTCTCCTGAGTGATCGTTTAAATCCCTCTGACAGCCTTGGAAATGGAATTTCACTTTCTCCTCCACAGTTCCAGCCCAGATTGTTTACTCTTATCTGCAAGCTTGTCTTCACTAGTTTTTCACATTCAGTTAATTGATTGATTGCCACAAGATTGTTAGTTACCACAATTGCAAATCTGCCTGGGTGCTCCCCTAACAGCAGTGCTGTTACCCTGAGCCATGTCCCATGTTAACTCTGGAAAAGTATTTGAAAAGAAAAACCTGCAGTATCTTTCTACCTGTTGGTCCGTGTCTGTATAATATCCACAAGCAATCTCTAGATGTAGCAAATACTCGGGGCAAATTTGTGGTGGAGGAAGTAAAGGTGACCTTTCCTATTAAATAAAGCCTTTGTAATTTTAGTAACTGAGGTAAACCTCAGCAGGACTCAAGTAACACGTTAAAATACTGATTCCCACAGTGGAGACTGAATGTATGCTGAATACAGCACAGGCAGCAGACTGTGGAGGAGCATCTTTAAATTAAAACTGTACTATGTCTTAGCAGAAAGCAATTACCCAAGCTGAAATTTGACCCAGCCATCAGAATTAATACACCATCATTCTTGAAGAAAAGGCCTTTGGATATTTAGATTTCATAAGCAGATAGAGGACTGGGTTTACATCTCAGGGGAAAAAGACAAATAGTAAATAGCAGTAGCTCTTGCAGTTCGCTTATTACAGAAAACTATTAAGATGTCATCCTTTGTATGGCTAGTGCCACATTTCCCATCACCACTGTGGCACTTTACAGCATGATTGCAGATGTGGTTAACACCTTTGCCCGTACAGCTATGATGTTTGCATGCATAATATAAAACATCTTGCCCATAAAACTTTTTTTTCTCTTATATAATTTGTTGTGCCTGCATACTGGTATATATTTTTATTCAATCTTTTACATATAAATGAGTTTTATTGAATAAATGTTGCCATTGTCCATTCTCCACACCATATTTTAGCTCCGTAACTTTAGTAAGTTTATGATTTTTCTTCTATTCTACTGCAGTAACAAGTTTGTTTATTGCTTTTTAAATCTCCTGCACTGACACTGTGTAAAATTAAGGACATGGTTAAATTCTTTATAGTTTCAGAGTGTTTTTAAAATTTCACATTTCCATAAAATTGGATGATCAGTGTCACAAATCAAACCCAAGACACCATGGCTAGATAGGTCTGAGCTTGTGGCAAGTTGCTGCACAGTTTTAGTGAGAGGATTGAAATACTGTAGAAGCATTTTCATCTAGTTTTATTGTTTTTCCTTTTGTTTTACAAGTCCATGTAAATCCAAGCTGGGAATCAGTGGAGGTGTGTGGCTGGCCATATTTGAAGATTTTCTGAGTAAACCAACTTCTTTCCCTCTTGGAAGGCAGAGGATGTTTGGGTGTATATGAAACATTAATGCCAAGGCAGTGTGGATTTGAACAGGCTCATCAGTTCCCATTATTGACAGAAACTAATTACACAGCCCAGTCTCAGGGCTAATACATGCACAAGTAATATAACTATAAAAAGAGAGGTCTGCAAACATTCAAAATAAAAAGAAAAACCACAGGTCCTAATCCTCCTCTTCCTTAAATCAACAGGAGCTTTGTCTTTTGGTGTGACAGGTTGAAGTGGTATCTGTAAACCAGCACCAGCTCTGAAAAGTGATGGGGATTACTTTCTCTGGCTGGTAGAGTTCAGGATGGGACTGGAACAAACGGGTAGAATGGGCTGGGCAGAGCCCTCGAGTGCTGTTGAGGTCAATCCAATATCATGCTGGGGGCAAGGTCACATATTCAGAGAAGACAAGTGGCGTGCTACTTTCAAGTGTCCTATGCTGGAGGCTACTAGGCTTCATAGACCACTTCCAGGATCTTTGTGTCATCAAGGTTTAACACAAAGTTAATTAAAATGTGATTTATCACAGATTTCCTAATGTAGAAAGGTTTGGGGTTTTTTTAATAGTGCTGCAGTGACTAAAACTATACTTGTATGTGCAAGCACAGGAATGTATTTGTGTTCTGTGTGTATCTCAGGTTTTAATGGGGAGATTTGTAATAGTCAAAATGTTAATTATTACAGGAAAATCTGAGACTAAGGCAAGTAAAGACTTTCAATCAGCCTTTTCAATAATGTAATGAACACACATTTTTCCTTTTTAATTTTTGGTCTATGAAATGGGGGATGTGTCCATCCCTTTGACTGCAGCAATGGGGATACTTTTCAGCTTATAAAAAGATCCTTGTGGCTATTTGGCTCCATTTTGTTTGTGCTCTTTTCTGAGCACAGAAATGCACTTCTCTGCTAAAGGTGGTTATTGAGCTCCTCTCATACTCTATAGCCTTTCCTACAAAGCTTTACATTATAGGGTCAAGAGAGAGGACATCAGATAAAAAATGAATCACAGCCCCTACATTCCCAGGTAATTCAGTGTATTAAGGAAATAGAGGAATTTCCATGGGAGTGAAATGGCAAGTAAATACCCAGTGAAACTAATGGCAGGACTCCCACTGCCTCAAACGATGTGAGAGCCTAACCATAACTCAGGCACTGCTAAATTACCGCTGCTGTTCCAGGGAAGGTTAGTGAGGTTAGTTATTGCCAGCACAGTAATAGAGAGGAATTCAGGAGCAGGGGAGATGTTCCAGGGTGAGAGGAAATACTAGAATGAGTGAGTCCTTCTCCCTCGGCCGAGGAGTGAACAAGCAACACAAGGGTTGGGACCTGATTCCCAACTGCTGCAATCTGACAGAGACAGGAAAACAAACTAACTCCAGCAACAAGGTGGAGATGAGTTTCTTCTTCTGCCTCCCCAGAGCACGAGAGAACCAGGACCCAAACGGCAGCAAGGCTGGCTTGTATCTGCTTCCTGTGTGAATGCTAATTCTGTCAAAGCAATACTGGGAGATTTTTGGGTGCTGAGCTTGGTTTTGTTTTTTCTGTGCCTTAGCTTCAAAAATAAAGGCACTACATTAAACACCTATAAGTTGGATTCAGGTCTTTAAAATGAAGCAAAGTGCATTTAAAAGCTTTGCTTAAAAAAGAAAAAAGAAAATACAGATGCTATTTTGTTCTTTTATATCACTCCTCTTGCTGCCCTATCTGCATTTCTTTCAGTAGCACTTTAAGTGTTGTGGCTAACAACTGACACGTTTCATTCTTTCTATCGTTCAGTATTTCAAAACCAACAGTAAATTCTTTGCATAATGTATGGGCTGCTTTCTTTGGAGGAAAATTGTGCTATGCTTCAGGCACCAGGCTCTGCCTGTGCTCAGGGATACAGCCTTGCTCGCAAACCTGAGCCACTGCTCCCCAGTGAAGTGTTTCATGTCTAAAAATGTGGAGATGTTTTATGAGGTCCACACTCAGCCTATGATCTTGACTGCTCCCCAGCTGCTTCTTTTGGTGTCTTTCCTAGAGATAAAGGTGTGTCTGAAGCCCTTGCAGGCAGATCCCAGTGAGCTGAGAGGTTGCTCAGCTTGGCTTGCAGTGACTGCAGGAAGCTCAGGGAAATATTTCCTGAGAATTCTTTCCCAAGAAATCTGCGGGGAATATCATTAGGTGGTGAGTCCAGGGTGAGTTGCATGCTGCTACAGTCAGCCTAGTTTAACTAAATAGGTTATCTTCAGTGAGTGTAACCCCAGCTTTGGCACTGACGCAGGAATGCACTGAGAGTGCAGCCACGTGTAGGGCAGTCAGGGGTGCATGGCTGCAGCAGCATCCCAAGGATTCCTGCACTTGGCTGTATTGTAAGAGGAGAATGACATTGATATTACTCATACAGAAATGACAGCTGCTGGGAGGATGCTTATTTGCAGTGTGCATGTAACCATATTTTGGAGCTGGCAAATGATGTTAGGTCAAATACTCTAGGGGTCAGGCCTAATTAAGATGTTGGTATCAGATTCCAAACTAATTACGCAGGGAAAGCGAGTTCTGTATCATTATGTGCAAATTGTTGCATACAAAGGTAATGCACATGGGTTCATGCAGTGGAGGGAGACATGATCCATAATGCAAGTGCTGTGCTGGAGTCAGAGCAGCCACCCAGCCTGAGCTGAGTAGCAAAGGGGCCAAGCAGCCCTGGTCACCCAGAGGTACAAAAGCTGCTTGAACAGTGACTTATTTTTGGGGAAGCAGTGGTGTGCCAGAGGATATTCCACAATGTGTCAACTGCCTTGTTCATTATAAATAATTCACTCTGTGAATTGTATCTGTGGACTGAGGGCACCCTGCAGCCACCCTGCTGATCATCCCCAGAGCACAGTGGCCACTGCAACCCACCAGCACCAAAACCACCACAGATTATTGAAACACCTTCTAGGAATCCTTCCTCCAGCTTATAGCAGTTACTTACATTGTGGTGCTGCTACTCCTGTTGTACAATTCCACCAAATATTTTATATTGACCCACAACCCAATTTTTCTGAGAAGCAGCATTTAATAGTT
The DNA here is from genome assembly GCA_013397725.1 of Rhagologus leucostigma. Lineage (NCBI taxonomy): Eukaryota > Metazoa > Chordata > Aves > Passeriformes > Rhagologus > Rhagologus leucostigma. The sequence goes on from VZTD01000998.1 coordinate 373,283, forward strand.
ATTCTTGCTCCCGTGGACACCTGTGGCCAGTTCCATTGGACTCACGAGTAGGTCTCAACTGGCATTGCTTAAACCAAGGGGCAGACAGCCAGGATAGAAATTATAAATGTCTCCAAGGGTATAAAAGGCTGCTACAGAAATGATGGGTATAATTTGTTTACCCTTGTGTCAAGAGGAAACACCCTTGTCTCTCTGAAGGAGAGCCAGGTTGGACATTTGGGAACAGCTTTTCTAATGGTGAAGATAGGAAAACGTGGGAATAGTGCTAAAACAAGACATCGCCCTCTCCATGTAGTACATTTTAAAAGGCTTCAAAACTAGGTTAGACAGACATCTGGGACTATAAGCCTGTGACCACTATGGAGACAGTCTTTCTATTGCAACTCTTCCTCCTGATCTGTGGCTTTCCCTGCTGCAGTCTTACAAGCCCCACATCCTTACATAAATTTCTCATAGCTCATCTTTGTAAATACCTAACAAGGGTTAAAAAGGGCAGTTGTGTAAGGGTCTTGCCTATAGGCTGTGGTACAGAACAAGAACTTCTGAAACTGCCATTTTACAAGGGACTGCTCAAATCCTAATGACATCTCATTTAAGCCAACTAATTTCTCCTCAGGCCAGTCAAATCTTGGAGTTACTGAATAACTTATTTGAACTCCCTGTGCTTCAGAGTTTCCTGGAAGAGAAGACAGCTATGTACAAATGGAGAGCAGGACACCGTGTCCTGGTTTCATAGAGGCAGCCCACGTCACTGAGTGCGCTGTCCCTGTTGGTTTTCATCACGGCATTAGAATGACCCAATTTTCCCCTGCTTTGCTATTATCCTCCTTTGCTTATAGGAATTGATTTAAAGTCATCCTTCTTTGAAGAATGTCAACTGCTAAGACATCAGGACACTTAGGGTGAAATTGCTGATAGAGAAAAGCATCCAAAAAACCACAGTTTCTGGACTAAGTGATGCAAGTTTCTGTAGATTGGCTGCTTGGCTCATGTCCATGACATGATGCACAGGGCTCACTGCTTTCCAGGAGAAACAGTGAGTGAACAGGCAAAGGGTCTGGGGGAGGTGGCATTCAAAATAAAGATGTGGGTAACAACAGAGGTTGTCACCATTACATCTTCAGACCTCATCTAATACAAGGAAAAAACCCTGATACTAACACAGCATAATAAATGCAATATAATCAGATGCTATTACAGTCTAGGTCTGCGTGAAATTCAAATGTTTTGGACTGAAGTTCACTTTATGTATACCTCTAAATAAAGTTAATGTGTTCCCTACTTCCCCTTCCCCCTTACTCCTGTATCTTAATGAACAACAGGCTCAATCAAGTATCAAGACAGCCTTTTTACAGCCATGCAAATGTTCTTTGGTGTATAATTTGTACATGCTTCACTCATCTATTATCATTGTCCTTTCTAAATGAGAAAATGCAAATGTTGCACCAAGGGCCCCATCTTCACAGCTTACCAAATGTAATTCCTGACAGCAACATAAAGTTGTTTAGTGTAATTTTCCTGTTAAATAAACTGCCAATTACAGTAATTTAGTTCTTAGTTTCCAAAGACCAAAAGGTATATGACGATTTCCAGTGCCCTCCCAATTAATGTCTCAGTTTATTATTTTGGTATGTCTGGGAAAACAGAAAAATGAGGAGGACTCAGTTGTTTAAAGATAATACCAATGCAATTTCCTTTCAAATGTTGAGAAGTTTTTCTTATCTCAGAAGCAAAATGTGATTTTGTGTTTATGCACTCCCCCTTGCATGTGCACATTCATAGGTATAAAACATCTAAAAACAGCATCAGAGATATCTGTATTATATATGAATTTGAGTCAGCTTGAAAAACTACCAAATAAAACTTTGTAAAAGCTCTTAGAAACACCTGCCAGCAATGAAAAACTTCTTTCTTCTCCCAGTGACTTCTGTTTGTTGTTCAAATGCTTCCGAAACTCAGATGATTATGCAGCACTTTATTAAAGTCAGTGGGAAATACTGCAAGAGAGAGGGAGAAAGAATATTTAAGGAAATGTTTATAGCTGCTGGGAAAGATTGAGAAGTATTATGTTTAGAAGCAATTATATTTCGAGCAGCTCTACACATACACTGTTTTCTGTTCAGATCTCAACTTTTCTTATTGAACAGAATTTGCATGAAAACAGAATCTGCATGAAAACAGAATCCTTGTTTCTTAAAGAGTTTGTCTGCTTTTCTTTCTTATTTCCCATCTGATCCTGACATCGTCATTTTCCTGATACAAACAATTTCTGAGGCAAGTCAGGCTGATTTTTAATTGAGGAGTAAGCAGTATAGAGTATCTTGGGAATTAAAGGTGCTACTTTCAATTCAAGTATCTCAGTGAGTAAATGCAGGCAACAAATGGGTTTGATTTAGGGAGAAGTTGAAGGAAATAACTGAGGTGGATGGAGCCTTTCTGTTATCTTGCTTTGGATAATGACTTTTCCTGTCCTATTTGGAAGCAGTTCAAGAACCTGTCCTGTGTTTTCTGATCTATTATTTCTTTCAAGAATACATTCACAGACTTTGTCAACAAATTTTGCAAATTTTGTCTTGGGTAGTTGCAGCTCAGTTAAAAAAACCACACCAAAACTCCCCCCAAAAATCCAAATCCTCAAACCCCAACAAACAAAAAAAAAGCAAGAGAGATTTCACCCTTCCCACACTGTGGGATTTGCAACTGTAAGAACTTGGGCTGAGCTTCCTGTTGCCTGCAGGAGGACAGAGGCAGGCAGCAAGTGATTAGACCCCAAATGTAATATTTATTAGACATTCAGGAGTCAGGTTTGGCAAAGAAACTTCCATTATCTGTATAAATACTTGTGCTAAAGTCTGTTCCGGCTTCTCCAAACACCTGGACTGAGCTGTTTCAGAGTTGTTGTCACTGGTCTCTAAAATGAAAATGAATTGACTCCTGTGGAAGCATGGTTAGGTCAATGCTAAGCTGTTCCTTAAATTCCACCTTCCTGCAAGCTGTGTTCAGAGCACGAAAGCACAGGTAGTGCCATCACCATGTGTCATCTGCCCCGTCGCCTCTCAGTGCTGGTGAATGCATCACCCAGGACCTTCAGCACCTGAACCGAAGCAGCCCCTGTGCCTAAAGAGCTGCCCCTGCCCACTTATTTTGGTAGCCAGCAGAGCAGTTTGCTCACCCAACTAGGCTCAGTGCAAGATCAACATGAGGGGTGTCCTTCATCCAGAGGATCCAGGCTGGATCCAGGGTCCTGCAGCACGTGCACAAGCACTGTGAGTTGGGGTTACTTAGCCTGGAGAAGAAAAAGCTGTGGGGAGACCTTGGAGCCCCTTCCAGTGCCTGAAGAGGCTATGGGAGAGCAGGAGAGGGACTTTAGGCAAGGGCCTGGAGTGACAAGACAAGGAGGCTTCCCACTGCCAGAGGGCATGGTTAGATTAGATCTTAGGAAGAAATCCTTGACTGTGAGGGTGGTGAGGCCCTGGCACAGGTTGCTCAGAGAAGCTGTGGACTCCCCATCCCAGGAAGTGTTCGAGGCCAGGTTAGGTGTGACTTGGAGTATCCTTGTCTAGTGGAAGGTGTCGCTGCCCATGGCAGGGGGTGGAAGGAGATGAGCTTTAAGGACCCTTCCAAATGAAACTAAAATCTGATGATTAACACCAGGACAGTCTTACAAAAGCCACTGTCTTCAGCAAGGCATGCTCTTTGCAGAGAAATTGCAAATTTATTTACTTGAGGAAAAAAATCCAAGGGGGCTTCTTTGGGGACTTTATTCAAACATGGAGCACATTACTAAGCTGGTTGCACATCTTTGATGTTGCTGCTCAGCCAACTCCTCCCCAGCACAAAGCCTCAGGCAAGGGCTCCAACAAGAGAGGTTCTTCCTATGCTCTGAAAGCTAAATTGAAACTAAGTTACTGAAATTATTAAACTTTAAGAGGGTGCAAGTGTATGTGCTAGCTAGGTACTTTTTGATAAGTATATGCTATTAATAGCACTTTAAAAATCCCAACTCAAGATCTGCAGTATAGGTATTTTTCAAGATACTTTTGACTATTATGAGATTAATGGATATGGGGCAGTTTGAAACTTGTACATTAACCTTAATCACTTATCTCAGGTTGTGTCAGGAATGAGGCCACACTCACTTTGAAGTTTAAAAATTAATTTATTAAACAAGAAGGCCAAATTCCTTAATAAAAAAAATCTCATCCGTATTCGCAGCGATTGAAGACGCTTGCAGCCAAAAAGGCGATAAACCCAAATCAAAGATCCACAGTGCCGGGTCTAGCTTGGGCTAGCCCCAAGCTAAACAGTTTAACAAGCAGGCTTAGGATCCCCAGCACCGGGCTCTGCCTGAACTAACCCCGAACAAAACCGGCAGGTAAAAAGAGTGCTCTTCAGTCTGTGTTGTGAATGTTATAACGCCCAGGCCCCGCCCATCACCACCCGCTGGTCCGCCTCCAGGGGAGGAGATGATTGCTGGAGTCCTTTCAAAGTCCAATTGATTGGTCCTGGCTGGAGAGGTGATGCGAGGCTTTCCAGCCAATGGCTCACTGGTTACTGGGGTGCAGTCTGAGCGAGGTAATCTGAGTTTGTGGCGGGAAACTCCCTCATTGAAATTCATGGTTTCCATGGAGCTTGGTGACAGTAACGGTAGAGTCGGTACGTACAGCACTTGTGTTGTGGGTGAGGGGTTTTCTCTGGAACACAGTGAAACTTGAAGATGAATTCTAAAAGATATAATTTAAACCTTTGGACTTTGTTTAGAACTTGGAAGTAATACTCAACACTCAAACATCAAGGAACATAAATTACAAACTCTCTTAATCTTAGAAAATAATTAATAACTTAATTAACTATTAATAACATTCATATTTCAATCAATTACTTGTCACTTCATAAATGCGAAAGCCAAATCTTCAATTCTATGTATGACAGGTTGTACTAATGAGAGAGAAGTGGGCAAATCCTACAGAAAGACATGAGAATATATATACCTTATATAACTTAAAGGTGTAAGTGGTGATTATGCATTTTGAGTTCAAAAATTCTTGCTAAGCACAGGAAATAACTGATAACAGGATTTATCTGATAGACACAGCAACACACTGGGCAGGGCATTGGTATCTGTAACTGTGGCAGTGCCACTTCTCTATTAGGTTAAGCAAATTCTGAAATAAACCTGGAGAGTGAAATAATTGTGTTTCTTCCCCCTGAAGACTTTCCTATGTAGACACTGGGCGGAGTGCTGGGGTATGTTTGCCTGTGTTTTTACTGTGAGTACAGTTTTATGAGCATGTTATGGGTTTTTTTCACTCGAGTGTTTCATTGGTGCTGAATGACTCGGATCAATCATATCACTTTTCAAGTGCCTTTGGTATAAATTTTACTTATTATTTTAATTTATAGACTTGAGACTCAGGGCTCTGTGCTATTTCCTAGCTAGCAGGTGCTCTTCTTTTCTAGGCTGACCTCTCTCCCTTGCTCTCACTGAAGCTCATTGCCATAGCCCAAGGCTGGAAAAGCATGACAAGGGGCTGCCCGGAAATTGGTGTCAGGATATTAAATGGAACAAGGAAAGAACTTTGTATGGGAATGACATCCATGTGAATCTGACCAGGGGCACCACCTCTCTGCCCACCCATGTTAAATGTGTACTTTATCCGCTTGAGGACCACAACCCCGTGTCAGTCACTGCTAATGACGCCCTGGTGTAGGGCAGGCTGAGGGCTGCTGCCATCCTGCTGGCTTTGTGCTTTCTCATCAGGCAGCCCTGAGGTGATTTAACATGATGAGATGGGACGAGCTCTCATCACTAGGAAGCCTACAAATGTTTGTAGTTATAATTAGGAAATGTTCTAACACTCCTATTAACCTGACTGATGTGAAGTCTTGCTTAGGCAGAAAACTGATTTTTCCCCAAGTGACTGCAATAGAAGATCCATCTAGTTTGAAACGGAACTTAAAAGGAGTGCAAATTACTGATAATCCCTGTAACCAATGAACAAATGATTAGGTGCATCTTCAAGGGTTTGTAGTGATGGAAGAAACCCGCAAATGAGGATGTGTGTTATGAGAGGGTGACACTTTTTTATCCTATAAGTAGGACCACAGCAGTGTCTAGATGGACATGTGCTCCATCCCACACCAGGCTGTGCCACTAGTCCAAAGCAAAGCTTGCTGATACTGCCCCATCCATACTCACTATCAATTTAGGACGTCTATCCTAAAAGGACAAGATCATTCTAAAATGGTGAGCGGAAGAACCACATAAAAAGCTAGGCTGGCTTTACCAGTGCACTGACACAAATGTGTAATTCAGGACCAGGCTGGTGTTTGTGTGGTGTCAAGCTGCCCTTGCCACCTTGGGTCAATGCTATTTCTGACACCTCTGTACCACCTTCCACGGCACCATGAAGATGTGCCCTTGCTGATCTAACAGGGGGATAAAGAAATTTGCTCTCTTTTTAATATAATTCTGGGAGAAAATGGCTGTTTTTCAGAAATGAAATGGTTTCTGTTCAAGGTTTACACAGTACAAACGCACCAGTGATGCAGCTGTAGCTGTGCTCTGTGGCGCAGCACAATGCAAAGTTTCTGACCTAAAGAAGTGCTTGTGTGCCCAAAAGCATTTTTGTTCTTCAGGTGTATTCACTGCTTTAATAAAATCTCATAGCTCTCCATGCAAACCTTGCTGCCTAAGCCATGAATTAAACTCCTGTGTTCAAAAGGACTCGATATTGACCTTAAAACCCTTGAAAACCTGTTAATTTTAGGCAGACTGAAGAAGATATATAGAACCAGAGTGGATCATGCTTCACTTGTACACAGGCAAACAAAGTTCTGTAGTATAACCCAAAGACAAAAAAGAGCTCTAAGCAGAGGCAATAGAGCCACAATGACAGTTATTGGACACCACTTTATCCCATGATTATTTATGTATTGGTTGAGGCCACAATAATGTTAAAGTCACCCTCACTAAACATACAACACTTTCTATTTTGACAGCACTTCATAAACATTAATGAATTAAGCTGAAGTAAACACTTCTCTAATATCAACCTTTCCTGAGTGGATCTGCAAAGGCAGATTAAAGGCAATGAGGAGCACATTGCAGTTCAAGCACATAAAACCCCTCATCACCAGTTCAGAACTTGAGGGGAATAAAATTTGGACCTTCTATATGCTGCAGACCCATTAATGAATTATCAGTATTGACTTCTATGTGCCTTGTAATTTGAACATTACACTAAGGTAGGACAGGAAGGGTCAGAATAAAAATATGGTTCAAAAGGACCTTGCAAAGCTCAATAATTTTGGACTTAGATAGAGAAAATCTCTCCTTGTGTGCTTGGGAAAGAAAAGGAAGTTTTACCCCAAGTGAATCTTGTATCTCACTGCTCAGTTGTCAAAATTCAGGTGATGCCACCTTCAGGGTGTATATTCACGTAAAAATAACCCAAAGTGTGAACCAATGCAGCACAGCAGCAACTGATGTGAGTGATGTGGCAATCAGCTGGTCAGCAAAGGCAGAGTGTGCCAAAGCAGGGGTTTTTGATTCCTGTAAAGAAGGTATGCAGAACTGTTTGCTGACCATGTGTGTTTTGGCAACAGCTGCTTTTTGGGTGATCCCTGTGCTCAGCAGAAGCAACGTGTTCTTTGCCTGAAGCTGTGGTCCCAGTCTGTGCCCTGGGGCTGCTCCCACCCAGTGACAGAGCCAGGGAACACCCGGCTGGCTGTAGGAGGGGCAAAGTACTCACAGGCCAACATTTTAAAGATCCTTCACACAGAAGTGCTACTTGTCTGAGTTTGGGCCAAGCAAAACTCAAGTATCTGAGAGTTTTTCTGCTGAACACACAGGAACTCCTGAAAGCAGACTTAATTCCAAAAAAAATACAGACAAAAAACTTTCTTAGCATCTTAATGATCCCTTTGGGAAAGCTGGCCAAGTCAGACAGTAACATTCAGTAAATCCTTGTTATCTGTGCTTGCTTTACTAATGAGCCTGAGTATCATACTTAAATCCCTGTAGCTGTGTCTCATATATTGGCTGCTGTGAAAATAAAATATTTCCATTCAGCACTTGATGTATATCACAGGCAGCTTGTCTGTGCTCCTGAAATGCCTTTCCTGTTATTAGTGTGTTGGGGGCCTTCAAATGGTCACTGTGATGGATAGGATGGTGGAGGCCATCAGAGGGCAACATTTCAAACCCAGAATGCTACAGCTATTGGAGGGTAATTGAGATATTGTGTATTTACACCGGTCTGCCTCAGAAATATTCCTTTAGCAAAGGCTACATTTGATTAAGGGCTTTCCTCCTCGGATCAGGGCAAAGTCAAATTCAAAGATCAAGAGGAAAGAAATAGAAAGGGAAGCTGGAAAAATAAGATGGGACATTTCCAGTATAGGCCAGCTAATGACTGGGGATATTGTTTGGAAGCAGATGGATGAGACTTCCTTTTGGCGGCAGGATTTTTTAGTGATATGACCCATTTTCTTTTGATCAAATTGATCAAGCAACATTTTGGGTAAAGCTCTCCTTCCTTTATGTGTTTTGGTGCTTTTTCTAGCTGAATTAAGAGGAACAAATGATTATTTGTAGATTTGTGTAGGTCTGTGTCCCCTATGGCCATTAGGAAAATCAACAGGCTCAAAGCTATGCTGAGGTTGCGTTTGGGAAGCTGTGCTTGGTCTCTCTATCCTAAACAGGGACTGGGGCTGCCATGAGGGAGGCAAAAGGATTTTAGAGTGAAAACACCCAGCCAGCCTAGGAGATAATTGTACTTTTCACTTCCAGCCTCTGGGAATACTCCTAAATAAGATAGAGGAAACAGCATGGGTGGTTATGAAAAGGCTCCCAGGGAAGGTATGCTTCTAAGTGAATTGTTGGTTCTGAGAGCACAGGCTGTCTTTGTGTGCAGGAATTTTTATGTCCTGCTGCCTCATTATCTCAGTAACTTATTATAGTTTTATGTCTGTGTTGTGCTGCAAATGGACTGCCCGTAATCCCCTTTTTATAGACTTAATCTGGTGGGTGATAAACGCCTATGGACTCAGCACAGCATCTTCCTCTTGGTGGTGGGGGCACAGTGTGAGCAATTCCTGGGTAAGTTGAAAACACCCCTCATGTCTGTATTTTAAAATCCCTTCTATTCCAGTCTGACTTTAAATAGGTGTTGGTGCTGACATTTCTGTGTGAAATACAGCGGTGTGTTTACTTCTGGAAAGATCACCACCAGCTGTCCTAGCGGCAGTATTCTGTATGCACACTGTGCTAATCTAATTAACATTAATCTGGAACCTGGAAGTTAACATTGGACAGGACTCTAAAGCTGGTTTTGAAGAATTTGGTAGCTTAGGTATTCGCTGAGACAGGCTGAGTGAACTCTAGAAACTGCCTTCTCAAACATTCAGTGAAATAACTATTACGATTTCACATCACCTGTACACACAAGCCAGTTAATTTGTTTTCAGTGAACATTTGTACAAGTGAATTATTCACCCATCTGCAATATTTATCTTTAAAATGACTAGACAATTCAGCTCTGCATGGAGATGTGCCTCTACATGAATTCATAAATCCATGATCACTGGCAGGACATTTTCTGCAGCAGCTGATGATCTATTTATTCTCTCTTTTCTTCTCTCCAAGGGTTAGCCCACGCCCTCCTGATTTGACATGAACAGCGAGCAAACTTGTGTAATATTTAATACTTCCTAGTTTGAATATAAAGCTCCAACAATGCTCCCCACCACTGCAGCTTGTCAGGTGATCAGATCTCAGATTATGATAAAGGTGAGCAGCTCTCAGATTATTATAAAGCAGCAATTTTGTGCTAATTTTTTTCCTCTCACACTGCAGATATAATGAGCAGAAGGGATTATGTGATGAGCTGAAATTACTGAGCTAAGTGAGGAATTGAAAATGCAAATGTAGAGCCTTTGCTACTATTAATGGTCAGCTCTCAGCCTGCTGGCAGAGAGAATATTTTTGGGAGGCAGTGTTTCTTTCTGTTCAGAGATGCTCAGAGGCACACTCTGGGGCAGCACAAAGAGGACACAGAGGGACATAAAATCACTGGTTTAGATAATCCTACCAATATTGCCTTTACTGGGATTGCCCCAGAACTGGGATTTCCCCAGGGCTGGCACAGCCTCTGGCAGGGAAGCAACTGGAATTGCTCTGTGTTTAGATGGCCAACACTTTTCCTGGAGGAAAAATGGGAAGAGTAGTACTGGCAATTGATAGTTGCCTAAAGTAATGATTCAGAAAGTTGTTTCAACAGCTTTACCTTAAGAGAGTCTTGGCTTTAAACAGCAGTAAGGATCTTATTTAAATGCCTTTTCTGTGTGGTCATTAATAAAGCCATTCTTTCCAGAGATGATGAGCTTGAGGGACTCCATCATATGAGCCTGGAGGTTTGGAGCCTGATCTCAACCTATATGAACTAGAGCAGTTGCAGCCAACTAAGCAGTAATTTCCACAATCTTAGGAAGTAGTCCTGAATATCCATGGTTTTGAAGAGCAAATTTGCTGAAGCATTTGCTTAAGACACGCATTCTGTGGATATATCAACACTTACTGAAGTCCTGAGGACTGAGTAGTGCACTGAACCATGCTGAGTGAGGGACAGCTTTTAGCAGCAGTTAGTAACTCTTACACTGACACTTGTGTCTAATTGCTGACATGCAGTGTACAAAGAACTGTACCTGAATTTCTCTCCAAAGAGTCTCTTTCTTCAAATATTTTCTTCATCCCTCTCCTGAAAAAATGAGAAAAGCAGGCTTCTCTGAGACAGGAGTATATTTTTCATCAGCAAGAAAAGGTTGGATTTGCCCTAGCTTTAAATTATTCTGAAATGACTCAGATTTTACCTTGAAAGTGAAGTGGTTTGCTGCATTAAAGAGACTTGTGAAGAAAGCAGCTAACACACTGTAACCTATTTCCACCAATTTTAGGATTTAAGTTTTGCTAATGGCTATGTACCCTTTTTTAATGTCTACATGGAGAATAGAGTGTTTTACACTTGAACTTTAGTATATGAAAGTGAGAATAGTGCAGCTGCAGTTGTAGTTACACAGCAGAAATGATCATACCCACTCTGGCTCTGACTGTTAAGTACTCAAAAAATAAGCTGGTAGGGAGTAGATAAGTCATCTGCTGTGACAGGAAAGATTTGCCTAGTAAAGGAAGAGTCTAAATCAAAATTCTCCTGGATCAACTAGACACCAGCTTTCTAACCTGTGTAATTTTGTTATCTGAGCTGCTTTCTCTCCTGTGCCCCTGTCCATGGCGCTCTAATTAGAAGGATAACTAACAGAGCAGCATGACATTGCTAACAGGGACATTGAAGTTTTAGTTGAACACGCAAATTAGCTTTGAAGTTTCCTGCAGTCCTAAAGATTTTATGGTAATTTTCCATTTCTGCATAGGCATATTTGCATTTAGCAAGACAGTTTAGCTCTAATCATCTGTCAGGTATTGCCAATCTGCTGTCAGTTGGGTAGAGCCATCAGCTTAGAGAGTTTTTAATATTACTGTGCCTGTTGTCTTTAATGGGCATCTGGAAGCTGGCTCCTGGGGACTGTTTATGGATATTCCAGAGCAAAAAGGGCATCAAGGCGTCAGTCTGACCTAGTGAACCTCCCAGACCAAGTCTGCAAAATGCCGTAGGCAAACCAAGCAGCAGTATCTGACTGCTAGTATCTTGCAGAACATTCCTTACTTCACACTCTTGTTTTTCCATTTTCCTTTGGTCTGGTCTGCTCAAGCACAAGGCATGGTGTAACCCCTGATTTTGCCCACAATTAGAGGCACCTATAGGTACTTTCCATGGATATAATTTGTATGAACACCTCTTAATTTGGTTACTGCTACTGGGAAAAAAAGCAGCAAATCAAGAATAACTTCAGAGCGTTAATTCTCTGGGTGCCTCCTCCTCTCAGCCAGGTTGTATTTTCATTACAAATGCTGGCGCAAGGCTCTTACTCCTTTGTTCTCCTGCTGTGTTGAACTGCAGGTTCTATTATAATGAGGCTTTGAGCAACCTGGTCTGGTGGAAGGTATCCCTGCCCACGGCAGAGGAGTTGGAACCAGATGAGCTTTAAGGTCCCTTGCAACCCAAACCATTCTAGGATTCTATGAATATCAAGCAATTAAAAACATGGCATCCCTGTGACCTGTCTTTCATTTATTTTTCAAACTGGAGTGGTTTTTAGTGCTGTGCAGTGTCCCTCCTCCTTTCAGCTATCACCTCCAAATTTCACAATGTCACAAATGCCACAAATTTCCTTTGCTCTTCCAATCTATCCCCATTATTGATTCAGCCCCATCTCTTGGTCAGTTTGCTCATTGCCTCACCCAGTGAGCCTTGCTGGAGGTTCATTTTCACAAGGCAGAAGCAGGCCCTAGTGCTCTACTTCTTTACTACATCATAGACTCAGAACAGTTTGTTTGGAAGGGACCTCAAAGCTCATCTCGTTCCAAGCCAACTGTGTCCTGAGCAGGAACACTAGACCAGATTGCTCCAAACCTCATCCAAACTGGCCTTGAACATTTCTAGGGATGGAGGATCCACAGCTTCTCTGGGCAACCTGTGCCAGGGCCTCACCACCCTCACAGGGAAGAATGTCTTCCTAATATTGAATCTAAACCTACCCTCCTTCATCTTAAAGCCATTCTCCCTTCTCCAATTACTGCATGCCCTTGTACACCTACGTATATCTATGCCTCTGGCCTAACACCACACGTGCCAGTGGCTCCAGGCACACCTCATGTGTCCACCCTACCCAGCAGCTTCACTTTTACCTCCTCCAGCTCTCTACCTTCACTTCCTTTGAAAGTTCGTTCACTCTAACTGGAGCTTCTCCATCCCTCTCCATCCCTCTTCAGCCTCACGACGCAAAAGTCTCTTGATCTTTGGGCACAACTTGCACCACAGACAGCCAAGTTGTTTCTTTGTCCCTTCTCCACTGCCCTCCTCTCTGTTGCTGCAGCAGGATGGTGTCTCCTGACCCCTGCTTGTGGCTGTGGTCCTGTGAGGCAAAGGCACAAAATCCTGCCTCACTGTGTTTTCAGATCACACAAAAATTCATGCCAACTCACAGTTCCTCCTCCTGCAGCCCTAAGTGAACTGTGACCAGGTGCTGTCACAGTCCAGACCTCATTTGTTAGCCAGTTGCTTATCCAATTGATTATTTCACCAGCCTTGCTGTTTTAACAGCTCTTTTGAGGTTCATGTAAATCCTATTTCCAGTCTCTCTTGCTCCCTCTTGCTGTCCCTTTCTCAGAAAAATAAATCAAACATTAATATTGATCAGCATTTAATGCCAGGCACAAAGGAAAATCTGCTTTCATGTGATAACAGCTATTAATAAAACATTATTGAGGGCAAAGGAGAAGGTTGCAAACATGATGGCCAGCCCATCTTTCCTTCTTCTCAAACACAGGACTAAGGCATCCCTGCCTTAGGCAGATGTCTGGACTTTCAGCTGCCTTGAAATTTGGATTTGACTTTTAAATCCAGATTTGGAAAAGTCAAGGGACTTATTACTCAGAAGGATTGACTGAGAGACCTCAGGTGCTTTTATCCTCTGTATACGCAGGATGCTTTCTCAAATACCAGTGCTCTGAATTTTAACATCAATGATTCTATCAAAGTTGGACAGGTTAACCACTTCTAAATGCCTTGCCTCATTTAGCCAGACATTTAGTCATGTTCTGCTATGTGTTCCCCATGAAAGTACAGTCAGATTTCCAATGGTATGGACTGCTGCTTAGAAAGCAGCAACTGAGCTCAACTAGTCAAAGGAACTTTGACAGATGAGTACCCGCTGTGGTTTGGATAGACACGGGCTTGCTGTACGTTGCTCATCAGGAAACTCTCATGTATAACTCAAATGCTGAAAGTGCCTTCTCATTATTCCCCTATTAGCTTGAGAACGTGGGGAGGGACAAAGTAAGGAATTCAGGTGTAAAGAAAAGAATCAGGAAGTTAAATGCAGTTAAATCTCTTTGGAGGATTTTGAAATAAATCAGATCATTTTGGCCTCCTTATAACCAAAAGAGAGAGATCACATCTCAGCTCAGAGACACAAGCAACCTCACTCTCTGCTGTCTAAAGGGAATCCAGAGATAAAGCTAAGAGAAAATTGAAAGGCAGGAAAAAATGAAAAATGGAAGAGGAATAGAGGATGAGAAGAGCAGCGGACCCAAAGAGAGGACAAAGAACACAAACATAATGAGAATTGCATCTATAAAATAAAAAGACCTAGGAGTACTCTGTTGTGAAATTAGTTTGTTCTGGGTAGATTGTGGAGCAACTCCACCAGATATATCCAGCTACTCTGGCTACTCAAAGGCATTGCTGAATGCACTCCTGGTGCATTGGGTTTGATGCTCTCCTGGGTTACACCTGGCTTTGGTGGGGTTTATTCTGGTGTGTGTGAGAGAAGAAGATGTAGTCTGAGAGCAATTGTCAACCAATAACAGTATATAAGAAAAATAGGGCTCAAAAGGTTATGAGAGCTGCCTAATCTGAAGATCTATCATTATACTTCAAGTATCAGATCGTGATAGGAAAAAAAGCTACTCCTGGCTCCTTTTTTATCATGAACTTTGAAGAAGCTTCAGTGTTTACCAGTAACTGCTGACTGCTAGATCTTCAATTTAAGTGTAGCCCCTGATAGATTTATGAGCTGCTGAAAGAAAGCGAAGAAGAGTTGTATTTCTACCACACTATGGAGTAACTAGAGATGCTGAAGTTCTCTAAATCATTATTGCTTATTAGGGAAACTTTTGTTTTCACCGCTGCTGGATGACGGTTCATTTTAATTCTGCTTTCTGAGGATCCTCTCCATCAATGACCTGCAGTCTGTGTAAGTAGGAATATAAAGCAATTGACATAAAATCAATATTAATTCAGGAGTGTGTTGAATTTTTTCCTCTGTTTCTAACAGGCATTTATCAGTGTGTTATGACCTGGCAGTCTGAGGCAAATGAGCTTCCAAATGCAGGACCCTGGGGCTTGAAGGGAGGCTGTGGGCCATGGTTTTGGTATGTGCTCAGCTACATATCAAGATTAAATGTCAGTTTTGTGTTCCTGATTTTTATCAACACTGGTCACTGCAGTTATTTCCAACACTTAGAGACTCCAGTCTAAGTTTCACAGCTGTTTCACTCAGAAATCTCTCGAGCAACTGCTTGGTTTTAGTCGGTGTTTGAATAGTGTGGGTTTGGCGCGGTTTTATTTTTTTTCATTTCAGGTGGAAGTGAAGGTAGAGAAAAATATAGGTTTCATTAGTTCGGTTTTTGGTCATTTTTTAAATAGGCCTAAAGCAGAGTTTGTCACATGTGAACTTAGAATCCAGACTAGATTTTTCAACCATCATAGCAGAGATATTAGAGGAAATTTTAAAGGAATATCGAGCAGATGTTCTGCGTTTTTATTGAGGTTTCTCTCCATATGTAAGAGGTGAAGTGGAAAAATCCCAGGGATTTGGGGAAGAAAAGCTGATGCCTATGGATCAGTTTGGCACTGAAATCACTGCAGGATACATATGTTCTCTATGCTGAAGGCTAAGTGACGAACAATTTCCTATTTAAAGACAATAGTACTGTATTTAATGTAGATTTGAAGCAGGTAATACTGGGAGACCTCCAAGAGGAAATTGCTGTGCAAAGAGCAATGAGCCAAGATGGATTTAGGCACAACATCTCAGGAGACTGAAGGGAAAAAAAGCTTAAATGCAGATAACAGGTGAAAACCTTCCAGTCTTTGATCAAGCACTAATCTAAACAGCCTTGTCAACAGAGGCTTGAGCTCAGGAGCTTTAGGGTTTATTTTTGGCTTTGCAACTCTTTTGTTTAATCTTGAGCATGTTGTTTTATTGCTTTCAGCCTCAGTTTCCTGCTCTTGAAAAAGGATTTGTGGTATTATCTCGCTTTACAGCATACTTTGCTACCTGTTTCATAGAAGTGTGTACTAAAAGTTTAGCCCTCTTTGTTGCACCCAGATAACAACCTCTTTGTTTTCCAGTAGCTATAACCAACGGGAAAAAAGGCCCATCATCCAAGGAGGTTGATCATGGAGCATCTCTCTCATAAGTGAGAAGAGAGGGACAAGGTCAAGGCTGCTGTGCATATCTGCCTCTACATGCCACACCTCAGAAGAATGAAGGAGTTTAGTTGCCAGGGCTGTTAATCTGGCACCTTTAACCAGGTATCTATAAAAAGTGGGAAAAATGATGAATCATCAGTCTCAGGTGCTTGGCAAGCGCTCTTGTTAGACACTGTTTGCAATGGTCCATAGCTTTAGTCTGCTAAGAGCAATTCTGTTCATCCTCCTGGCTGCCCAGCAGATGAGCAAAATTACTGACAGCAGAAATATTCCAAGCCAGAGGATATTAAGCAAGCACACAGATGACTGATGTCTGCTGTTCTCCCAGTGGAGTTATCACTCATGTGATTTAAGTTCACTTCAGTGACATTTCTGCCCTTGAGGATTTCTCTCCTTTGCAGAACTATGTGCACTTTACTTGAAGTTCTGTAAAGAGCCATGGGGAAGGATCTTCCCTGTGCAGGGCTGCACTTCTATCACTGTCACAGGCATCAGTCGAGCACGGCTTTTTCAGTGACAGCAAATGTCACAAGTATCCCAATGTCTGAGTTAGTTCTCTGCTGTTCATTTGACCAAAGTGCAGATCCTCATGTCAGGCTGTAGAGTCCTCAGCTGTCTGAGAGTCCACAACGTCATCTCACTCTGAAACAGCAGTTTTTGTCAAAGGGGAGCCAGGCTGACTTCACAGATAAAGGCAACAGTAGATAGTGGGGAGGATCTTTAGCTCTGAAATGGGTTTCCCTCAAAAATCTTTCTGGCTTTAAGAACACACTGTCTGGAGTGGCACTTGTGGAGTTTACCCATAACATAGCTGATGAGAACAAAGAAGAGGCAGAGGAGCTATTCCTGCTATATCGGCCAAGGTAAGGAATAAACCCATCTTCTTACATCAATGTATGCATCAAAGCCCATAAATAGATAAATAAAGTAAGCTCATACAGTATCAAACTAGAAAAATGTGATAGCTTCACTATCATATTTATGTCTTCCTAATTGCACTCTGCTGAGATCACTTGCAAGCCTAGGATGTATTTCTGTATAATAGGATCAAGTGTATTTGATCTTAAGCTGTTTTCAACAGAAAGCTGAAATGAAAGGTGAGAATCAGAAAAGAGCATGAAAATCATTGCCTCAAGTTAATACTAGAAGTATTTTCTCTTAAGAAAACTTTCCTCCTGTAAACATGTGATCCATTTTCTAGAATCCATCTGTTTATTTGTAACATGCTGTGGAAGCTGGGACTGAAGACCAAGGATCTCACAGGTTGGCTTGCCCATATGCTGAGAAAAGCAGCAACTATACATGGGGAAGCAACTTGTGGCAAAGGGAAAACTATGCCTCCTGCATAAATTAGAATATTGACCAAAGTCATTACTATCTAGACTCAGAGGTCATCTCCAGTCTTGAAATACTTTCGCCTTCTGTGCTCAGTATTGGTTTCAGTCACTGGTGATTTTGAGTGAGAGTTGTCAAAAAAAAAATACATAGAATTCCTCATTTGGGAATGATCAACTCTTACAGTAAACAGACAAGGAAAAGGATCTGATCTTTATCATAACATGATAAAGCATGTTTAGGAAAGGATTGTTTCAAACTTCTTCTTGTCACACTGTGCTTGTCAGAGACTGACAAGCAAGTCTTGATGGCTCCAAGTGCTGCTGAAAAGATTGAGGTGTATTAGGAAAGCTGCTTTCTCCTGGGCATGAAATTACTCCAACAGTGGCTAAGGAAATGTATTCCAGTAATCTATGGCCACTTCACATGTGCTGCAGAGAACTGGTGATTGATTCAGCAAAAATAACAGCTGCATTAATACCGTGTAAAATCATCAGAAAACAATTCCTTGCTTTATGCAGCAGTTAGAAAAGTGAATTGATTTAATTAGTGGATGCACATTTTCTTCAATGTGTGCATTTTATTATTCTACCAATTTCACAGATGCAAACCCTGAGTTCACAAAAAAAGGCATCTTAAGAAATCATGATATCAGCTGTGTGCTCATGCTTTGGTTTGCACTGTGGGCTCTCACACCAGCAGGATCAAATCCATCTGAGTCTCAAGCCCTTGGACACCAGCCCTGGATGACTGATCCTCCTTGTGAAGAAGTTGGTTCTGACAAATTGGCTGGTGTAGAAGACAGTGGCCCTACAGTGTGATATAACTTCGTATTAGAAGGACTGCATGGAGATATGCAGGATAGCCTTTCCAAGAGGTCCTTGCCAAAGAAGCTTGTTTCTGGGACAGTGAGTGATGACTGAAGAAAATGAATAGGAAAAGTTAGAGGAAACATGCTGAAGAGTCTTATTACAGCTTTTTTATTCCGTGTTAGTCTTATTCAAAGCTGCAGTAAGTATGAGGATCACCAGAAAGATACACAGAGTTCTGGCTTTGGGAACCATCCCTCAAAGTTAGTAAATAGTCCATTGGCTGGATCAAAACAAAGGGTAATGGATTCAAGCTGAGAGAGGGTAGATTTAGATTAAATATTAGGAAAAAGTTCTTCCCTGTGGGGGTGGTGAGGCCCTGGCACAGGTTGCCCCGAGAAGCTGTGGCTGTCCCATCCCTGGAAGTGTTCAAGGCCAGGTTGGATGGTGCTTGGGGCAACCTGGTCTAGTGTTAGGCATCCGTGCCCATGGCAGAAAAGGTGGAACAAGATGAGGTTTAAGGCCCCTTCCGACCCAAACCTATGATTGCCTGACTGTTATCGCTGCCCACTACAGCTCGCTGGGAGGGCTGGGAGGCAGCCCAGGGCTGTGTTTCAAGGGGTGCTGAGGGATGTCTTCCAGCTGAACTGTGCAGTCTGTGCTCCCTGTGCACCATCCCAAAGTGCTTCCAGGGTGGCTGGCAAACTTAAAAACGCCTTGGCATAAAACTACTAAGCTTTATCCTCCCCATAAATTTGTCCAAGGACTAGGAGTGTTTTAAGGCACATCAACCTAAAGAAGTTTTAGAGTGCACTGGAAAAGAGCTATAGTGCTGCAATTTACAGCCAGGAACATTCACCTGGACAATAAGAATCCTGGTGCATTGAGCTGAAAAATATGCTGCAGTGTATGGTATTGGCTTGTTTGTAATAAACCACTAGCTTGGTACATTTTATTGGTTTTACAGCCATTTATTGTTTTGTTTTCAGAAATACAGTATGTAAGCAAAACCGATAAAACAGTTTATTACATAGCAATTGTTCAGGAAGGGGAAGACCTATCAGAAGAGGTATCTCTTAAAAAGTATTCCGTGGGTGTCATGTATTAGGGGACAAAATGGAAGAGATGGTTGAAGACCATCACAAGTTCTCCACTGTCTTTAGTCGGGCTGGAGAGAGAGTTTTTCGCAGTGGACAATTGCCTGTGAACTTCATCAGTGGAAGCTCAAATAAGTCAAGAACACAAAGCAGAAGAACAATATTTACTATTGGTTATTTATCATGCTTTTATTAAAAGGTTTCAGCTGCCCAGTGAGAAAGCAGAGGGAATCAGAGGACACCTCTGAGATCGGACACAGGAGAGCAGCAATTTGACCCAACACCTGTTGCATTCAGGTGGCCAGCTGTGGTTGTCCTACCCCTTCCTTTGGATTCTTCTCTTACAATATTTGATATGCTTCTTTACATTCAAGTAAACTCTTTAAAATCTTATCTACTTGCTCACCTCTTCCTACCTGGGCAGCATATTAAGATACTGCATATGATGAAGTAACAAATCCATGTGTATATTTGTAAGATGGGGACTCTGTATTTCAGTATTTGTGTAGTGAGGCTTGTTAATGACAAATGATCAATTAGTGTCAGCCTCACAGGACCAAGTCCAAGGAGATGCTATTGTAACAAAACCACCACTTTAGATCTGATGATTTAAGGCAGAGTAGAGTTTACTATGGTTTACGCTGGGCATTTTACCAGAAATCTCAAGAAATATACAAAATAAATAGCAAATTGTATTAAAGCAGTTAGAGATAAGATAGCCTTACAACCTTTTTTCTCTTCTTTGTCCATGGTTAAATAATTTATGTCAGTCTTCAAGTGCTCCAGAGCAGCTCAGCACTAGTGTCCAGTGTACTTCCAAGAGCAACGTCATCACTCTGCCTCTTCAGCATCCATACACCCAGTAAGGAGCAGCTTTTCCAGGAAACAATGGAGTTTTGTGGTGTAGTGTTCATCTTTCCAGCCCCATTGAACAAGACCCTCCTCCTTTATATTTTCATGTAGGTAAGAGATCAGCTCAGTTGGTTGGAGCATGGTGCTAATAACACCAAGATTATGGGTTCAATCCCTATTTGGGTCATTCACTTCAGATTTGGACTTGATGATCCTCGTGGGGCCCTTCCAACTCAGAAAGTTCAGTGATTCTCTGTGAAACAAAATAAAAGAGCATCCAAACAAAAATCCCCTCCATTTCATGAGCTCCCAAAGGTGCAGGTGGTTTTGGTTTCAGAGGTACAGAGTGGTCACGAACCATGATCCCCACAGCTTTGGACATGCAAGTTTGGACTATCAGCCATAGAAGGAATAGCTTTCCCCAAAGGATGCTT
Source organism: Rhagologus leucostigma (assembly GCA_013397725.1). Classification (NCBI taxonomy): domain Eukaryota; kingdom Metazoa; phylum Chordata; class Aves; order Passeriformes; genus Rhagologus; species Rhagologus leucostigma. The sequence goes on from VZTD01000998.1 coordinate 393,925, forward strand.
TTGAGAAACCAGATTCCTTCAACACATGTCAAGTATTTTAACTTTCATCCCGACCTGAATCAGGGAGAAATGTTTGGTGCATACTCAGTTCCACCTGCAGTCTTTCAGCAGCTTGAAATTTTCACTGTATCCCACATCCTGTTTAGCCTTTCTGCCCAGCTGTCTGTAATTGAGCAGCTCTTCCCAGCACACCCACTGCAGCTTCACCTTTATACTGCAGGAACGAGTTCCAACCTATTATTGCACTGCTTAATGATCCCATTCAGGTTGTTTTGGAAGAGTAGTCCTCAGCGTCTTACCCCAGGGATTTAAATAGGCTCATATATCAAAGCCAAGCCTTGATAATTCCTTTATTTCTGGTGCCATTTTAAATCACACAGAAACCAGGAGCTTCTGAGCAGAGAAATAACTTCCTGCCATTAGGCAGCACCTATCATCAACCAAGAACACTCTTGAAATTTATATTCTTAGCTATGGCACTTGCTCAGAACTAATGAATTGGGCTGAGACAAACAAATCACTTTTTAAAATATTAAATATCTCATCAAAGGATTTGCTTTCAACGATGTGTTTTAGCAGTAAGAGGCTAGGGTTTTTTTCCTTTTATTTTCTGAGTTTTTACTTAGTTTCCAAGCCCATATGCAACTCTATATTGCTTTTTCAAACTGTATCTCTGAGAGCTCTCACACCAAGCCCATGTTTTAGTGTACTCTTCCCTGTGTTCTCTGGTTTCTTCCTTCTCCCTTTAATTTCTTTAGCCTGTGAGTCAAGGATTCATTATAGCGAGGAGGAAGCAAAACACTAAACCTTTCAAATCAAAATGACAGCTTTTCTTGTTAAGAAATAATCTGCATTAGGGTAATAATGAGCAATTATAGGAAGTTGGTGGCATTTCAATAATCGTACTCCTATTGTTTTGCTCAATAAATGCTAGTTCACATTCTAGAGAACTCCCTCGTACTACTAAGATCATCCTTGTAAAATGACAGATTTCTTGACCTTTTTCCTCTTCAAAGGATTTTCACTGAGCACGCTTGTTCTACAGTATAATTGTTGATAGCACTCCTGAACCCCAGGTACGTTCAGTTGAACCGTACGGAGTGAAGTTTTTGGTTTTCAGAATGTGAAATTCTCTTGACCCCTGTTGAGCGCCATCAGAAATTACTACAGATGGATTTCTTTATAAATATTACTGTAGAAATAGAAATTTATTAGAAAGGCAGGAGAAGATTATATAGCTCTTTCCTTGGAGTGATTTTTATGGGGTTTGGAGCTTTCCTTGCATAAGGGCAGGAGGATTGTGGCTGGAAGATAAAATTTTCTTCTCAAAAAAGACAGAGGTTGAAAGCAATAGAAAGAAAAATTATTGTCCAAAAGTTCTTATTTCAGCAAAAATTCAGATCTAGATTTGATTTTGGATGCAACCAAAGGTTGACAACAGTCTAAATATGGATGGAATTTTAACATGAGATTTGTTGCACAGTGCATATACTCTAACATATTAATTGCTCAGTATTATTGATGCAATTGGAAATTAACTCACTGATGTAACTCTGCTGCTGCTGAATCCCTTGGTGACATGCAGCCTCTCCCTGTGAATCTTTCTCCACCATTTTCTCCATTAAGTTCTCAAAAATGGTGTCACATGATATCCCTCTGCAGCCTTGCTCTGTGACCATGGTAGCTCATTTCTCCTGGCCAGCAAAGGTTTGCCACGTGTCCCTGAAGGTGTTTGCCCCACGGACATGTGGCGATGAAAAGTGCACTGAATTCATTTACTTGTGCTTCTATTCCTGATGCCAGGTCTTGAACTCAAGTACTTCTTTGGTCTTTCTTTGCATTCAAGTTGATTGAGAGGGTTGAGCCATATACAATATTCCAATTGCTTCTATGCATGAAGAGATTTTCAAGAAATCAGTGCACTCTTTGAGTGACATGATTAATACATGAACTGGCTGCCCCTTAAAGACAGCAGTAATGTTCCTTACAAAGACCGATGCACTAACAGTACATTCAGTAATGTACTTTTTAAAAGCTAAGTTCTTCATTGTTGGTATTTGAGTAGGACACAGAATTAGCATGCTGAGCTGTATTTATTAGCAGAAAACTGATTATTATTACTGACCAATCTGCTTTTTAATGATTCAGCGAGCATGTTGTTTTTTATAGTAATGAGTATGGGGCTCTTAATCAGGTGATCTGACAAGTGTGCAGTTTGCCTGGAAAATTCTGCTGAACTGAAAGTGGTTTTATGAAGAATAAAAAAGGCGAAAGAACCTATAAAATGTTGGCATTTAAAGGAGAAAGGGTCAGGAAATGCTGAAGGAACAACAGAGCAATTCTTTGTGTTTATCATCTGTATGCAGATATTTGGCCAAAATTCCCAATTAGTGTCAGAGTGACATTATGCCCAACTCAAGAAAAATTTCAAGTCTGGTTTTAACATTTTCCAGTGAAGGCCAAAGGAGCAGGAGTGAAATGTTCTTTACAAGCAGGAGGGTAATATGGTACTATGAAAGGCCTCTGTAAAAATCAGATGGCTGCAACTCTCCTGGGATCTGGGGGCATGTTTACCTTCCTCTAGTTAAAAAAGAAATATTTATTTTTACTCTGAGTACATATTTGTCTCATTTCTTACCCACTTATGTGCCCCTAAGGCATCTTAGTCTTTCTACCAACCTGATCTATTTTCTGATACTGATTTTCTCTTACTTCACACTCCTGAAAGATGCCTTCTCCTATACCCAAGAGTCTGGCCTAGAGGATGCTGATGGGTCTTGAGGGCTGCTCTTCACACTCACCCCAGTCAAAGCAGATTTTCACACTGACAATATCTATGAAAGGAAATAACTGACTTACACCTGAGAACAGTGATCGAATGAGACTCTGTGGAGACTTCTGCTGACTTTGATGGCCTTTCATCAGTCAATAATGAGTCATTGTCACCAGAGACCTTTATCAATGTATAACCTGAAAAATGAATATACTGCTAAAAAATACACCAAACCTCTCTTTTTTGATTTGCCTTTATTTAGCAATCTCTCTCCCTATTCTGGTCTCTATGATTGACTAGAGACTACTACTGTATTCCATTCTGTTGATCCAGTTGTAAGTGGGTGTCCAGTTCTGTGGTTCAACTTAAGAGCGACAGGTTGCTTTCCATTCCAATTTACTTTATAAAGAAAGCAAGAAAGAGCAATTGTTAAAAGAACGATCCAAAGAATTTGTTCCTGGAGGACTTAATGTTCTAAGAAATTAGATAGGAAACTCCCTGGCGTGCAACTTCTAGGGTTAATACTACTGATTTTCAAATTCTGGCATAACATCAGAATTAACATGCCAGTTTTTGTCATGTGTTCTACATTCCATTTGGTTAATAAGTGTCAGTCTGTGGCTGTTGTTTCCCAGGCCACTCATATGGTAAAGACTGACCAAAGGCTCATGGGGTCAGTGTAAAAAGCCCCACTGATGCCAGAGTGCTTGTATCAGCTCTAGCTCACAGCACTGGGGTCCTGCTCATTGGGCACAACTTAATCTAAACAGTGTGTGTTGCCTGCAGGAGCCGCCTTTGACTTTATAAACTTTCTTCTGAGCTTTAGATCGGAATTTATGCCTCAAGAGAATTTCCACTGAAGCCATTGAAATTTGTATATAAATAAAACTCTTGGAAACAATAGTTGTCTGTTACATAGGAGGACCAGGTATATCTATTCCTTTTTCTCCTTCCTTCAATTTTCTCCTCTTCCACAACAAATATGCAGAATGCTTGATTAGAACTTCAAGGTAACAGGTGTGTTTTCTTAATTTGCTTTGGGAGAAAAGTCATCAAATATGACAGGCAATGGAAACAAGGCATGAAGGAATTTTCTGCTTTATGTTCTTAATGAACTGAATGGAACAAGGAGGCAAGTTCAACTCTAGTCTCACAAATAACCTTACTTTTTTCCTCCTAGGTTCAGTATTATCTTTATATTGTGCACTGACCTCTTACAAAAAGGGGTGTGTGAAGCTGATAGAGAATAAGGACCATCAGTGAATCAATATAGGTGAACTAACTCCAGAAGTAAAAGTGCATTGGAGAGAAGCAATACTGCATTATTTTTGTATTGTCTGCAACACCTGAACCTTGAGTATCATTTAGAAATACAAAAATGTCCTTTTATCTATATTGTGAGCCTGAAAGGATTCTCTGTCTGTTTGCTTTTTGTTATCAAAAGCTGTTGTCCATGACTGCACGGTATTTTGTATTGTCTTCTGTAAAATTCTGAAATGGCTTTAGATTGAATGCCTCAAGTGACCACTAGGTAAGTCAAAGCACACTGTATTTCCTTTCAAGACCTAGGAGACAGATGCGTCACTCAATACCACCTTTTCTCTGTATTACAATCACAAGGTGCTTTTGTGCTTTTGTTTCACAATGAGAAAAATTACTCCTTTTTTACCCTATCTTGAAAGCCACTTGGTGGTGTAAAATTTAATGTAGAGATACTGTAAAGTTTAAGCTTATGGTTATGTAAGCATTAGACACTGATGTGGTCTGCAGTGGCCCTTCCCAAAAAGTAAAGTAAAAAGTAAATAGATGAGAAACATTCACTGCAACCTCTACCCTCAAAGAATGAACTCCCAGACTGCTGCTATAGTTATTTATTACAGTAAAACTCAGGTAACTATCAAAAACTGGGCTGCATTCTGCCAGGAACCATATAAATTCAGAATAGTAGCTGCTCTAAGCTCTGGTGAGCTCTAAGCTTGAAAAGACAAGGCAGCCTTGGGGTGAGGATAGGTGTGTAATAATGTTTTTCAATAATGTCTCACCAACCGATGTATTTGTAATATTTTTTTAAAAAATGATAAAATGCAGTCTTCAAATGTTATGATTCCCTGAACAGCTTAATATCTTTTTAGTGTTCAAAATCATCTGGGTTGGAACTAGATGATCTATAAGGTCACTTCTAACCCTAACAATTCTATGATTCTATGATTCTAGAACACTATCTTCTTGAAAAACATCGATGGCACAGTGAGCATTTCTACACACACAGCCCACCAAAAACCAACTTAGCTTCTTCTCTAAGCTTCCAAGGCTGAACACCAGAGCCATTGTCCTCAGACAGCTGCTGTACCTAGCATTATAATCTTTAGCTTTCTAGCAGAGGTTTAAATCACACCACAAAGCACTACCATAACCGACTGGTCCTCTCATGAAAACTTCCAGATATTAACAGCTGCAGGAGTTGTGTGCTTTGATTACAATATTTATTTTGAAGTACCTTTAATGCTATAAAACTTTTTAAAAAAGCATGTTACCTAAAGTTAGAATACTTTTAGCCTTGGGGAGTGAAAGATTCAAAATTAATCTTTATCTAGGCTAGGCAAAGTGAACTCATGTTTTACATTATTTATTATGAAGGTCAGCTATTGTTCTTTACAGTGTCACAGTTTTAGACATTTACTGTTTTCCCACATCCTCAGTGGAATAGCTTTCTAGTAGTGACAAACTGGGAATCAGTAGAGAGTCCACAAGCAGTGGTGGCTTATTTTTACATAACATTGTGTTGATTATCTGGAAGTTTTGTTGTAAAAATCAATAGGAACCACAAGATGGGGAACAAGAGATCTAATGCTTCTATCTATGCTGAGTTGGTAATCAGGATTATTATGGTAATTAAGAGATTTTAATGAGATATTTGTGTTGTTTTCCCTGCAGAAGACATGGATGACTAAGAACACCTTGTGTACTATTCCTGGATATGCTAAGCAGATGCCTGTATTTTGTTCCATATTTCAGTTGTACTTTGAGAACTTTTCTCTGTAGTTAATGGTTTTGCCACAAAGTACATATTCACTCTTCTTTGCAAGCCCAACTACTTCTCCCTGAATAAGAGTCTATTATGTCAATTAAGAGTTGCTGGTAGCCATGGAAATAATCGCTTTTCTTGACCTGATGAAGGTATTCTTCTGCTCTCCTGCATCTCAGCTTTTTGGATAATTTACACGTTCCTGATTTAGATGATGCAATGCTATTATTGCATTCTTGAAAATATGGGGCATAAATCAGTGAGAGTGGTTGTTCCGTGCAGAACAAAAACCAGTTCTTGGGTGCATGCACACATTACTTCTGACTGAAATCAATCCTGGTTTGCTCATTGAAGGACAGAACTTGTCCCGTGCAACAACAGAAAAAACTGAGCTGACCATAAATGGGAAAAACAATGGGACCTGCACAGGGAGAAAAATACTGACCATATTCTGATGTAAAAAATCACATGTGAAAAGTCCATAACCTAAAGCTGCCCCAGGTCAAAATAAATAATTCAATCATCAATTTTATGCAATTTCTCCTTAACATAGAACTATCTTGACAGTTTTTTGTAGAAATCAGTCTGTAGATCCTTATCATATATGCACGTGTATCGATAGATAAATACACACATATAAAATCTCATGCCACAGTAATAATTTACTTTGATTTATCAAGATTAGCTTTTTTTGCGTGTGTGTCCATGAATAGTTATCTTGTTGGACTCTTTGTACTGGATGATCTGCAATAACCCCAGCAGTAAAATAAGGGTTTTCAAGTGTGACTTCGTTGGATTTACTCTTGTATTCTGTATGTATAGTACAGCAGCATGAAGCAGTGCCACCATGAGAATTAGCTAGAACAATAAAGTTGAAAGCATCCTTTGCCAGTAGCCTTAATTCACACACTTTACCTTCCCAGGATTGTCATTAATAGGCAATGACTACTTCTTAATTATTATTTAAGTTTAATAGCTGATTATTATTGCTAAATGATATGAATACTTTTAGCTGTGATTGGACAGAGAAATTGCTTTGCATTTCAGGTTCCTGAATGGATATGTTTGCAAACATTTTGCTTGGCACATTTATTTAGGAAGAGCTGAAATCCACATTTCATGAACATGCTTTCTGAGTCCTTAAAATTCCTTTTCTACAAACACATCAATTACTCCAGGAAAGACAGTGAACTTTTCTCAGATATGAGCAAAAATAATCTAAAATTTAGATGAATATAGGTTTATTTCTTTGCTTCATAGCTTCTTCAGTTTTATTTGAATAGAAGAATTTATACTGAATTAGGTAATAGGAGCTATGTTGGAAAGCTTTTGTCATTCAGCAGTTGCAGAAGAGCAATCTCAGGCAATATGGCTCGGCTCATCCCACCTAATTTTGGGATTTAACTGAGGTACACAACTGAACCTTGGTTTTGGCATTTGCTAGCATCGCCCTCCTAAGACAGAAAAAGGCCTGTTATTTTCTGAAGAAAATCATCTTCTTCCCAAGTGGTCGTGACCTAAAATGCTCATTTTCCTTTTTTTGCACACCAGATAACTCATCTCTATGGAACAAAAATCGTACATTAGCCAGCCAGCAGCCTTTTCTGTGGAAATAGGTAAATTTTACTCCTACAGAGAGACTCAAGCAATTAAATTTGTGATCTCTTCCACAGAAGAATTACAACATTCATAGATTTTCTTCTGATTTTTTTCTCTACCCTGCCTTGACTTTACTTAGCCTCGGACAGGCAGGGTTGACTTCCATCTATCCATGGTGCTCCTGGAACTGCCAATGGACTTGCTATATTGTGATAATTTTTAGGCTGTTGGCCACACATTTTTTATGAAATGAAGTAACTGTCTTCACATGCGCTGTCAGACAGAAATTACTTTTAGTCACAATCAGTCTAGATTTCAACTGGAGGCTTCAATGTGAAGGCTGTGAAATTTGTCACCATGAAGCATCCAAGCTTTTCCATTTTTAGCTAGAACAGGACTTTTAAACTCCTCTGTGTGTTGGTTTAACACAGCCTGGTTTTCGTGGGCAGGAGGAGCTGCTTGAAGCTTCTACTATGTGCGGCAGAGAGCCAGTCACTGAAGGCTCTGATGATGGGCAGGTTACTAGCCCAATTGTAAAAGTTGGTAACACCTCTGTGGTGACATATTTAAGAAAGGAAAAACTGCGGGAAAGACTCTTTTCTTCTCCCGAAAAGTAGTGAAGCGGCCCCCAAGACCTGTTCCAGCAGGGGCTGCTGGGGACTGCGTGGCCCTCCCAAAGCCAAGACCGCTTGGCTGGGGCCCTCCTGAGGCCGAGACCATGCGGCCGGGACCCTCCTGAAACCAGAGCTGCTCATGCAGTGCCAGCAAAGACCACGCAGCCAAAACCGTCCTGAGGCTGAGACCACGCAGCCAGAGCCCTCTCGAAGCCAAGACTGCGTGGCCAGGGCCTTCCCGAGGCCAGAACCATGCAACCGAGGCCTTCCCACGGCTGGGGCCCTCCCAAGGCCAGAACCACGCAGCTGGAACCCTCCCAAAGCCAAGACCACGTGGCCGGGGCCTTCCTGAAGCCTGGACAGCGCAGCCAAGACCCTCCTGAAGCCAAGACCCTCCTGAAACCAAGACTGCGCAGCCGGGGCCGCCCATGCGGTGCCAACAGAGGCCATATAGCCAGCAACAAAAACATGGCGAACAATTCCCTGATATAGAGGCCAGACAAAATCAACCTTTTCGACTCAGCAAAGCTCTATAAGAACTTTTCAACTGATGAAACTTGAAAACAAATGAACCTACAGACATTAACTTTCTTCCGAGTCAGAGAAAAAGAAATAGTGAAAACACCTTAAAAGAACTGACATGGCAACACCGAAGTCAGTGAAAAAAAGAGAAAAAAAAGTACTCCAAACGCCAGAGCTGAGATTCTTCTGCAAGCTGTAGTGAAGACTATAATACAACAGTTTCCCTGTAATTCATTAAGTGCCTGGGGGGGTGCAGACATCCACGCGCAGCCCGTGAAGAAGAGTACTCACGCTGGAGCGCGTGGATACTGAAAAACTGTAATCTAGTGAAAAACTCAAACAGAAAAAAAACCCCCTTGCTTCCAGAGATAGACAAAGAAAAACCTTGCTTCCAAGCCAGAACAACTCATCCTTAAAAGACTAAACTCCATGAACTAAAATGACCCACGCTAGGCAGTTGTGAAAAGACTACTTGGCCCATGAGAGAGACTCATGTTACAGCAGGTCGAGTGGACTGCTGTTTGTAAAAGTTAAAACCATGCTAGAAAAGTTCACAAAAAACTATCTCCCATGGAAAAGATCCCATGACACAACAAAGAAAAAAAGAATCTTTTTTTTCTTTAGTGTACTGAAGAAAGATTTTTAAGAAGTGAAAAACTAACCAAAGCCTCATGTTTTGTCTCCTTGCGCAGTCAGTAGAAAAGAAGGAAAGACTAAAAAAGAAAGGTGTTCTAAAAGTTTATTTTAGTTGTCATTACCGTTTTTACTTTTAATTCTGCTAATAAATTTTCTTTATACTGTTTAAATTTTAAACCTGTTTTGCCTTAATGTGTTTTTCCCCTAATCCTTGTCTCAACTCTTGAAGTTTTCAATTCCCCCTCCTCTTCTCAGCTATAATAGAAGAAAATAAGTAAATAGTTTTTTGTGAGTGCCTAGCACTTAGCCAGTGTCAAACCCCAACACTGTGCTGGAGAAAGTATTGTTTATATGCCAAAATTCCATAGCAATAAATGCAATAAATCCTATATTTCTGCAGATTACCTCCATCAAAGTTGAATTAATTTCTTTAGGCCAAATTCTGTGCTCCCTTCCTTCTTCTTTTGAAAGCAAAACATGCTTTAAATAAACTCTTAGGAAACTTTCTGGCCCCATGGCAGTAAAACTCAGAAGAGTGATCAAAAAACTTATGTTTTCATAGATTTCATTAGGCTTAAAATTACCTCTGTTCTTCTCATGTGAATGTTTAGGATTTATTAAGTATATGGCAGTCTTGTCACGCTCGTTATAACATTTCACCCTTAAACCATTGGAGTATCGAGCCCATGAACTGAGGCTTTGAGATCTTAAAGACGTATGGAAGGAGCTCGAATAGGAGAGTGAGCATCCATAAACTATATAGTTACACACACAAGGACTAACACTGTACTTTGCATTTGAATATTTCACTTCAATGCCTTTTGCTTACACTTCATTTTTAATCAGGCGCGTTGAATGCAACCCAAAACAAGACCTTTACCTAATGCTGAGTTTAATGACCCTTTTAATACTAGCAGAGCTGTCCTCCTTCACTCTCGCTGCTGTTCCCTCGTAGCTTTGGAGCATTAAACATATAAAAATATCTTTTTGGTACGGTTCGCAAATTAACTGAAAGGCACAGAGAAGTAGTATACTCATCCAGCATGAAATCAAAATCTAATCAATGCAGATTATGTTAGATTAGCTAAGCAAGTAAACAATTAGCCAAGTTAATGTTACCTACCATGTCCTTCAGCACCGAACAGTTAAGGAATTTGTCTTCACAGACATGTTTAGTTCCAGCTCTTGTTGGTGACATTGCAGGCTGTTGGATGAATTTTTCAAACTATTATCTCCCATCGGGTCTTTATTTTCATTCTGTTGTGAGTCTTGAACAAAAAGGAAGGAAATGTTGGTAGGAAGAGGGGAGTCAGCTGCTTTGGAAGGAAATGTGGGTTTTGATGTGAACCTATGATGCAGACTAAGGAATTGTCCTCAGGTTCAAGTTGTTGCACACAGCAGCGTCTCCCCAGGCTGGATTACACAAGATTATGATGTTGCTCACCCCTCTAGCAGGGTTGAGGAGCTGTGAACCTACACCCCACTGTTTTAGAGGCAAAACTGCTCTAACGTCATATGACGGATTTTTGGCCAATATGAAAACTAAATAAGCAGTTGGTTTTGATTTTTGTAAAATCCTAAAATGGCTTGGTTTGGAAGGAATGTTGAAGAACATCTGGTTCCATCCCCTTTGTCACAGGCAGGGAGACTTTCCACTAGACCAGATTGCTCCAAGCCCTGTCCAGCCTGGTCTGGAACACTTCCAGAGAGGGGCATCCACAGCTTCTCTGGGCAATGAGATTTTTTGGGGGGGGGGTTGTTGAGGGGTTTTATTATTATTTTTTGTTGATGTGGGCATGCGAGTGTCTGAGTCCTCTCTCTGAATTTCCATATTGTTCAGACTGACTTTTCTTACTAAGGTCACAGTTGCAATGAAATTAGGAGCTGGAACTTTAGTACAGAAAAACCTGCTCCATGACTCTGTCATTTCTCTGAGATCTCATGAAATTCACTGCTCAACTGGTGTGGACTAATGGGCTTTAATACCTGTGTTGTGTATGCACAGATCTTTTAAAATATTGCATTTCACCTTTGATTTACTCTGCCTTGCTTTCACTTCTCTTTGGATTAAGACCAGCACACCAAAAAAAAAATTAATTTAGCAATCTCAAACCAGTTTCTGACCTTCCATTTGTTAATATCATTGTTACCAAGACACTGAAAAACTGTGAGTCTCACTTCAAAGTTCTCACAGTAATGTAGGAATTAAATTGAGTTTATTTGCAGAATTAATGCCCTAAAACCAAACATGACCAGTTTTTAGCTGCTGTTTCTACAGAATTGTTGAATGGAATGCATCCAGTGGTCATATCTAAAATACTACAACTATCTTCTGTCATTAACACGAGCTGTTTCAATTTTTTTTGTTCTAAAACCCACTTATATTTTTCTTGTCTCCATCACTTGCAAAATCTCACACAACCTTAAATTTTTTCATGCTTTGTAAATGATTGCATCCCATTTTAAACAGTATTATAGCTGGTAAAAATTTTAACTCACAAAATGATTAGTATTAACTCTAAACAGTGACTGCTATACCTGGGCAACTGATCCATATTTTTCAGTGGGATGGAAAGGAAATCACAGAACATTTAAGATGCTTTAAGCCAAGTTCAACTCACCACATTTTTTAACTTCTCTTAGTAGGGAGGATCCTGCTGGCATTGAGTAAATAGTTTGACTTTTCAGCAGAAAAATTAAGGAGGTCAAATACAGTTTTATTAAAAAGTTTTTGGGGTATTTTCCCCCATTAGCAAATTAATTCTATTCCTTTTGATCTTAAAAGGCTTTGCTGAATCATTGTTTGTTCCTCTTTTTTTGACAGAGAAATTTTTAGGAATTCTGAGGAATAAATTGCAAACACCAAAGGCCAAAACCTACTGGTGTTTACATGTTTCCAGATGGCAAATAGATGACGGACAGGAAAAAGTAAATAAATACCAATGTCTAGATATTGTTTTTGGTTTTAAGCAAAAACAAAAAAGGGAAATGTGTCCAGAAAGTCTTAATGGGCCAGATACTGGCTAAAATTTGTGATCACAGTTTCTTAGCCATGAAAGTAAGGGCTTTGTGGCTGGCTGGCAGGGGGAGTGGGGTGGGGATGAAATGAATGTAAGCAATTATTTCCATTGTGAAGGCTTCCAGAAATTTCTGCCTTCTTGTCAGCTTCTTATCACCATGTTGATAATGGAACAAATGTATTCTCCCTCTGACCCAGTAATGGGCTGAAGAGGGCACAGGATGTTCATGTGGGGCTGAAAAAGCCATGGGAGGAACAGGAACAGGGTGGGGATGGGCGTTCTTCAAGCTCAGCACCAGCTGCCTGCTGTGTTTTATCCCTCCTGCCTTTGTGCCATCATGGGGTGCTGGCTGAACACCTCTGGGCTCTATTTCAGTGAAAAGATCAAGAAAAGGTTTGTGGGTGGGGTAGAAGCAGCAGTGAAGGGTCTTCATGAGCTCTGAGACCTTCTCTTCCTAACCCAAGAGAATGGCCATGGATTCACCAAGGATTGCACAAGGATGCTAGCTTTTGCCTTCCCATTGCAACTCATATAATGTGCTTTTTCAAAAAAACTACGGAACCTTTCCCATCTATAGCCTTTACTCCATATTTTATAATTTGCTTCCAGATTTTTTTAAAGGATATTTGGTTAAAACCAGTGACATTTCCAAAGCAGTCTGCCCTCTCTCCCTTAAGGTGGAGCAGAGGAAGAGATATCCCTCGAGCACCTCGACTCTATCCCACGTGCCATGTGCAGCTCCTGGGATGCTCCCTGTCCCCTCTCTGGACCATTTAGTTCTGACTCCGTTTCTTTACTCACCCTGTGAAGTCTTATCCAGCAAATGGCCTGTTTGAAAGATGAGTCCAATCCCAGGGTAATGTATTGTTTTTCTTGGATTTAACTTTAGCTGATCCCTACAGTATGAATTTTTTATCAGGATAGTGTAATCTGTCTGGGAGATCTTGACAACAGAGTCCATAAAGAAAGTGGAAACTTCTCAATCTCGAGATTTAAATGCAAACTCCTGAGGATATGTTGTGGTCACAGATGGTCTGCAGAGAGGACCAAATTCTTCCAAGCACCACCGACTTTTTCTCCTGAGAAAGGAAAATGTTTGGCATCATCTTGACATTCACCATCACCATCCAGCTCCTTGGAGACCTTCTGCGGGTACTCTGTCCAGCTCCCGGCCTCACTGCTCAGTCATAGAAGCATGGAATGGTTTGGGTTGGAAGGAACCTTAACAATCATCTAGCCCCAGTCCCCTGCCATGAGCAGGGACACCTTCCATAGACCAGGTTGCTCCAAGCCCCGTCCAGCCTGGCCTTGAACACTTCCAGGGATGAGCTTCTTTGGACAACCTCTGCCAGTGCCTCACCACCCTCACAGGGAAGAATTTCTGCCTAAGGTTGAATGTAAACCTCCTCTCTTTCAATTTAAAGCCATTCCCTTGTTCTTTCACTGAATACCTTGTAAGTCATGGCTGCAGTATGGATACCAGGACCAAGAAACAGAAATGGGTCTTCAGCACTCAAGTCAAAATGAGACTTCTTGCTGTTGTTGTGTTGCCAAGTCTACAGCTGAACTCTTTCCAAGCAGATCTTGTGGAGACAGGGATTTCCATTTATTCAACTGCTTGAAAAATCTGGGGATTGATGCAATTGATTGTCATATTAACGGTAGCAAGAGTGTTTATACTGTGATGCGGGTCTCTGGAGGCCACAACGATACAAACAATGCAAGGAGCAACACAGGAAAATGTTACATGCCATAGCTCAATGGCAAGAGAATTCTAACTCAAAAGAACCTAAATACAAAAGAAATTTTTGATTGATGCAGGTTTTTTTTTATTCATAAATGACTGATTCACATAAAAGGATTCAACTATCAAGTAATAGTCATAGGTTGATTTCAGTGACCTAAAAGTTTGAATGGACTCAAACTTTAAATAATGCTGCCTTTTAATTTTGAATTTAAAAGAAAGCCTCTTTGAACAACTGAACTTGTAAGGAAATCGTACTGTGGTTCATTAAAGAAATTTTGTATTCTCAGCACTTTTTTCTAAAGAAAAAAGGGAATCAAAAATTTTGCCATCTGTTTTAATTTTAAAGCTTTAGATTACTTAAGCACTTTGATAATGTAAAGAAGTATCTGTTAGAAAAAGGGAGCAAATTAATTTCTTGGTCATTTTCCAAAATTTCTTCTAAGACACATTTTCTTCTTTTATGCTGGACAAGGAATCCAGATTATGAGATCAGTTCAAATTTAACAAATGTTGAAGTCCTAGAAGTGTAACTGAAGGCCTATAAATGAAGAGAAGAGTTACTGGTCTCAGGGAATTTGGATTAGGGTGAATTGCATGCAATTTTGGCAAGGATTTACACCATTTTTGACACAAACTTTTCAATTAAATTCTCTGTATTTATTTCTTTTTCTAGTTTATCCACTTCTACAGCTTGATCCTCATTGTACTCCCTCATTCCTGTTAATTTATTTTGATGGAGTACATCTTGATTCATGGAGTTATGGAGGTGAAATGCTAAACTACTCCAAATGAGCTGGGTTTGTGTGTACCTGAGGATTAATGGGCAAAAGAATAACGAGAAGTTGAGATTTACAGGTTCTTCTTTTCTCTATAACATTTTTAGGATGATTTTTGGGAAATATTATGGAACAGAAAGGATCAGAGTAGCTTCTGGTCAAGAGCAGATGCCTCTTGCATCCTGAAAATCAGAGGACTTCTGCCATCTGGTTGCCATGACCCATCCAAACTCCAGTAAGTAACTGTGAAAGTTCGTGTGCTCTGATTCACTTCAGACAATGTGTTGTGCAATGACTGTAAAGAGCAAAAGCCTATCAATAATCAAGGGGTTGTGGTTAAAAAAATTAATGTCTCTCGATATAAAATTGGATCTCCAGGTCTTCATTCACCCACTTCAGAACTAGTTCAAAGCTATCCAAGGTAATAAAAGACCTTGCTAAAATAAAAGACCTATCCAAGCTAATAAAAAACTTGACAGAGTTACTGTGTGTCATTTTCCAGGGAGCTGTAACTATTGCATTATAGCTAGTTCATTGAGAACTAAGTACAGAGACAAACACTGACAAAGCTTTGGAAGAGGAATGAATTATGGGTGGATCAGATCCAGACACAAAAGTGCTGTGTTGGAGGTTAAAGCCATTCCAGGAGCTGAATGCCTTTGCTTCACAGAAAAGGATGTGACAATGAGTTTCATTTAAAGACTGAATTCATTTGCCATGGGAACAATAAGATTTTGCTTTTTTAATCAAAATAAGACAAGTAATTTCTTAGGCAAGCAAAGCTCTGAATTATGCTAGGGAAGATACAACGCGAGTAAACAGTCTTTTCTGTAATACAGCTATAAAATATTATATTATACATATACATGAAATAAAGAAGTGATTGAACTTGTCATTTAATTGTATTATCAGATTTGTAGCTTGTGAAAATGTCAGGGAAAATAACACAGTATGTAGGATGGGTCGATTTATTAATTGTGGATAATTTTTGAGCCAACTCCAGTCACTGCTATTGTATTTCTAATTTATAGGTATTCATCAAGTTGCTTGGATAAATAATTTTCAACCAGCACATCAGTTTTTTATGGTCTTCCTATTTTGATTGCGTCCTGGTTGTCTACCAGGATCAGTGACTGGTTTCTGAGGCCACACAGCATCCTTTCTACCTGGACGCATGTTGCATTTCCAGTGGGAGAGTAACCCTGAACACCTGCCTGTTTGAGCTTTTTGATGATGTGACATTTGTAACACTATAAATATTTGTAATCTTTGAAAGAACAGGAGAAAAGGGGTAATTTATTCATGCGTGTTTTTCTAATTCTTGCCCACTTCCTCCCAACTCTATTACAGCTGGTTTCATTTGCTTCTTAAAGTTGAATCTCAGAAAAACTCCAGTTACACAGTTGAACTGTGGGCCAAATCTTGGTCTAGATATCCATTTTCACTTCCACAAAAATTGGGAGTTTTTTATGAATAAGAACTTAGGACTCAAACCTATCACCTAACAAAGGAAAAATGCAAGTTGGAGCTTGAACCAAGATGTCTACATGTGCTTGAAGCATGCTACTGTTATTAGTTTCACCAGAAAAAGCACAATGACTTGGAGGTTTCTACTCACCTGAGGAGCAACATTCACCTCCCTGCCCTTGGCAAGACTGCCTGAAACAAAACCTCACCCACACAAAATGTCCTGGTCAGGCTGTTTCTGTGCTTTCTTGGCAATGCAGAAATATTATGAATGTCTAGAAACAATTTGGAGAAAATTTGGTCACCTGAGATGGAGCAATCAATTGTTGCTGAAGAAGGGCTGCATGTACTCTCCAGCAGGATTTTCAAAACTACATCCAATATAGGTTTTGGAGCACAGAAGTTCATGGATTTTCAAAATATTTCCAGGCCAGATATCCTTCTGGAAATCTTGCCACATCTGTAAGTGAATGAGAGAGAAATGGAGGAGCTAATCAGAAGCTCTTTCTTCCTTCCCAGGGAAAAAGCTCTCCAAATGGAGCTAACAGCTCCCCATGAAGCTCACATCTTCCAGTATGGGGCAAATTATCTCTTGTGTGAGGTGGAAAGACATTTGGGGGCATGGATAGTGGGGCAGGAGGAAAATGGAAAGTGTTATCTACTTCCCATGGGAACAATGCTGTAAAAATAGGTTTTATCCTGGTTTTAAAAGTCTTTAATATCAAGTTTTATCAGGTTCATGACTTGACTCCAGCATCCCTATAAGGTAAAGACCTCTAAGCTTGGCCATATTTCCTCTTTATGTTGTGGCTTTTTTTAAGTTTAAAGCTCTAGTTATTTGCAGAAACTTGTTTGTATGTTGCTTGATAAGCCTGGAGCGAACAATTTTCCTGGTTTTCAGATTTCAATTTGGGGCTTGAGGCAGGGAGAGAATATTTAAATGCAGATATTAGATGGTACCCATTGCCCCAGGGAGACAGTTGCAAAATCTTCATTGAGGCCATGTGAGAGGCAGAAGAAGAAAAAAGGATTCATTTCTTCATGTTATTCATAGACAGGAATATATTGTCTTGAGTATTAGCTGTGGGTCATGTCCCTCAAGACCTGAACACACCAACAATGAGGAGTCTTGAACAGGTTCTCAGCCATTAGGGAGTTACACAATATATGAAGAAGGTGAGATGAGAATAGAGATTAGATCTGTCCCCATTCTCTTATTTCTTCTTGTTTAAAATGCAACAATACTAAAAAAAAAATAAAGAAAGAAAGAAAGAAAGAAAAAGAACCCAGAAGAGTGGCAGATTTTGTAACTCGTCAAAGAGAAAGGAGAAATAAGAGATATAGAGCCTGCAGCTGACACTAACTTTTTCCTTTCTTTTCCACCTGAATGTGAGCTAATAGGAATAATAACTATATTTTCTGCCCACTGACCCAAAAGATGTGTGTTCTTGTGCTAATCCACTTCTACTGGTATTGACTGCTGGTCCCCATGGGTTTGCCTTGAAGAGTCAGAAATAAATTATCCATCCGAATCAATGAAACTCATGCCTGTGGTTTACACAGATGTAGCTCTATCACCCATACACAAGTGATAAGTGCTTGCAAAAGACTTCTACACTTCATCTTTCGACCATGTTTAAGCCACCCTTGGGAGAAACCCACTTATCAGCATATGGTCCCTTTCAGACCATTGCTCTGGTTTGTAGTACTGTTGGGTTATAGAAATTAAAGTATCTTCAAAAACAGAATTGCTTTTGCTCCTTGCTATGGAAACAAAACAATTAGTTAATTGAGGGTCATGCTGCTGATGTCTTGGTGACACTGAGGTTACTGCACTCCCTCAAAGCTCAAATTAAACTAAGAAAGCACAGCTACTTCACAGCCCGTGTTGTGCTTTGTACACCTTGATTTTTAGTTACATTAGTTCATTATTTATAAGCTGTCAGATGCAGAGAGTTCACTGACTGCAGGATTTATGTTGTGAGTGAAAGAAGAACTAAGTCACCTCTTGAGCAGCTGCCTCGTGATTTGAGAGATCCTCCAATATCATTAAAATCCACAGAAGAGGGATGTATGTACCAAGCGTGTGCCAATAGGTTGTGGAAGTGATTCAAGAATTCAACAGCAGCACTAGTATCATTTAAAGCCAAGTCAAGAAACCTCAGGCTGAAGGGACCTCTGAGAGAAAATTCTTGAAGATGCTGGGTTTGTATGTTGGAAATCTCTGCTGAAGCATGGGCAGCCACATGGAGCAGCATCACCCAGAACATCTACAACCACAATAGAGCAGACACAGTGTAGATGAAATATCTCAGTTCAGACCGCATCAGGAGCAGTTGTGAGGGTGAGAATGAAATAAGAGTCTTTTTACATGTATTAATCTTATTTAATACCACGGCAACAACTGTTCATCAAAATATCCTATATGTGATTTTCAACAGACCTTCTGCTTCTAGGCATAAAAAAAGACTTTCTTGATCAGTTTTCACTATTGATTTAGAATCTGAGCTTCTGCATTGCTCTTTTAGTTAGAAGTCAGCTGGAGACTTGTTACTTTCAATAGCACCAAAATATACATATCCCAATCTGATTGCCTGAAAGTGGTTATGGATTTAGCTGGTCATACTCACTAAGTGATGCTCCTTTTTCTAGAGGCCAACATCAAAAATTATTTAGAAAATAACAGAACTGTAGACAAAATAATGTGGATGGGACCTGTGGAGGTCATTGAGCCCAACTTCCTGCTGAAGGCAGGGTCTGCTAGAGCAAATTGCTCAGAGCCTCATCAATTCAAATTTTAAATATCTTGAAGGAAAGATCTTACAACCTCTTTGAGTCCTTATTCCTGTCTTTAACTGCCCTTGGGGTTGTTTTTCTCTCCCTTTATCCACCAGATCATGCCTCTTGCACCCTTGGCCATGTATATTCACTGCATGCACATTCACTGGGTGCCCATGGGACACACTGGGTTCACCTTGCTGCCCTCCCTCTCTAGCTGCAAGTGTAGTGATGTCCTTCCTGAGTATTTCCTCTAAAGGCTGAACTTATTTAGATATGCCTTTATTCTTTTTTATGACATCCCAGACATAGCTATAAAGAAATTTGGTTTATTTTAATTCACAATAATATTTTCTCCATCTGTATTTGTAAATAGCCAAGATAGGAAGCTATACTTGTGCCATTTCCTTTCATACAAAACTCCTGTTGGCTCTGTGCAAACTGCGCACTTTCAATTAATTAATTCCTAATTTTGGCTTTGCTCCCATTTTGGTTCCTTCCACTCCTGAGTAACCCGCAGCAGTGTGACCCTTGCCATTCCTAAAGGTAGAAGAACATGAAACATTTATCCTGAGGAGCTGAATAAGAGGCAGGTGGTGAGAGCTGTGTTCAACTGAAAGGATGCTGAAGGAAGAGGTCTTAGTCTCATGGCACAGTGGCTGTGACAGCACACAGCTATGCACCAGTTCATAATGCAAACAAATCCTTGGGGCTGGGCTGGGGTTTCCAGGCCTTCTTTCTGTTCTGAAGTGCTGCAGCTGTTGGTGCCTCTTTTAAACCAGCTTAAGTACCTCCCTGTGACTTGTAGTGCCATATTTGCATTGCAGCACAGATGTACCCAGGGTAACATCACATATAACTCTGCAAAGACAACATCTGGTCCCCTTAAATGCAGTAGAAATACTGTTATTGGTTCCAGTAGGCCTGGTAGCTCATTTATTTATTTTGCATTGTTTTCTAGAGAAAATAAGTCACTCATATGATTGAGTGACCTGTCTGAACCAGTGAGAGCTCTGACCCATAGGTTTGGTTGCTGAGCAATGATGTGGCTGCTTGAGTGACTTTCCCAGATTTTATGCTTTCTTCCAGGTCACTATCTATTATTTTCAGAACGGAAAATTCAGAGATCTGAAATCACCTAATAGGTTGAGGGAGACAATGCCTTATAAAAATGTCATTGCTATTGACTTTGTGGAAGATTTGCTTACAATGAATTGTCAGGGAAATTATTTAATACTAAACATTGACAACTGTAATATCCAAGTGTAATTCTGACCAAAAAGAGACAAAAGAAAAAAAGCATTTCCTTTTATTGCAGCAGAGGCTGTTGCTAAAGGGATAACAGAGACTCAGTACAGTAAATACTAAGTGATATGTTTGTGTTGGAAGAGTTCAGCAGAATTTTGGCCAAACCTGAAAAACATATAAGAAAAATATAATTCCATAAGCAGCTGAAACAAATCTAAAAATACTTTTTTATCCCTTAAAACATTTTATCAACAACTGCTACAAATGAGTTGCCGTATATAAGGCAAAACAACTAAAAATCACTTATCTACACAAGGTCCCAAGACAGATTTGTTGAAGCCATTTAACACCTTACTTTCCCATTGGTGTGTGCTTGAGCTTTAAGCATGAGGAATTTTGACTACTGGCTCAAACTATGGTCCCAAAAATTCTATGTCATGCTTGATTATTTCCCCAGTTTCTCTCTTCTCCCTTGCATTTCGTCCCAGCCAGAGATTTATAACTCGTTGTTTCAGTTCAGCTCGAGATTGTGCTTCAGAGCAGCCAAATAGCTGTCCATAAGAAAGTAAAAATCTTAGTACGATTCCAACCAGAGACTCTTTATCTTTAAAATATGGCATTCTGAAGCCTAATGTCCTCTGGTTTTATTAGCTCTTCTAGAGGGGTGCTTAGCTGGCAAGTGCAGCATCTGCCACCAGCTCCTTGCAGCTTGAACAGCCTCAGTGCAAACTTCCCAGCTGGGGCACAAATTTTACATGGCACAGTGGGGTGGTGGTGGGGGTGGGTTTTGCTGTTCCCAGCATTCCAATTCCTCCAGGATCCAGGCACTGCAGCAGTGCACAGGATGCAACCCTTTCCTGGGCCAAGAGGAAGTTGGTACCTCAGTCACTGCAGAGAACAGTGGACCCTCCCTGTCTCTGGGAAACCATCCTTTTTCAAGGTAAACCATCTTTTTCACCCCCCTTCATGGGAAGAGGAGGGGTTGCTTTTTCGGTTCAGAGCCAATTCTTCACCCGAGCACAGCAGGTATAAACCCTGCACAGGAGCCTGTCATGCAGAGGGGACTCTGCATGGCCAATGACACTAATTTAGCATGAGGGGAATATTTCAGCCTAAGTGGTCTCTACTGTGTATAAAGCACTCAGTACCAGTGACATTTGCTTCTTCTCTTAGTAGTAAAATGTATTTATTTGTAAAGTGGATCTTAATCTATCTCAGAACAGTGTTTTTAGTCTTTCACAGTAGCATTTATAATGATTGAAAGTGTAGGCTGGAGAGGACATCTTTCCGTAGCAATGAACAAAAATAAGAATAACTTTTCAGTATTACCATATATCAATAGCCAATTATTTTTGTAAGGATGGGTTCTGGCTGGCTGCTAATGGACTGACAATGAGATAAGGCTTCCAGGAGAGAAACCATCGTTTTAGAGATGGAGTGGCTGGCCTTTTAATTTTAAGGCATTACAAAAATCACACCTTTAACCTTTAAAAATTGTAAATGATCACAGACTTGTTCTAAATCATTTAACTGCTGTTTTAACTGAGCCTGGATCATGCTTTGCAGGGGTTTGTCTTTCTTAGCACTGATGGTGCTGGTAATTTCTTAATTTTTCTTGAAGAACGACATCCTCCTTGCTTGTACTCTCTCTCCCAGCTGCTTGCTGGCCATCTGTCTGAAAAGGCAATTTTAGGAATCTGCAGACAATTCACCCTTGCTCATATGCATTTCTAGAACCTGATACACAGCGCAGATATGCACCAGCGCAAAGTAAAACCTATTACATGAGATAAAATGTAAAGATGCTTTAGAAAGCTTTTTCCAGTGTTTCAGATAAAGCAGGCTCACATTTCTTGCTGTTTTTTTCTTCTGCTTATTCTTTCATCTTCACCTGGTTCATCCATCTGCTTCTTTCTCTCTGACACAGGGAGTTTTGATGACATGGATTACGAGTCCCATGTCTCCCTCTGTCTCCACTAGAGCTCTTCACTTTAAACTTCCTCTTGAAAACAAGCTTGAAAGAAAGATCACCAAATGCTCTAGAATATGCACCAAGACTTGTCTATGACTTGAGTGTATTTACAAATAGCCAATGAGCTTGTGGAAAATCTAAACACCTTGTTTGTTATCCATGCTCGTGGATCAAAGTTCTTTCTTGTTTTCAGATGAACGCTGCCTGCTGCTTTTGATGGTGTCTGGGAGAAGAGACCAACAAAATATTCAGAGATGAGGAAAAAAGGAGGAAAATTGGTGCCATTCTCAAAGCCACAAGTTGCGTAAATGGCCATGGGACCTGTTCCCACTGGTCCCTCCATTAGCCCTACGTTTGGCCGTGTGCCTGTGGTTCCAAGGGCAATGGAGAAGGAGGGAGCTGCTCAAGATTGCCACATCAATTTGAATTCAGATCTATGGGGCTATTTATTTGAACATTCCACATGTTCCCTACACAGCAACAAGCCAGCTGCTCTGACAACTCCCAAGAAATAAGAAATGTGCCTTGAGTTCCTGTGACATTTTATATTCCAAACTTTGTCCAGTGGCTGATGATTCCTTCCTCAAAGTGACATATTGATTGTGGGTACACGTAGGGTGAGTATGATTGTGTTCAGTATTTTGAGCTCATCATCCATTATCCCATTCCCATTGTCATCTGAGGCCCAGACACTATCAAATTGGAAGCAGTAGCATAGAAAATTACGAACAAATCAAAAAAGACTACAGCTCTGAAATGAATCAAACTACTGTTTCTAGCCTTTGTAATTCCTGTGGAATAAAACTTCTTTTACAATGTATTTTTTGGTATTTTGGACTTTCAGTTATGAAGGCAGGGATGAAGCAGTGCAACCCAGCACCCACCAAACAGAGTAATCACTTACTAAAACGTGACAAAGACAGAGGATGGGTCACCAAGGCCAGCACCTTACCTAAATCTGTGCCTCAACCCATTTTGACCACCCAAAGAACATTCCACTAGTGTAGAGGCTCGTCCATAGGTATTTCAGCTTGTAATGATGTGGGAGAGCAGCACCCGGAGAATCCTCTTGCATGTTTGAAGCTCTTGACCTTGGTCCTCTCGATTTGCTGCATCTTAAACGGGGTGATGTGATTAGAAAAGTTCAAGTCCAAGCTCCATGTCAGCTTCTCAGAGCAGCCCCTCGTTGTGTGCTTGCTGTACCCCAAGAGCAGGCTCTGAATATGTGTGTGTTTGTATGAAGATGACCACATTAAATTTAAGCAGAAATAAATGGTAATTTAACTGGCACAGAAACACAAGGCTGACATAATCTCTAAAGGTTTGAGGATGCTATTAAATTTGTTCTCCCTATTAATTTGTGAGCAAAAGGATAATGAAAAACTGGGAACTCTAACACTGACATAAAAAGTAAGAGATATACAGTTCGCAGGGATAATTTTATGCACTGTCAACGTGAAAAGGCTTTGCTAAATGTATGTAGACAAAGATACACACTGTCATCTTAATGAGTAATTAAAAGATAGACTTCTAATAATTGAATCATGACTCTTGTCACATTTGTATTTTTTTAATATCTCTAGTTTTGACTGAATCTCATTTTGAGTTCCAATCTTAATCAGGTCTGATTTAGGCCCTTAGTTCAAATAACTCAAAGTGATGAGCATGAATCTTTTTGTCCTATTACCTCCTCAGCTTCTTGTTTCCAATGAATGCCATGTTCTTTTGAAACGTCATGATTTAATCTCTCTGCATTTAGCTAGCAAGACTGGACAAATGAGGTAGGTGGGTGATTTGCTGACGTTAAAGGTTTGAATTTTTGAAGAGGAAGCCTTTTCTTCTTCTGAACATCACTTGTTAGATTTTGGAAGTACTTCAAATGGCTGACATGGCTACCAGTTAATTCCTTTGCTGGTGGAGCTCAGGGAGTCTTGGCTATGTGCATTGCTCTGTTGTGCTGGTTTTTCTGTAAATTAAAAAAGAAAAGCTCTGTGAGAGAAGATCATCTGTTCTTTAAAACTCTTTTCCTTAAACCAAACGTCATGGTCACCCTGGAATGTAATTGTATCTTCAGTGACACAGAACTGTGCCTCGCAGAACCTGTTTAAAATTTCTCATCAAATTCCTGAAGTTCCATCAGTCAAAGCTAACAAGAGATTGCCATTTCCAGCTCCTCTCACTGAAGTACACAAGGCTGGGACTGGCCCAAGTCTCTCCTTCTTCACAGTCCTCAAATTTGCCCACATCATATTAACCTATTGTCTCTTGCAGCTTCAATTATCCTAAACTTTCAGAGTTTTCTGGTTCTAATACATATTTTTTAAACAGAAGGAATGGGGTGATGCTTAATTCTCATTACAGTGAACAGGTTATCCTGTGTTTCCATGAAAAAAAAGTTCATTTCTCCCCTTTCTCTGCCTAAGAATTTTTAGGCGCTTAAGTCTGTCTTCAAAACCATCTATTTTTCTCTTCTTTTTAACTACGATCTTTTTTTTTTGGGGGGCCTCTTCAATTCCCAGTTCAAAAGAAAGCAACAATTATTTTGCTTCAAACTCATCCAGCCCTGAAGATGAAGAATTTATCACTTTTTCATTGCCAGTCTGCTCAGTTTATTTCTCCAGTTCTCTAAGAAATCTGTTTGCTTTGCTCAGTTTCACAAAGGTGGGTGAATCAGAGCGGGGATAGAGCATACTCCCTCCCTGAAAAGCTCCCACAACATCTGTTCAAAAACACCTCTTGGGATTTAGACACACCTCCACAGGGCTTTTAAAGGTCTCAGGACAGATTGAAAGTGTTTGAAGAAGCGGGGAATGGAGCTGGCTGGAGTTGAGGGTGCGAGGAGAGATGCCTCCATCTGCTTTTTATAAACAAGATTTTCAAAAGGTTCAAACATCAAAAGATTTTGAACCAGAATACCAGAGAAATGCAGAGGACCCAAATGTGTGAGAGAAGGCACTAAAAATGCCTATTGGTACCTACTTCTGTCAAGCGTGGGAAAGGGAAATCTGGCCTGGGAACATGGACACCCTGAGCACCTGAGAGCTGATGGAAGAGCAGACTTTACATGGGCCAAGTTGTCCAACACTTAGACTGTGCAGGGTAAATATACTCCTTATTTAGCTGTTGAGATGCTCAGGGTGATTATTTAGAGGTTCAGGAACAGGTGGGAAAGCAGCAGGACTAGCACTGCTGGTGCAGGAGGTGGGTGAGCCCCAGGAGCCGCACAGAGGGACCCCACAGCCTCTCACTAGGGGTACACAGCTGATGGCATGGAGAGGTCATGGCAGGCTCACGGCACTGCCCACACCACACTCTCCCACCTGCCTTGGCTGCCAGCATCTTGAAGAAACACAGCAGCTCCAGCCTGTGCATTGAAAACTGCATCAGATGATGTAAAATGAGCAACATGTTCCTCCTGCTACAAAAGTGAGGTGGCAAATATCACACAAGCAAGCTGTTGGTGGGGGAAGAAACTCTGTATCCTCCAGCATGTGTGGATATAAATAAACACGGGCTGTGCAGCTACTTCAGATGTCTACTAATGCATCTTGTATTTATGTCCGACTTGAAGAGATACAGAGAGATTAGTAAATACTTCAAATTGACAGCACGGACATATTTTCATAGAATAAAGGATGCTGGTAAGTGGAGAGACTTTTCTTCCTTTCCTTCAGGAAATGGGGAAGAGTTGTCTCCACTGATATGATTTCCAAATTTTTTTCTCTCAGGAAAGAGTAAAAGATCTCGCTGGAGATATAGTATTTGTCACTGATTAGATTTCAGTGTTATTTTCCTAAACCTTAGATCTCTTAAACCTATAGGGCACCTATGAAATACACACTCATTTCTTCCAGGACACTCTGCAAAGACCTCTGTTAAGTTGCCTGGGCGCAATTCACAGTGGATACTCCTTTTTTAAAATTACATTTATAATTTCCTTTTAAAATCCAAACCTTAAATTGGCAATTTCAGATCTCCCTAAAGAAGGAAACCACAAAATACCAAATCCCTACAAGCCTTTGTGCATGGTTTGGGTAGAACAAGCTCCATCTATTTGCAAACACTGAAAATATTTCAGTGGTATTGGATTTAACAGGCCAGAAGGAAAGGTTCTGGAAAGTCAACCACTCTGATTACTTGGTATTTCCTGCAAAGAAAATAGAAAATAAAAAATAAAAAATAAAAAATAAAATCCCCCAAATCTAGTCATGAAAGAGCCTCTTCTGCAACTTCGTGCCTAATTTTGTGGAAGGTTTTTTTACAAAGCACATTTTCTCCTGGACTTAGACTCAGTTTCCCAGAGTAGCCCATGTGTCTTTAACCATCAGAACTAAGGGATCCTGTTCTTTTCATGCTGAAGCCAATAGCAAATCCAATTTAATTCTGCAAGGTCCAGCTGTAAGATTATTTATAGGAAGAAACACAAAATTTGACACCTTTTATCAGATCTTTTAGACTGCTCCTCTCCTGTTGCTAATTCTAGGTGCTTCATCACCTTTGCCTAAACCTCCTCACAGCCTTTGGAACAAATACCCCACGTACTCTGGTTCTGTGGTCCTGCCATGCCTCCTGCTTGTGCAAACATCCTTGTTAAAAACGAGATAAGAAATTATTATATTGATTTTATTTTTTTTTTTGGAAACGAGATGAAGAGAAAGAGGAAAGTGAATGAATTTTAGTGTTTGCCTCTCTTTATAATATGGTTATGTGGGAGTAGAAGACACACCTCCAGAACAGCCCAACGCCATGCAGTGCCTGCTGTGGCGGGTCACGGCGTCCCACCGCAGACAATCCGGTGTCCCACGATGTCACCCTCGTTTGATGGCCACATGGCGCGGGGCCAGTGGTGCCGTCTCGCCCAGCTCCAGGCAGCCCGGGATACGCATTGCCCCGCAGCAGCTCTCCCGAGCACGGGGGCTGACGGGGGGGAGGCTCAGAACGAGGGGCTCAGCAGCCGCACCCCGAGGTACCACCGGCCCCACGAGGATCCCCCCGTGTTCCTGACTCCCCGACGACCCCGTGCTTCTGGCACCGCGCGGGGATGCTCCAACACGGTCCCCGTCCCCCCCGCCCCGCAGTGCCCCGAGGG
>VZTD01000998.1:421691-434060 GCA_013397725.1 Rhagologus leucostigma
CAGCGCGCGTCGGGGCCCGCGCGGGGCCGGGGCTGAGCCCCCCGAGCCGCGCCGGGAACCGGCCTGGGGCTGAGCCCCCCGAGCCGCGCCGGGAACCGGCCTGGGGTTGGTGATGGCATCCTCAGCTGGCTTCTCCAGTCCTCTGAAACGCTGGGAATACTCGGCTTCTCGGTGGTGCTGGCCGCTCGCTGCCCAGCGGAGGGTCACGGAAGGGCTGGAATGGGACTTCTCCGAGTGTCACCTCGGAGCAAAGCTGTGTTTGAGACGTGTCGTGGGGGCGGCCTTGAAAACCGAGGCGAAATCGCTACGAGGTTCAGGAGCTTCTTGGTAGTCCTGCATCCCTGTTGGGTTGATGCTCTCCACATTTCTCCTGGAGCACTGAAGTGTCTTGGAGAATTTAATAATCAAATGAAATATTTTTAAGTAGCTTTTGCTCAAATGAAAAGTCCAGTTTGTACTTAAACATCAAAGCTGATTCTAATGAGTTCTTAATGCACCCAAACTTTCAGTATTTAACTCCAGACAGCTGACTGAAATAATTATTTGGTTTCTTTATGTCTTGACAAAAGAATGGCTTTTCTGCTTAATTTTGTAGCTTATTTTTGTAGCGCTTAACAAGAAATTATGGATGTCAAAATTATTTTGCCAGCAATAGAAATGCTGTTTAGATAAGGCCAGAGCAATTGGGAAGGTTGATGGCAGGAACTAAGGACCAGATTCTTATCTGATTTTAATTGAGCCAGTTTGAATAGAGGTAACAGTTATGTCCAAATGCTTTCTTTTTTGCTATAGCAACAGTCAGAACTTCAGCTAATTAAGTTCAGCCTCTTTCTAATGTGAAGCTTGTTGGAAATTACTGAAAGCTATTGCAAACCAGTAATTTCTCAAATAAGCTGCAATTTAAGTAGCCCTGAAAACAAAACCAATAACTGCTTTTGGCAAATTCTTTAATCTCATTGCAGTCACCATAATCGAATTCTTAAAGCTTTTGTGTTGCAGAGGAAAAAGTTGTGGGCTCACTGCAGGATCTGGCTGTTGCATGTCGTAGAAATGCTTTAAACAGTTTGTGCTGTTCTCCACTCAAATGGCCAAGATGCTTAGTCCCTGTCCTTTTTCAAGGTGACCTTTTCTGCTTGAGTAGCTCCAAAACCTGTACCCTAAAACCTGTGCTTGTCTTTGGTTTGCATCTGCTTGCTGTTCTTCCACTGGAGACACTGCACCCATTTGCTTTAAATTTGAGGCTTCCCCTGTGTGTTGGTGCCCGCCCAGACCCATCTGGCCTTGGGATGGGTGTTTTGCTGTTGCCATCGTGTTTGAACTGCTTCAGATAACAGTGCGTAGCCTGGTGCTGCTGTACTTGTGGAGTGTTTCTTGCTAGAGCAGTGCCAGCTGCAAGGAAAGCTGGAAGGCTGCTCTAGCTCAGACGAGGAAACCACAACCTTCAGGTAAACTTTTTGGCTTTGCATAGTATATTCTTTATCACAAGGGCCAATATTTATTCTTTGTTTTGAGTACAACTGCTTGTTTTATGCAGACCTTTCCTATGCAAGGTTTGATTTATCTGGGCAGGGATGTCCATACAAGTTTAAATCCAGCAAATCTGTCTCTCCCTCAAGCAAAGAAAGGAAATGGATAGTAAAACTTGTCTGAGCTTACAGTGGTGGTCTGGATCTATTAAATCAATTTGAGTTTTTCTGTTGACTTTCAGCCTGCAGTCTGGTAGCTGTATTGTGTGGTGTAACTGCAGACTGGGTTCTGCAAGGACCCTTCCCTTTAGCTCAGGGTAAGGCAGTGCTGAGCTGTGGTTTAGGATGCCAAGTGACATGAAAATGCTGTGTGACTCCAGAGTAAGCTCTCACTTGATATTGATGGTACATATTTGTTGCTTGGATGAGGCTATTAAGATATATAATGTATATTAATGTGTCTTCCTCTTACTGTGACTGAGAGCAATTAGTGTACTCTCAGCATGCAATAAAAATAAGTGATTTTTAAACTGGCTAAAGATGTTATAGAAATTCTATTTATAAAGGAACCAGTTTCTATCAGGTAGAGTTTGCCCTTTCAGTTTCATCAGTGTTACAGGTCCTAATCCAAAAACCTTCATGCTTTCTGTCAGTTGTTTACTATACATTAAACTAGTGAGTTCCCTGTTTTGCTCCAGGATTGTAATTTCAAGCAGGATATGAGTCAGAGGTCTCTAGAACTGCGATGTTGTTATTTGCTGTGATGACATCAACTGAGCATACAAAATACCTCTAGTAAAGAAAAATAAAAAAAACCAAACAAACCCTGTGAGAAAAAATGTTGCTGTGCAAGAGCAATTCATAAAGTAACAACGTACTTGTTGCTTATTAATATAGTGACTTTGGTTTATTAAATATTTATTTGTAGCCCCAGTAACATTACATCTGAGGTTCATAATTGGAATTTAGAAAGCCTAATAAATTTTGATTTCATCCTGAATGTTCTCCATTCAGTGTGTTTACATTAGTGCTGAGAAAAGGCATTGCCTGAGCTCTGTGAGTGCTGTATGATGTGCT
Source organism: Rhagologus leucostigma (assembly GCA_013397725.1). NCBI lineage: Eukaryota > Metazoa > Chordata > Aves > Passeriformes > Rhagologus > Rhagologus leucostigma. Next base: position 424,235 of record VZTD01000998.1, read on the forward strand.
CAATCTAGTGATGTGGTGTCTTTGGGCAAACAAAATACCTGAGACTGTCACTGCTGGTGTACATGGTCATGGCTTCAAAATTACGAGTGATGCACCAAGGCTTGGATATACCCTGTAGCAAATACATGGCATGAAAACACTGTAAAATGAGTCTTGTCAAGACAAGGTATGTCATGGTGAGTTAATTCAGCTTGGCTGAATTTTGCCATTAGCAGGTAACCCTCCTTGTTGATTGTGAAATATTCCTTTGGTATTTTAATTGTAGAAAGTAATGACACAATCTTGTGTTACTGTAAGTTCAGAGAAAGGACAGCTCCTGGTTTAGCTTCCAGGGCACCAGCGCAGGGATGTGATGTGTGAAACACAGGAGTTCCATCAGACACCACTTCGAGTAACTGCCTTGGTGTTCTTTCCAAATTCATTAAAAAAATACACAAGACAAGAACCACTGCTCAAAGTGGATACAGATGTAGTGGAAATCCCTCCAGTTCCCCACAGATGATGTGGGGCTGTTGTGGGTTGTTGCCAGGGAGATGGTGCTGCTCTTGAGTGGGGTGACTGTGGGAGGGATTGGAAATGTCTCTGTTTGGGACAGAGGAATATGAGTGCAGAAATTACAGCCCCAGGTAGGATTCACCTCCGTCATAGTTGGAGAAACATGTCAGCCCTCTTCAGCACAGGTTTTGTTTCATGTCTTTCAAGTTTGGGTATGTTTAGTGACCATCTAGGCGGATGTCCTCATCTGGAGGATGAATGACTATCCCTGTGTGCTGGGTGTCAGCTGTCAGCCCTGGCTGGCCCTGCACACCTGATCGTAGACAAGGGGGATGGCAGTGGCTGTGTCTGCTCAAGGCAATGTCTGTCACATTGCTGGGAGCCTCCAGTGGTCAGAGAAGCAAAGGTGGGTTTTTGGTGTTTTCCTGAAGATCTGCTGAGGGTACAAGTGTGAGTCCCTGACTGTGAGTGACCCTGTGCTGTTGGGGCTCTGGAGAAGGGATAAAATTCAGCCTTTGGCTTCTGCAGTACCACAAGACCATGTTTTGATGTGGTTTGCTTTTGGCCACAGTAGTTACAGAAATCCCAGGACTCTGGTTCTGCAGGTGCTGTGTGGCAACAGGCCAGGTAACAGCATGTCCCAAGGAAGATAGTTTTGGGGTGAAATTCTTACAATATGGGAACTCATTGCCAATACACTGGAGAGAGTGTAGAGCTCCATAGGCATTGACTGAGTGTGGATGGACACTGTCAGCTGAAGCCTCTGTGTTACTGAACCTGAGCTGGGTTTTGTTGTAAGATGAATGTTCTGTAACTGTTCTCTTTTTCTTTTCAACAGACTTGAAATGATGACATCAAGGAGCTTTTGGTGCTCTCTTGTATTGCTGGGGGTTTTCCCACTGGTCACAAGGGGATGGATGGACGTGGACAGGAGCAGAAGGCTGTATTTGGATGCGGGGAGGTTGCATCAAGAGGTACTGTACAGCAGCAGCTGCTGCAGCTACAGCTCTTGGGTTTCTGTTCTTAGGCTGTGTTCAGGCTCTCCATACTGCAAACAGAAAGCAAGTGTGGGCTTATCCAGGTATATTTGTATTAAAACACCTGCTGAGGAGGTCAGTGAAAAACAGTGAAGCAGAAACTCTTACACTTATTGTATATACTGACATCATCTGGAAGTGAAATTGGCATCTCGCTGTTGTGGAGATGCTGTCTTTGCCCCGAAGACTTTATGGTGTGCTGTGTTTTGGGGCTGCTGACACCGGTGAAGCTAAATTTAACAAGCAAGCTGTCCTGGCTCTTCACTTGGGTCCGTGGACCTTTAGGTGAAACCCAAGAAAAGCTCTTTTGAAGGAAAACTGGGCCATAGGTTGTTCTGAGATAATCAGCAAAATTACTGCCTGAAGTGTTTCCCTCCAGACTTACTGTTGTGAAACCTCTCTGAAGCACAGAGTAATAGAAAAGGGAGCAGGGAACAGTGACTAGCAAGGGGTGATGGCCTTCCACCCCAGTGCCCCATCTCGATGGGGCACTGGGACTGGGGCAGGGCAGCAGTGCCTCCTCAGTGCTCAGTCCTGGGCTCTGGGAGTGGAGAAGCAGCTGAGCTTGTTTCCAGTGCTGAGGGTGACAGCACAGGGGTATGGATGGAGCAGTCCCTGTCCCAGCAGTGTCAGAACAGGCTGTCCCAGCGGGACGCTGGATTTTTGAACCAGAGCTCAACAGTGCTTGTGGCACAGATGTAGACTGAGATTTACACAAGTCTGAGATGTGTAAATAAAGACACAAAAACCTAGAACTGTGACTTTGTTGAGCTGTAAATGATGAATGAATACTGAAACAATTTTTGTTATTTAATTAGTTCCTTATTGTTGTATGTTCGCTAAATGGTTGCTCAGATGTCTGAAAGTGGGAGATGGTGCAGGAGGACAGGGAAAGGACACTTGGCTATTTTTTGAGCTGCCATTGCCTTGAACACTTTTGTGCCGGCAGACACATCAGTCAGTGCCAGGCTAATGATAAGCCCTTGATGGATTCATGTTGCAGTTCGATCTATTTAAGCCTTGGGATTTGGTTCTAGTTGGAGAATCCCATTTCTCCCAGTCACATCCCATCTACAAATACCCAGTTATCTGCATTACAGTTTAAGCCAATTAAAAGTGTGCTTTTTGCTGCTTAGCAGGGCTCAAAAGTAATTTCAGTGGTGTTGGATGTTCTGCAGTTCTGAGGTCCGTTTCAGGTGTATTTTGTCCTTGAGGTATCCAACCTCTGTTCTGTAAAAGAGCAGAGTTCCCTTCCATACCTCCACTGTTATTTTGCTACTGTGTAGGCTCAGGTAGTACACTGGCACTCTGTTAAACCTGTTCTTGCAGAATCTCTGATCACTTTTGCTTTTTTATTAAAAATTATTAAATATTTTGCATTCTTGTGTGGTTAAAAAAAATGTTTCTTCACTAATGCACGGTAGTTTTGATTTTTTTAAGAAAGTTGCTCTGAGGAATTAAATTCATTACTCAATTTACTGTAACATAAATCACAGAACTATTATATTACTTGAAAGACATTAATTCATTTGATCTTTCGCTAAAGACCATAATGTTATTGTACCAATTACTTGATCTTGCTTGAGGTGGAAGTATCTCAGCTAAAAGCGTATTTGCTCAGGTTTGCACAGAATTTTAACAAGTGTGAATGTTAAAATTATCGATGTACAAAGAATGCAATTAAAGTAGATTCAAGAACTGTAAGTTATAATTCAGGTTTTTGAAAAAATATCTGTACAGAAAGCTTGTTTCCACAAGAAATAGTGTTCATACAGTGTGGCACCACACACCAAAATTAATCTGAAAGCCCTGAGCATAGCTTTCAGATAGGTCAGTGAAACTGAGATAAACACCTTTTGAGAGTAAACAGAAGTTACTTTCTCTTGCAGAAAATAATTTAGCCATAATTCCTTTTTAATAATAACAGTCACCTGAAATGCTTTTCTAGAGTTGTTGGGCTTTGTTCAATTAGGAGCTCCTTAACCGTGAGAAGTTTGTTGGGTTACAAATTTTATGGTTTGATTAATGCGTAGATCCATTAACATCCATTTAAAAAATATTTAACCACAACTAGAAATGCTCCTAGCAATTCACTAAAACCGCTTTAAAAATGAGCAAAATGTTAATTTACAGGTCAAGTAATTTTGAAGTGTGCTCTGATGGAAAATTCCTGTGAACCTCATCAAAGCAAATACATAGGTATGGGTCACTGACCTTCACTAATACTTATTCTGATCTGCATAGGAACAAGTTTACTGAATCAAAAACATTGCTTAATTTATGTTCAGATTGCTAAATCGATTTCTTCATGGTGTGTGGTAGAATTATTGCAGTTGTGCTTTGAATTTATTAGAGAAAATAAGATTACAAGTCCTTCTAATCAGAAATCAACCCTCTAAAGTAACAATGGTATGTGTTTTTCTTGATGCACAGCTTTTCACCCCTCAAGTTTATGGGGTGTTCCTGAGAAGAGGTTTGTTTTCTGGAATACTTTTAGTCCTGATTAGAATAGTTAATATTCAGTATTCAGTATATGCAGTATGAAATTCCAATTTCAATGAAAGACCTAAAATAGAAAACCTGATTAAAAAAGGACAGCATTAGTATTTGACTGGAAAGCTGCAACTTGTCTGGTTTGTATTAATTTTGGAGAATACTGCTGTGTTCTGTGAAACTTCTCATAGGCTGGCTCCAGGGGTTGCTGGAAAGCTCTTGAAGCTTCTGGGCATTGCATGTGGACTTGGGTGCAGCTTCTCAAGGTTGAACTATCATGGGACTAAGTCCTATTCAGTGGAATATATGTCAAAATACCAGATATATAGAGCTCACCACTCTGGGGTGTTGTTCTTGGAGTAGTTTTTGCCTCTTCCTTCAGAAAGTCTGATTGCATGTTCAAGTTGGATGTTCTGGAGGTGACTACAATTCATGGGCAGCTCTGTGCTGTCTCAGAAGGGCTTTGGATGGTCCATGGTACACCAGGTGATGCGATCTGGGGTTACCTCTTCCTTCTAGAAAGGAATTTTCAAAAAACATAGTTTTCTAAGTCATTGCCAGTGGTAGTGAAGAGAGTTTCCAGTATGAGCAGAAAAGAGACAAACAATCTGGATCTGAAATAACTCTGGAGTTTGAGTTTGGAGGAGAACTTGGCCAGGAGGTTCTGACAGAAGCCAGTGTCAGTCCGGTCAGTTTCTACAAGGTAATCCACACTAGTAGCTCAGGCTGATTTTTTTCAGCCTCCTGGGGTAATTTGCAAAGCATCTTATTGAATACTGAAATTTGACAGCCAGCTTCCCTTCTCCCATTCCCTGCTTTCTCTGTGAGGCTGATTTCCTGTGCGTGCTGAAGCCAGTCTGGTTTTGCCATGGTTCTTGGGGCAGGCTTTCCATCTCCTTTTCTGAACCTAAAATGAGCAGAGCAGTGCTGCAGGTCTTCATCAGCCCTTCCAGGAGCAGAGCTCCTCTAACACAAGTCATCACGGAGCTGCATTTTGGAAATTTAAATGGTGTTATGTTTTCTGGGGTACTGCTGGTGGGTAGCTTGAATAATATTGTCCTAGCTTGATAGTGTGAAAGTGGAGAATAATCCTGTGTTGTGGTACATGGAGAATTGTTTTGTGCTGCATTGTTAAGTATTTGGATGTCATCAAGCTCCTGAGCAGTGACAGTAAAGGCTGGCAGGCGTTCTGTGGTCTGCTCAGGGCTACAGAACCGTAACTGCTCTGTGGTTTTCTAGAAATACTTAATTGCTTTAATCTGGCTTTCATGCCGTGCTTTTTGTGCCACCCATCCTCCTACTTAAGAAGTAAGCACAGCCCCCTATGCTCCTGCGGGGAGAAGGGCTGTGTCCCTGGGGAAGGTCCCTTACACAGAGCTCCCAGGTGATGCTCCATAAACTCATTTTTCAAGGCACTGTAACTTTCTTATTGCTGGCATTTGGCAGGTATTGGCTCTGTTGGCTATCAGTTGTTTTTGTTCATTAGTTACTGCTTGAAGGAGAGTGTAGATTCCCATCCCTGGAAGTGTTCAAGGCCAGGTTGGATAGGGCTCTGTGGAGCCTGGTCTAGTGGAAGGTGTTCCTGCCTGTGGCAGGGGTTTGGAATTGGAGGATCTTTAAGGTCCCTTTGAATTCAAACCATTCTGTGGTTTTATGTTTCTATGGCACCTGAACTGCTTAAAATCTCCAAGTATAGATGTACTGCAAACAGCTAGATCGGACCAGCCCTTCAGTGCCCTTCGGCCCAGAATAAAGCATTTCTCTGGAGTCCACTCACAGCCTCAACTGTGCTTGTCTAAGAGTATCGATTATTTCTGAAATTCCTAGTTATATTCAGATTCTTAAATTTTTCATAACTTACTGCTGCATCTGAAGACCACAGCAGGTTATTCAGAGCAGCAAGTGACTCATTTGGATGATTTTGGGCTCCTTCCCCCGGCAAAGTCATATTTCCTAATCTCACAGACTAGGAAATAATTGGTGTTGGAAGGTAAAAAATTGCAAAAGCTTTTGATACAAGCTTTTTGCTCCTAATTCAAATGGAGACGCAATTTCAGAGGATCAGCTTGGAGTAAAACAGGCACGGTGTATCAATTTTATATACAGTTGAAAATCAAATATCCTGGTATTTATTTTAATTGTTAATAGTAGTAATGTATTCTCTACCATGTGAGTGTTCTTTCTGCTTTTCAGTTTGGAGAAAGGAAGAAAAGAATCACATTTGAATTTAAATCTATACATGCTACAGCCTGCTCCTGTTTCAAGCATTAATGAAAGTATAGAGAGACAAGACTTAAGTTTATTTTTGTATCACTTTGGTATGAAGTAATAATTCACTCCTTGTTACCTGCATTTATGTGGTATCTCTAACAAGCAGTAATTGCCTTTTTGTAGAGCATCCTAAATCTTAACAGGTATATTATCCCTGCGGAGATGAGAAGCTTTTGCTCTGAGTGCTAGTTACTGATGCGCGGAAAGACTCCACAACTAATTGAAGTTGTAAAGTAGGTATGCTTTTAATTATGACGCCGGACACACGGGAGGTCATCCTCCAAAGACGTGCGCACCTCGGCAATGCTCAGCTTGGTATTTATCGAGTTACAAGTTATATATGCATTAAATTACACAATATGCCTATACATATTAATTATCTGTCCCCACTTCATATTCTAATTAGCTCAAAAGTCATTAGCATTTTAATGCGCCTGCGCACTGCTGCCTGGTGGTCGTGGGCTGGGGTCTCTGGGATGAAGTAAAGGTCTTCCTCAGGTTTGAACTTTTTACCCCGCTTCCTTGTGCATGCTCTCTAAGTTCCTGGTCCAAGTCCAAACTCCAGGGCTAGTTCGAGCTGGTTCCAGGATCCGAAACCAGGACTTGTAGTCATGGTCTCTACCTCTTATCAATGGCCCTACATCCTCTCCCTGATGCTTGGCAAGCATAATAAGTATCAAGCAAGCAATATACATTGTTTAACAAGCAGCTGCAAAATTTAGCAATACTAGTAATGCCCACAATAAGCAATTAACCCTTGAATCCTAAACTTCTCTGTATCAGTCCCCCCTTTTCCATAAAATTAGTACATTCTTTTACTAATATATAAATTCTTCTAATAAATTTCTTTTGAGTAGCAGCTGGATGGATTTCAAAATGGCAAATGCCTTGTTTCTCACTGTTTGCCATTTCTTATTTACCATCTGGGCCCATACTCTATGTTCAGAAGGGTAAAGCCCTGCTTCTTCATGGTTCAATCCTAATGCAATTATGAGGTGGATAATATTAATTGTGGCATTACGTATGGTAAGCATAAGAGTTGTGGCCACGTTAGTAATAGGGTCATAGGTAGAATTTACCAAAGTCCACCAGGATTGGAGCTTTCTTTCTAAGTCAGTGGCATTATCCCAAACAGTTTTTCAAATTTCAGTAGGGAAAATGCCTTTGTTTCCTTCCCTTATAACTAAAGCAGCTACTGATTGCATCCATAGCTGCATTTATACACAACTAAAAGCTAAGAACACATTGTCCTGGACCATATCAAGAACATCTATTATTAACTTGTGATCTTGTTCCTCAGCCTTTTCCCACTTCGGCAATAATTTTGAAACTTGCCACTGGTCAGTTCTTAATGCTAATAAAGAAGATTGCAAGGGTTGTCTTAGCTTAGTTAAATCACTTGTTGCAGTGGTCAGCTTATTCATTAATATTTCTGAGATAATTCCATTTAGGACCCCCAATCCTGTTCTTAATACTCAAGTTAAATCTCTTAATGTCTTACTTCTAAAAGGCATTTGTTTCTGTATCCAGGTTGTCCAGCCCTCGAAAGATGTTTGTAGAAGAGGGGAATATGCTGGTTGAATTTCAAAAATGTTAGTTTGCATACTAACGTAAAATTATGCCAGTAATCCAATTCACTTGAATAATCATAAATTTTATCATGTTTGACTGTAGGAGTGGGTGAAACACTAATTTTGGTTGCCTTCCTATGAGCTGTTCCATTAATCATCCGGCACCCTACCTTAATTTCTTCTCTTACAGTCCCTTGAAGTTGCCAGGTTTTTGATCTTTCCTATTCTTGCTTTGCATAAACTTGGTTCCCATACATGACTACCGTTGTCAAATTTAAATCTTTTAAATTGGAATACTTTCTCATAAGTCCAGTAAACCAAATAAAGGCTTGGGACCAAATGTCTTGCCCATTAGTAACTTTGCAGCCCAAAATTATACATACAATTACAAAAGAAATAATTTTCCCCTTCATTAGATTCATTTTATCCAAGTAAATTTTAACTTCAGTTCATCATCACCAGGGTTTATTTTCCAAGGAGCCTCTGGTGCCTTCTTCACTCGAGGATGGTGGATCCAGGCGTTCTGCTCCTTAATTCTGATTGCTGTGAAGGAAGTGAGAAGTACCTGAAATGGTCCTTCCCACTGTGGTTCCAAAGCCTTTTCTGTAAAAGACTTAACATATACATAATCACCAGGCTGTATGTCATGTACAGGACCATCCAGACCTGGACTTTGGGTCCCAGCCACATGCTTCTCAATTTTTCTAAGTTGCTTGCTCAAAGCCACCATATAGGTGACTAGTGTTTCTTCCCTGATTTTGATAGATATTCCTTTTTGTATCCCTTATGGTCTCCCATAAAGCATTTCAAAAGGGCTTAACTTCTCTTTAATTCTAGGTTTGGTCCAGATGCGTAACAAGGCCAGTGGAAGAGACTGGGGTCAGGGCAAGTTATTTCTCCGCTTGGCCACTTGATTGTGGGTGGTACGGGGTGTGAAGCTCCCAATCTATGCCCAAATAACAGCTAATTTGCTGCATTACTTTTAAAACAAAGTGTGGTCCTCTGTCTGAGGATATTGTGGCTGGGACTCTGAAGCATGGTATTATTTCTTTTAAAAGTACTTTGGTTACTTCCCGAGCTTTGGCGGTTCTGGTGGGGAAGGCTTCTGGCTACCCTGAAAAGGTGTCTGTTAATACCAACAAATACCGATACCCCCCCTTTTCTTGGGAGTTCTGAAAAATCGATTTGCTACTGTTGTCCAGGCCCATGGCCTTTCCCGATTTGGCCAAATTTCGGTTTGGGGGTATTCTTGGGTTTAGTCTCGAGGCAAAGATCACNTAGTCTTGGGTTTAGTCTCGAGGCAAAGATCACATTGCCAGGTTACTTGTATGATGGTAGCCTGTAAATTCCTGGCAATAATTCTTTTGATTAGATAATTATATAGGGCATCTACTCCCCAGTGGGTTTTCTGGTGTTCTTTAATTACTGACCATAAAAAATGAGAAGGAGTAACTAATTTTTCTTCTTCTGTAATAGTTCATTTTATTATATACTGGCTTACCTTCTAAGGAAATCTGCCTATTTGGGATCAGGGCTCCCTCAGTTGCAGTTTGTACCTCACCTTTTGCAGCTTCTTTTGCCTCTCGATCCACCAGCTCATTTCCTTCTTCCAATTCTGAGCTCACTTTTTGGTGTGCCTTAATGTGCATGATTGCTATTCTTTCAGGCAACTGAACAGCGTCTAACAGTCGTATTATTTCTTGTGCAAGTGTGATATTCTTTCCCTGCGAATTCAGCAACCCTCTTTCTTTCCAAAAGGTTCTGTGTGCATGTACAACCCCAAATGCATACCTCGTGTTTGAATGTTTATTCTTTTCCCTTTGGCCATTTCCACGGCGCAGGTTAGAGCGATTATCTCAGCTTTCTATGCGGAGGTGTTTGTTGGTAACGGTCCAGATTCTATCACCTCCCGGCAGGTGGTAACTGCATACCTAGTATGCCGCTTTCCACTGATGACAT
>VZTD01001006.1:0-28670 GCA_013397725.1 Rhagologus leucostigma
CCACAGCCAGGAGCCGCTCTGGATGGAAAGTCCCTTCCATGTCCATGGATGTGGCTTTTCCGTCACTGTAACCCAGTTCTTGCAGTAAATTAATCCCAAGCATTTGCTCCTCCATTCTGCCACAGTTCACCTCAAATACCACTGGATTTGGAGCCTTTCAGCAGCCAGGGCAGCTCCAGGTGCCACAGGCAAGACCTTGGTGGAGACTTTCCCTTGTCAGCAATTTGCCAAGGGACCCTCAGAACACCTATCCCTGTTGTTTTCATTCATGGAACTAGTGGGATTCTCAACCCTGCAAGAGGCAGAAGCAACAGTAATCCTGGCCTTTCCTAACTAGGACTTTCAAAACAAGCCAAAGTTTCGTGTGTCTGTTCAAATTAGCTTCAAAGGCACTGATTTAACAGATAGGGTATTCCATCCCTCCTGAAATTCATTGGGAATTAAAAATGGACACAAAGTAAAAAGGAATTATTTCCTACTCTGCATGGAAATAGGTAACAGATCCACACTCCCAGAGCTTCGGGTCCCACCTTGAAATCTCATGAACACCCACAGACATGGACAGTGGCACTGGGATGTCTGGGCATCCTGGAGACAATTCCCTGCCACTATTAATAACCACCAAGAGAAGATAAAGATCAGATGAGAGATTATTCCCATAAGCACTGTCTGCTGTTTAACCACCAGCAGCTCTGCAAGGAAAGGAATCCTACGTGTTTTCCACCACAGGAGGCAAAAATATTGACTGACTTCATCAGTCCATCCATAGGTCTCGTTTGCCAACATCAGCCCACCAAAGTGACCTTAAGGATCAGGTGCCAAAGATGCTGCACTGCGCTTTGGCTCTCCGTATGTGTAGAGACGTTGGAATCATGGAATCACAGAATGGATTGGGAGGGAAGGGACCTTAAAGATTATCCAGTTCCAACCCCCTGCCATGGTCAGGGACACCGTCCGCTATCCCTGGTTGCTCCAAGCTCTGTCCAACCTGGCCTTGGATGCTGCCAGGGATCCAGGGGCAGCCAGAGCTTCTCTGGGCAACCTGTGCCAGGGCCTCCCCACCCTTACAGGGAAGAATTTCTTCCTAATATCCCATCTAAACCCACCCTCTGGCAGTAGGAAGCCATTCCTCGTTGTCCTGTCACTCCAGGCTCTTCCCCAAATCTCTCTCCAGCTCTCTTGCAGCCCCTTTAGGCACTGGAAAGGGCTCTAAGGGCTCCCCGGAGCTTTCTCTTCTCCAGGCTGAACATTTCCAGCTCTCCCAGCCTGTCTGTGTAATGCTCCAGCCCTTGGAGCACTTCCTGGCCCTTCCTGGCCTCCCCTGGACTCCCTTGACGATCTCTCCATCCATCCCAAAGCCACCACAACTTGCACAGACAGAAGCTGCCTACAGGAGGAATCTGTCCTAAGGGAAGGACACACACAAACCTTGCCCTGTTGGAAACACAGGGCCAGGGAAGAGCAGCCCGACCTCCCAGTGCTGCTGGAAAACATTCCAGCTGAGGAAGGAGCTTTGTTTCACTGGAGACAGCAGCTCCCCCTTGGCTTTAGACACAACCAAAGGCAAACCCACTGATTAGAGGCTGAATAAAACAATATATTCCAGTCCTGCCCACCTCTCCCCAGGGAACTGACAGGGCGCTGGGTTCAGACAACTCATGTTAATGAGACAGAATTCTAGAAAATGGGGGAAAACCCCTCCCCTTTCTTTAGAAGTCTTGGAAAGTTCACTTCCAAACTCAGAACCAGCCAGGCCACCCCTTTGCCTCAGGTTTTTTTTCCAAGGGAAAGATGGCTCTTCCATATTTTTAACAGCCCCGACGCTCATTTTCCATCACCAGTTACTCCGTGGTACAAAACCTTCATCAAGGTACTTTTAGTTCAGAGTTCAGAGGCTCCACTTCCTTCCTTGTTTACATGAGCTCACACCTTGGAAACTGTCACATCTCCAAGTGCCACCAAGCTCTTCCCAAATTCCACATGAGTCCTCTGTTGTCATTTGTCACAAAGTTTTCAGCTTCTAATCTTTCAAAACTGGAAGCCCAGGCCAGCAAAACCCTTGACCATCCACTTTCCTGTGGTACAGATGCAGTGTGGAGCAGGGAAAGAATTAGAATAATTTCTCTTCTCCAATTCCAGTTTTCTCAGTGAGGCTGGGAAACAGAAGGAGAATATAGTTTACACGAGAAGATTGGAGTCTGTTTTTAGTGACTGGCAGACAACACACGTAGGGAAACATTTCCACCTCTCTCAGCACAGGCAAACCATAAATACAGGATGGAATCTTGGAACAGAAATTATCAGGTGCCTTTTACCAAGGTGGCATTTCCCCACACAGCAGCCAGCGTAAGCACAGCTCACGGGAGAGGAGAGGAAGATCTCCCTTCTCCTGGGACAGGTGTTGTACCTGTTTACCTGCCTTGCATGCCCTCAACAGCAAATTTTCCTTATGCATAACACATCAGAAAAAAAAATTCCAAGCGAATTGTTAATTTGCCAGGATGACAGCCCTGGGACAGACATTTTTCCTGCTGTGCTCATGCTCTTTTCAGCGTAGCCTGAAGAAGTTTTCCAGCCAGGAGACCCCATCTTAGCACGAACAGCCACCCCTCGGTACTACAGTTATTTACACCTCGGCTTTTGGCTGCAGGGAAGTGTCCTGAAAGCCCCAGGCAGGACCGCAACCTTCAGCACAGGTCCCTTGTGCACAGTCCAGGTGCACACAAAGCACACACCGGCCTCAAACTCCTCCCTCCTGACTCACCTTCTGGAATGCCACAAAAGAAGGAATTCCGACCTAAATGGGCTTTCCACCCCCTCCCTGCCTTCAGGGCACTGCTGGGCAAGGGCAGCGCTCCATCCCTTGCCTGCTGGGTTCAGTTTGACTGCTCCAAGCTCTCCTGCTCTGTGGAATTGCAACTGAAGTGTTCCACAGGGGTGTAACCAGACCTAGCGCTGTCCCAAAGCACGTGAGCTAAACAACCCTGCAACCATCCAGCACTAAATTAGTGGTTTCAACCTTATTCTGACCACCAAGCACAGCTAATGAAGTCAGGAAAATGAATTTAAACTAAGCATAATGGGCTCATTTTTCAACGCCAGGTTTTACAGGTTCACAAAGAACTGAATTTCCCCAGCACATGGATTTCAAAACACTGGTCAAACCCAGTAGGTCAGAAAGGGAAAAACAGAGTTGGTGGCAGTGCTGGAAGCACTGGTTGCCCTGAGGTACACACAACTTGACATAAACTGGAGGAGAGCCTGAGCCCTTGCTCATACCCACTATGAATACGGCATCAGGTATCTGTGCAGGTTACGCTTCAAAGCAAAAAGATCCATGGAAAGTGCATTAAAATTGTTCCTACCTGTCCTTTCACAAGGCAAGACGGTTTTTCCATACAGCAAACCTTTTTTGAATTAAAAAGGTAACACTTCTCTCAGCTGGAGAAAAGAAAGATGAGATCTGCTAAATTTCCCTAAGCCAGGCAACACAACACAAAACAAAACAAACAAAAAAAACTTTTCATTTTGGGTCAAAAAGAACCTTTCATTCCACTTTTTCACCATTTTCAACAATCTACCATATTCATTTTGTCTCTCTTCAAACAAAAAGCCAATTCAACTTTGAAAACCGTATATTCTGGCGTCCCAAGCTAACACATAAATGCATTTCTCTTCCCCTGTGCCCAAATACATCTTAGAACAGAACCATCCAAACTCACTTTTCCTGGGAACCTGCAGAATTCTCTGTCAGCGGCTCAGCGTTGCCTGATGAAAACCCCACAGATTTCCAGTGGGTTCTGCCTGCTGGGATTTTCAATTTCCCTTCCCCCAGCTCCTCCCTGCTCTGGCATCTGGGGCAGTTGTTTCCACTGGGCAGGACAGGGAGGGGTTCACACCTCGTCTTCCCCGGGAGCTGCAATCAGAGCCTTTGGGTCCGGTTGTGTCAGGCTCCCCCAAGCCCTGCAAAGCAGCATTTCCTTCCACTCTTTCCAGGAGCTGCATCACAGCCCCCCGGGAAGGCCCCATACCAAACCCCGACAGCTTTGGTTAGCTTGCTTGTTCCCAGCCCCAAGGGATTTCACTGAAACAAGGGCTGAAAATCTTCCTCAGACAGAGGAAGAACATTTCGGTGTGTCTAAGCAACCCCTCAGATCGATCCCTTTCTCTCCCTTCCTTCTGCTCATCTCCTGCCACACATGCAGCACCAGCCTGGCCGGTTCCTTCATGTGGTTCCACAGAATTCCCAGCCAAACAGGAGATCCACATCACTCCCTCACCCTGCACATGCTATGGGGCTCACAGAGCAGGACAGAGACCAGGGGCCCTGCTCACCTCACCCCTTATCCCACCCTGTCCACTCCTGGAAGCAGGAGCCCGTTTGGGACAACAGAAAGCCCCGGAATACAAGGACACGAATCTGTTCATAACACCGAGTTATTCTCCACAGTCCTCAGGAGTTTCATGGGCAAAGTCATACTGGATGCAGCGTCACTGGAGTTTTCACAGAATCACAGGATAGCCTGGGCTGGAAGGGACCTTCAAGCTCATCTCATCATGAGTGTGTTGCTCACTCCCAGTTTGTGCTTCCTGCCGCTTCTGTTCCACTGCAGAGCAAAACCTGGAGCTCTGCAATCAGCAAATTAGTGACGAGAAGTAGCAGAGAGGACTGAAAAGATCTCAATCCCAAATCTCCAATTGCAGATTCTCACAGAACTGTCCTTCCACATCAGACAACAGCCAAGGGGTGATGGGAGGAAAATAAATGGCAACACAGGGGCACAGAAAAATGGGAATGTGGTTCTCAGAAACACAAGAGTCCATCCCCCCAGCCTTTGCTGCCTCACAGGGGCTGGGATTTTCCCCTCTTGCTGTGAAGTCTGCAGGGCAGTTCCTTTATTTCACTAGCTGGAAGGGAAGTAAATAACTCAAACCCAGGAAGGTGACAAACTAAAGCAAAACCCCAACACCAACACCAGCCCTCAGGGAACAGGACCCTGTCCCTTGTCACCACTTGACAGCACCACTGGGAGCAAAGACTCTGCCAGATCAGGTTTACACCCCTGAGCACACCTGGAGCAGGAGCTGGTGGGTGTTGAAGGGTTTTATGTCCTTTGAATGGGGCGGGAGGAACAGGGTCCATTAGAAACACGAGAAACGAGATTGGTCCTGCTGTAAATTTGTTCACAAAACAGGTGAAAGTGAGGTTCTCTCACCAGTCGCGCTGCAAGAAACCGTAAAGCAGCTTTTTAGATCCCTTGGCTGGGATTCTGTGGTCCCTCCTCTCCTTCATCCTGCAGAAATCCCAGTTTCACCCAAAGAGAAAGTGATGTTTCAAAAGCTGAAGGGAGAGTCTTGGCTGGGGGGCAAAGGGGAGATCCCCCACTCTGCTCCAGGGCCCTCCAGCCTCCAAAACTGCGGGGATCTCCCTGTGCACACTTTTTCCTGATGGAATTCTGAAGGTCCAAGTGTAATCACTCACCCTATTGCTCCAACAGAGCACTTAAGCTCGTTCTTTAAAACCAAAATACAAAAGTAAGCACTTTCCTGGGCTGTATTTACAGAGTTAATAAAAAATGCTGAGCCACATCCCCATTTTCCTTACAATTTCCCCACAAACATATTTAATGGGAGTTTTCACTGAAGACTTGATTTCATTCCCTACTTGTTTCTACACAAGTTATTCACCAAATGGATGAGCTGAATGAGGAGCTGCTAAAGAAGATCACAAACAATAAAATTCAGCCTCCCCACAGGAATTTCAAAGTGGAAAAGCCTCAGCAAGTTTTTGTGCTCCTCACCTTTGAATCCAGGACTGAAGAAGTCAAAGCCTGGCTGGAGGCCAAGTCATTCAGCAAAGAGTAAGATTTGCTCTATTGCCACCTGACGCGCTCGTCCTTCCCTGGAGAAGGAGCAGGGGAGGCTGCTGGCACCATCTCACTTGGGACAAGTCACTTGGATTTACTTACAGAGCCTGTGTTGCAAATTAGATTTCAGCCCTATTCAATCCAGGCTCTATAACCAGGATGTTCAGAGCCCCTCACTCCCTTTTTCTCTTATAAATATTTTCTTGGAGTAAAATAGTTAACTAACTAAACCCATGGCCTGAAATGCCACTGGAATTGCAGCTGCCACCTTGGCACAGCCCCAGGGCCCTGTGATATAGTCCCACTGCAGCTCCCAGCCTCCCATCTCCAACTCCTCACCTCTGGCACGAGTCCACGTGCCGCACAACAATCATCTCCCCACTTTGTGTCTCCCCAGGACTGTGGAACACCTGGGCATCCTCACTGGAGCTCAGCTCTTCTCCCTCAACAGAGCAGGCGTGGCACCCAGCACAGGAGAGGCCAGCCTCAAGGCTNCAAGTTTTTGTGCTCCTCACCTTTGAATCCAGGACTGAAGAAGTCAAAGCCTGGCTGGAGGCCAAGTCATTCAGCAAAGAGTAAGATTTGCTCTATTGCCACCTGACGCGCTCGTCCTTCCCTGGAGAAGGAGCAGGGGAGGCTGCTGGCACCATCTCACTTGGGACAAGTCACTTGGATTTACTTACAGAGCCTGTGTTGCAAATTAGATTTCAGCCCTATTCAATCCAGGCTCTATAACCAGGATGTTCAGAGCCCCTCACTCCCTTTTTCTCTTATAAATATTTTCTTGGAGTAAAATAGTTAACTAACTAAACCCATGGCCTGAAATGCCACTGGAATTGCAGCTGCCACCTTGGCACAGCCCCAGGGCCCTGTGATATAGTCCCACTGCAGCTCCCAGCCTCCCATCTCCAACTCCTCACCTCTGGCACGAGTCCACGTGCAGCACAACCATCATCTCCCCACTTTGTGTCTCCCCAGGACTGTGGAACACCTGGGCATCCTCACTGGAGCTCAGCTCTTCTCCCTCAACAGAGCAGGCGTGGCACCCAGCACAGGAGAGGCCAGCCTCAAGGCTTGGAGCCTGGACCATGGGAATAAGGCTTTAGAACCCTGCAATGGTTTGGGTTTAAGGAAAGGACATTAAAGCTCATCCCATTCCACCCCCCTGTCATGGGCAGGGATGCCTTTCACAAGCCCAAGTTTTTCCAAATCCTGTCCAACCTGGCTTTGGACACTCCCAGGGATGGGGACTCATGAGCTCTCTGGGCAACCTAAGGCAGCCTCATTTCCCTTTCCCCTTTCCATTTGCATTTCCAATTCCTCCTCAGTGCAGGTGTCCCCTGCAGCCCTCGAGCACAGGCCTGGTGACAACTCCCTGTCCTCTTCCTGTCCCCCTGTGCCCCCTCATTGGACAAGGCTAGAATGGCAACACACATTCCTGAAGTCTGGCTGCTTCCTTAATTCCATGGACCAGTTAGTGCTGTCTCTGAACAGCTGAAATGAGCTTTCAGAGCCTGGAAACGAGCAAGAGTGACAAACCAAGGGATTTGAATCTGGAAATAGGTGAGTTCCACCTGCCCACCGCTGCTGAAGCAGAGGCTGGGGTCAGGGCAGCTGTGCAGCCCTTCCCTGGGGCACTGATCCTGCACTGGAATGTTGTGCTGTTGCCAAACCCAGCCTCAAACCAGGAGAAGATAAGCCCTGACCATTTACTCCCGACCCAGGCACACCCACAGCCCTTCTCAGGGTGTTGGTCACTCGTCCCCACCTTCACGTTTTCCCTGCAAAAAGTCAGCTGAAATGATTCCCAAATAGCTGAAACCCCAAAGCACACTGGGAAAGGCAGGTTTAACACAAAATAAATGGCCACAAGAAAAAAAATAACATAATTTAGCACAGGGTGTTGCTCTTTACTTCCTGTTTTCCTTCATAAAGTTATGTGCATTTGTATTTACAATCTGTAAATAGAGGTGAGGAAAACACCTCTCCCTAGAGGCAGAATTAAGTGATTATGCTTCCAAAATTTACTCACAATTTCAAAACTCAAGCAAGCAGCATAGTTCCTGTCCACAGCAAGTTTGGCACATTGCTTTTCTATCTCTCTTTAACTGACACACCGACCTGACTGCAAAGTAGTGAAGCAAACGCAGCTCTAGAGCTGCCCACAGCCCATGGACAGTTGGGTTTTCTCTCTCAGCACATGCTGAGTCTTTGCCCAAATTTGTGCCTGTCCTTGCACATTTAACGGGAAAAGCTTTAAAACAGCAACTGGGGAACTCGTGTATAAATCTGAGAGCACCAGTTCTCGGTTTTGGCACCTCAGTTTTGGCTTTATTCTTAAGTGTCTGTTATCTTCATTTGAAACAGGACACTGCTGGCACCAGCAGAATTAGGGTGCAGGCAGGGGAGGATCCCAGGTTTAGTCACAGCCCTGCTGGGATCTGAGAAGGGCACTCAGCTTGTCAGGGTGGGCTGAAGAGGACAATCCTCCTGAGAAGCCCTGGCTCTGCATTAGGGTGGAGATGGGAGGCAGAATGGCAAGCACAGGAGGTGAAAAAGTTTCTAAAATGAAAATAAAAACAAATGTCGAGCTAGGAAACACACCACCTTCTAGTCCTGGGGTGTGGAGGAAAGCAAATCACAGGGAATTACAGCTATCTGGGATTTTAACAGGAGCGTACATGACAGCTCTGTAAAGCTGGGAGCCACAGGAGCACCTCCTAAAACAAATATCTCAGTAGACCTTATTGCAGAGGTCACTTTTACAAATTTCCATGCGACTGAGCTGTGCATCTGTTCTGTTTGTAGTGCCTGTACTGCCTGCAGACACTGCTATAAAGTGCTGTACATTGATGTAACTGAGCGAAGGAGACAATGATATAACCATGCACTACACAAGAGTTACTAAAATAGTTAAGTTATACTTGTAACTCCATCTCCATCTCTTTCACTGGGTTTTCATAATGGTTTGTCACTGAGAGTCTCAGAAACTCAGCAAAATGTCTGAAACCACNGGGATCTGAGAAGGGCACTCAGCTTGTCAGGGTGGGCTGAAGAGGACAATCCTCCTGAGAAGCCCTGGCTCTGCATTAGGGTGGAGATGGGAGGCAGAATGGCAAGCACAGGAGGTGAAAAAGTTTCTAAAATGAAAATAAAAACAAATGTCGAGCTAGGAAACACACCACCTTCTAGTCCTGGGGTGTGGAGGAAAGCAAATCACAGGGAATTACAGCTATCTGGGATTTTAACAGGAGCGTACATGACAGCTCTGTAAAGCTGGGAGCCACAGGAGCACCTCCTAAAACAAATATCTCAGTAGACCTTATTGCAGAGGTCACTTTTACAAATTTCCATGCGACTGAGCTGTGCATCTGTTCTGTTTGTAGTGCCTGTACTGCCTGCAGACACTGCTATAAAGTGCTGTACATTGATGTAACTGAGCGAAGGAGACAATGATATAACCATGCACTACACAAGAGTTACTAAAATAGTTAAGTTATACTTGTAACTCCATCTCTTTCACTGGGTTTTCATAATGGTTTGTCACTGAGAGTCTCAGAAACTCAGCAGCATGTCTGAAACCACACGTTTCCTTTCGGTTTTGGGGACTGACATTCAACAGAAAGGATGTTATGGCCTGGATAGCTGTGTCTTAAAAACAAGGGGAGGTGAAAATCTGACACATGATAAGAATTAAATGCCAGAAAAGCTGTGAGCTGAACTCCTTTTCTTGTATGGCTAGTTGAAGGTGTCCCTACCCGTGGCAGGGGGTGGAACTGGATGGTCTTTAAAGTCCCTTCCAACCCAAACCAGTCTGGGAATCTGTGATTCCATGACTCACAAGGGAGGCTCTCCTATTCCTTGGCAAAGAAACCAGAGACACCGTGTTTCCTACACAGTCACAGAATTCAAACAGGACTTAAACCTAATGCCTCTTTGCATTATCCTTTCTTGGGCTGGGCAAAGCATGAGAAGGTTGTACAAAAGCACATTCTTGCCTATCAGGAAGGGGAACTTCTGTGGAAGCTGTCCCAAGTGGAACAATACAGAAAGAGGGAACAGCATAACCCCATGACTCAGAGCCTGTGACATGGATTCTCCGACATTTCCACCCAAGGGCCATCCTCTTTTTCTGGAGCACAACCACACTTACAAAATCACCTCCTCTACAGCCTAAATAAAGTTTAGGCGAATCAAAGCCCAAAACACCTGCCCTTCTGAGTAGGGGGCTCTCTCAGTGGCTGGAGCTGTACCCCACAAGCCATTTCGAACCTTGCCACGACGGCAGGGCAGAGCACAGAGCGCAGAGCGCTGAGCTCCTGCAGCGGGGCAGCAGCGGGGCAGCACCGGCGCGGCTCCGAGCCTCCCCCTCAGGGCCTGCCCGCCGCCATCTTGCGACACCGCCGGCACCCGGGCACCGCGTGGCCATGAAGGACGAGTGGCTCGGGGGCGGGTCGGGCACCGTGCCGGCCGTGAGGAAGATCCCCGAGGGGTTCTGGGCACAGGAGGTTCCGGGGCCAGGAGATCCCGGGGCCGGGAGATCCCCGGACACGCTCCGCTGGCGACAATGCCGGCGTCAGGGTCGCCACGGCGACCAGCCGCCCCTATCCCCAGGCCCGCGAACCAGCCAATCAGGATCGTGCTCCCTCCCGCTGCCCCGCCTCGGCTCCTCCCGGCCGCGTCCGTCTCGTGTCCGCGCTCCTGATTGGTCTCTGCCGCCCAGCCGGGCTGGGATTGGCGGCGGGCGGCGGGAGCGCGCGGGCCGCGGGTGCGCGCGCAGGCCGGTCCCCTCCGGGCACGTACTGTCCCTTATAGGCGCGCGAGCCCCCCACAGCCGCTGACATGTCGGTGTCCCCCGTGAAGCGGCAGAAGATGGAGTCGGCGCTGGACCAGCTCAAGCACCACACCACGGTGGTGGCCGACACCGGGGATTTCAACGGTGAGAGGCGGCGCGAGGGGATCCTGTCACCGCATCTTCTCTTTAGCCCCCTCTCCCGCCCCCCTTCACGGAGAGTGGGCGCGCCCGGCCGAAGGGGCGCGCGCTGGGGGGAGCGAACCACCCTGCGGCCGGAGGGGGGGGCGGGGGGGACGGCGCTTGGTGGCGGCGCCTTGGTCTCCATCGCGGGGCAGNNNCATCGAGGGGCAGACCCCGCCCAGCCAGGACATTTTCCAGACCCTCCCGTGATTTTCTCCCGGTTCGCCCTGACCACCACGTTCAGCTCTGCGTGCTGTCAGGAAGAAGTGCCAGACTCGAGCCAGGCTCTGCTGTACTAATGAATTCGAGTTTTCTTCCAGTGACCTGTCTAGATCTGGGACTTGTTTGGGGTTTTTTCCAAACTCAAAGCAAGGCAACCCGGTCCAGTGGAGGGTGTCACTGCCCGTGGCAGGGAGCGGAACTGGACAATCTTTAAGGTCGCTTCCAACCCAGTCATTCCAGGATTCTGTAAAAATAAAGCCGAAGTGCTTTTGTTTCCCTTATCTCCTGAGAGTGAGCCAGCGCACTCCTTTCCGAGAAAGGGAGGTGGCCTTCAATTAGAAAGCCACTTGTTCCCAAGCTGTCACTGCCTGGTCTGGCACGGACACGGAGCTTTGGTCCATCAGAGCTAAGAATTCCCTCCCTGGGTGTCTCTGGGTTGTGTAGAGCAGCCCTTGAATCCTGTCCTGTCCTCACCCAGGCCTGCAGTAATCCCTCCACTGCTTGCCTAATCCTGTTGGTGTAACAATAAACAATCCTAAATGGCCACTGTCAAATGTCTTAAGAGTAGTAAACTTAAGGTTGAAGAGAGCACAGGGGTGGCAACAGCTCAGACACAGGAAAAAAACACACCTCCAGGATGGCCGAGGGGGTGTTTGTGTGCAGGCAGCAGTAAGGACTGTGGAATATCCCACAGAGATCATCGAGTCCAGCTCCTGGCCCTGCACAGGACATCCACAAGTTGTTCTCTGGGCTGCTCTTATCACCCGGGGGTCATTCTTAAGAGTCCAAACAAGGCAAGAGCCTTACCTGGCTCGCTCCTGGCAGGTTAAATGCTGGTGGAGGTGAAGGTGGTTGCTGCTGGTGGTTCCCAGTGGTGTTTGTAGATCAAGGTGTTGGTACAGAACGGAGTTTCATTGATGTGCTGCTCTGCTTTAAGCAGTACCCATGTGAATTGAAGTTTTGAAGGACCTGTTTGTGTGGAGTGGACCTCTCTCCTGGATCCTGATTGTTGCCTGGGAGGGATCTATGGAAAAACAAGGCTTATTTTCAGTGCAGTTGCACTCTCTCACTTGGGGTTTCATCTCTGTGCAGAAATGCTGAGGAGAAGAGGCTGGTAATACATATTTTGTTATTTTTTTGACATTTTAACTGCGTTGTTGAAACTGCTGAGGGGCCTGCGGAGGCTCTGCTCCATTTGCCCAGTCAGGCCCTGGTGCCAAGCTGTGATTACAGCCAGACAATGTGTGTCACAGCCTGCTGGAGCACACGCCTGGCATCACCTGAAACAGGCGTAGTCTAGGGCTTAGGGTAAGACCAAGAGTCAAGTGTCTTCCTGGTGGGACCAGGAAATTACCAGAGCAGATACTGAGAAACTGCATCTGTTTGGAAAAGGTTTCAAAAGCAGTAAGAAAAGGTGCTGGAGCCTCACAGGTGAATTCACCTGTCCTGGTCCCATCAGTTGGACACAAACAAAAGTCCAAATTTCTGACTGCTTGAAGGGAAGATCCCCTGTTCTTTATTCCCCTCTGTGATTCCTGGAGCTCAGTTATGCTGGTTGGGGATGAAGTTTGGAAATTAGTACTACTTCTCTTCATCCATCATTTCTACAGGTTTATACTTTTGGGCAATTTCTGTAGTTTATAAACTTTTAAAGTTTGCTGTATCTTGTGACAGCAGCCCAGTTGTTCTGTACTATGGCACAAACCAGCCTTCAGGCAGTGTTTAAACACCACTCAGCGCTGTGGTGCTCTGTCATTAACAAGTGTTTACATTCTCACCTGGTTGAGCAAAATCCTTCTGATTTCTCAGGCTGGCTGGCTGTTTCCAACAGGCTGGTTTTCTTTCCTTAGCCATCGATGAGTACAAGCCCCTGGATGCCACCACAAACCCCTCCCTGATCCTCGCTGCGGCTCAGATGCCGGCGTACCAGAAACTTGTGGATGATGCTGTTGCCTATGGGAAGAAGCTTGGTGGGTAAGTAAAGAGGGTTTTAGTCTCAGCAGACCTATATTTAAAATGCCTTATTTATATACAAGCGACGTACTGGGGTTTCCTCCTCGTGTACTTGTGGGTTTGTCTCCTGCCCCAAAATGCCTCAACACCATTTCCCAGCTCACACCTGGCCCTCCTTGCTCAGGAAAACAGCAGCATTATAGGAAAGTGTCCAAAGGCTAATCCTGTTGGCAGGACAGAAGTGGCTCATTTGAACTCTGGAATTTAACGTTAAATGGGCTGTGAAATTTGATCTTCAAATCCACGGCAAAATGTAAACTCAACTTTTTTTACCCCCATAAATGCTTTTGCTCTTTGTGGTTTTCAGGTCAGAAGAAGAGCAGATCAAAAATGCTTCTGACAAACTTTTTGTATTATTTGGAGCTGAAATCCTGAAGAGGATACCTGGCCGTGTGTCCACAGAAGTAGATGCAAGGTTGGCTCTTTTCCCTCTGGGTTACCCTGGGTATTTGTACATACAAAAAGAGACCTGATGGGAGTCAGAGAAAGATTTCTTGCCTAGAAGACCAGCAGAACTTATACTGTTAATATTTAAGAGTGTGAACTTCCCTTAGTTTGACTAGAACTCTTAAAAAAACAAGCAGCACTGACCTTGGACTTTTGTAATCTTCCTGCTGCTTCTTAAGTGAAACCTCACACTTACAGTCGTAGTTTTGCTCATTCTCTTCTATGTGATGATAGCTGCTCAATTTAGCAAGAGATCTGTTTGAACAGTTAATTTCAAGACTTGCACAGGACTTGGCTGTTAACTTGCTCAGTGCCAATTTTTGTTAATGCTCAGCTTCTGAATTCATTATGAGAAACTTTGTTCTCGAAGGGCTGACAGTCCAGGAGGGATCTGAGAACACACACCTGCTGTTGGCATGTAAATGCTGATAAAACAGGACACTGTTTTTCCAAGGGGCCCTGGGGGAGAATTTAAAAAAAACCAACACAGTTTTAAACAGTGCTGCTCTTGCCTCAAAGGTTGTCCTTTGATAAGGAAGGAATGATTCAAAGGGCCAAGCGCCTCATCGACCTCTACAAGGAAGTTGGAGTTGGTAAAGATCGGATTCTCATCAAGCTCTCTTCAACGTGGGAAGGAATCCAGGCTGGCAGGTAAGGCTGTGTGTGCCTGGTGTGCTGATTCATGGCATGCTCCTGCCTGTCCACAGGCACTGACATCGCATTCTGCACTTGAATAAACAGCAGTGCTGAAAGCACGGCATGAGGAAGTCTGTCATGAGCACGGAAGGTGCTCTGCCACAGCTTGCTGTTGAAATAGAGAAAAGTTTCTTCATACAAGGGCCAGGCCACAGTTTCCTGAAATACCCTGCTAAGCTGGTTGCATTTGGCTGGAGGAACAGCATTAATAAAGCAGAGTTTGGCAGCACAAAACATTTGCTGTTAGCTGACGACTTTAAAGCTTACTGAGTGTGCCCCATTCCTAAATTAACTCAAGGAATTCAGTAGTTTGAACTTAGCAGCTCATTCCTGAATATGAATTCCATAGGTGAGCAAAGTGCTGTTCTAAGCCAGCCTGTGTCTGCAGGGTTCTGGAGGCTGAGTATGGGATCCACTGCAACATGACCTTGCTGTTCTCCTTTGCTCAGGCAGTTGCCTGTGCTGAAGCTGGAGTTACTCTGATTTCCCCATTCGTGGGACGGATCCTGGACTGGTATGTTGCAAATGGAGACAAGAAAACCTATGAGCCTTCAGAGGATCCAGGTGAGCACAGATTTAACACTGCTGAGAAAACAACAGCTGCTCATTCAGTTTACTTGCAAAAGTCCTCTTATGGCAAAATGCCGGGTTTGAGCACGTTCTAAATAATCACTTATAGTGAAGTTGCTGGTTTCTACTTGTAGGAGTGAAGAGTGTCACCAAGATCTATAACTACTACAAAAAGTTTGGCTACAAAACCATCGTGATGGGCGCGTCGTTTCGCAACACGGGCCAGATCAAAGCGCTCACGGGCTGTGACTATCTCACCATTTCACCCAAGCTCCTGGCAGAGCTCAGCAAAGAGCACGTCAAGCTAACTCCCACACTCAGTGTCAAAGAGGGTGAGTGCACTCCTGGGAGCTTGTTCAGTCTTCCTTTCTTCTGCAATGTTGAGAGTGTGGGGTTCCGGTCAGTGCTGTGGTGCTTGCTGCCATCCTGCTTTAGGGATAAATCTGATTTCCTAGAAGAAATATTGTAGCCTCAGAAGGAAATACTATAGCCTCATTACAGTATCACTGCTACAATTGCTGACACACTGAGCACTTACTGGATTACAATGGGTTTGGAGTGTGCTTCCATACTCTGCACCTCTCCTCATGGGACAGGGAGAGAAGAGGAAAGTTAATCTGCACATGCTCAGGATGAAATTTTAATGAACAGTAGCAAAGATGCCAAACTTGGTTTCATCTTAATCTCTAGACATGCCAAGAGGTGTTTTCCCTCCAGAAATTAGAAACAAATCGTACACAAGACTGAGCTATTTGATCTGGTGACGCTGTGCCACAATGGCTTGGAATCCTCCTTCCCACTGCACTACTTCAAGGCCAGGTTGGATGGGGCTTGGAACAATCTGGTATAGTGGAAGGTGTCCCTGCTCATGGCCAGGGAGTGGAACTGAATGGGCTTTAAGGTTCCTTTCCACCCAAATCATTCCAGGATTCTGTGATACTCTCCCTTTTCTGCAGCCTCATTAAAATGCTGGTTTACATCTCAGAAAGCAGCTCTGAGCACAGCTGTAGCCATGGGTTGCTGCCCACAGGCTGCTGCTGGCCTGGGAGCCTGCTATCAAACAAGCTTTTGTTAGTTCTTGCCAAATAATCAAAGCCCTGATTGTTGAGAATATTTGCTTAGAATGTCTCACTGCTGCAGGGTGGTTGCACAATTCGTTACAATAGGCCTGGAAGTGCTGTGCCATTCAGCAGCAGGTACAAGATAATGACACACACAAACACTGTTCGTTAAGATAAACCGATTTATTTGGCCACCTTTTCCTTTTTCCTCTTTGTTCTCCTCCAGCCAGATCCAGGAGCACTTTCAATCTCACATCCCAGATTGTGCTCCTGCAGCAAGTCATACTGAAAGTATTTAAAATTTTTCCAACACCTAGAAATGGTCAGAACTCAAGACAATTTTAGGAAGTCTAAATTTGATAAGAATCTGATCACCTGGTTTGTTTCTTTTTCTACTTCTCCTGCACAGCTCAGGCATGCAATCTTGAGAAGATCCACCTGGATGAGAAGGCATTCCGCTGGCACCACAACGAAGATCAAATGGCTGTGGAAAAGCTCTCCGATGGGATCAGGAGATTTGCTGCAGATGCAGTTAAGCTGGAGAGGATGTTAAAGGTAGATGTTGTATCACGCTCCTCCCATGTACTGCAGCCAGCCTGGTGTGGTTGAGGATTAAATGAGTCAGGTCAGGTTTTTGGACAGATCATGTACGACAAGCCACCTGAATTCAGTGAACTTGGTAAGCTTCACTGCATGCCAAGAAAGAATTCGTGCCAGGTGTGGGCCACACCTGCAGTTTGAGGCCCCAGGACTGGCAGCTCATCAGGATAACTGTCAAAGTGAGAAGTCCCTTCAGTCTGATTCTGAGCTGTCAGCAGCAGTACGGGACACAAATAATCTGCAGGTAGTGGGCTGGAAATAAATCATGTTTGTACTTGGAGGCACTAAGAAAGAGCAGATCTGCTGTCAAAGTCTCCTGTCAGATTGTGGAGAGGCTTTCACATGGGATTCATCAAACTGTTTTTTTGGGGAAGAAATACTCAGTATACCTGATCTAGGCACTTGGTGACTGGCAACTCCTTGCAGCGTTCCCAAACTCTTACTCAGCCGTGCTTTGTCTATTCTTTTTCTAGGAGCGAATGTTCAGCACTGAGAATGGAAAGTAAAAAAGAAAAAATAATAATCAGCATTTCCCTGAGTGCTCCAGGCTGAGGTGGATCACCTGAGGTTCAGTGGATGTACAAATGTCTTACCTGTACAAGTATCATGCTGTGTGTGGATAGATTTCTGTATCATGCTTTTTTTTTTATCAATTTGCAAAGGGACAAATGGAATTTCAAATTTTTGTGGCACTTTTGTCAATACATGCAAATTAAAACAGATTTGCCCTGTAACATGGTCAGTTCACTGCTGCAGGAGACACCTGACAGGATTTTAATTTTTTGTTTTAAATTCCTAATTAGCCTACAGTCCTAACACATTTAAGAAAATAGTTTTTAATTTCAGGTTGTTTTAAAGAGCAAACACAGGTTTCACAAGCCCCCCTTGGTACGAAACCCACAAGTACTCCTATGAGACACATATATATGTCAAAATATGTATGTGTATCTCACTAGTTTATATACTAGAGTAGACAAGAACAAGTGATAGGACGCGAAGGAAACAGCCTCAAGTTGTGCCAGGGAAGGTTTAGATTGGGTATTAGGGAACATTTCTTCACTGAAAGGGGACGTCTAACCTGGCACAGCTGCCCAGGGCAGTGGCTGAGTCCCCATCCCTGGAGGGATTTAAGAGCCACATAGGTATGGCACTTGGGGACATGGGATAGTGGTGGCCTTGGCAGTGCTGGAGGAATGGCTGGACTTCATGGTCTCAGCAGTCCTTTCCAACCTCAGTGATTCATTCCATGGTTCTAAGAGATCCCTGCTTATATGTGAACACAATTTGCTGTTTCCTGACAAAGTTGCGTGAACTTGAAAAAAAGAGAGAAAAGGCAGCAGTGCGGCTCCAGCGCTGATAGACACGTGCTCTGCCCAGACCAAGGGAGCCACTGATCCCTCACCCCAGTGTGACACGGCAGCTCTGCTGTCAGCGCATCCAGAATAACCTGGGAGCTGCTGTTCCAGCCAAAGGGACAGCCAGCTACAACCAGACACGGACAGCTGGTGCTGCGCTCCCAGCCTGCCCTGGGAATAGTGCCAGTCTGTCAGAGGGAGGGAAATCCCCAGGGGACTCATCCAGACCCTCTGTCCTGCAGCTGTTGGTGAGGGGGGAAGCAGAGCAGGCAGAAAGCAGGCTGCCCAAAGGGAGGTGACCTTTTATCCTCAAAGTCAAGCCAGCACTAAAAGCTTGACCCTGCCCCTCCCTACAGCTATCGGACCCTCCACTGCACATCCCTTCTCAATTTAACCTCTTTTGCATTTTTCACTCTTACTAAACTGAGCATTCCAACAGAGATTCCTAGAATGGTTTGGGTTGGAAGGGGACCTTGAAGACCATCTCATTCCACTCCCCTGGCATGGGCAGGCACACCTGCCTCTAGAACAGGTTGCTGTGCACCCACCAGGGCAGGGTGGGGTTTCGGGCACACAGAATCTGGGGACTTGCTGCTGTCAAATTGGCTGGTCAGAGGCTTGGAGCCTCTGGAATAAATGCCCTTTTTTCCCCGAGAGAGGCAAGAACTTTCACATGCATGGGATCTGTCCCCTCACATAGCTGAGACGCAGCTAGGTCAGTAACACCGTGGAGCTCAAACGAAACTCTGAAGCATTTCAGAAGGTGCTCAAGAGAGAATAAAATACTGCAGTGAAAGGGGATAAAGAGGTAGAAAAAGGTGCCTGAGTAACAGTAAGTTAGAATAATAAGTTACACCTTACTGCACTTACCTACAGACACCTCTTGAGCTGAGGGGGCAGCAGGCAAACAAGTTATGCTTAAAATGTTCAGTCACAGGGTCCCTTGCCTGCTGTGGTGGCAGCTGGTGTTTCCTCCTGAGCACCGGGTTCCTTCTCTGCAGCACAGATGGATGCTGTGAGGTGCCTGACATCCGTGGCTAAGCCACAAAGTCCACATCCTTCCTGAAATGGTGGAACAGAAAAATAAGCACCACATAAACCTTCAGCCTGTACAGCTCTTTAGTCAGTCACACAAAGTGTGTTTACTCCTTAACTCTTCCTCAACTTCCCCTCTCTTCAGCAGATGGAGAGATCTCTCCCAGGGCCCTGTCTGTGCCTCTCTTACAAACTCCTGGGATTTCCCAGATCTCCATACCTTCTCAGATTAAGAAATCAGGAGATGTCTGTTGTCTCCCAGAAAGGTCTGTAGCTCTCACAGTCACAAGGACAGGACTCAGGAATTAGGGGCAGATACAACGTGTATGTTTGGAGAAATCCCAAAGAATCAATACATAAACTTAAAAGGATTGATTTTAAAATGACAGCACCTTTCCCAGCCTTTCCTTGTGGTGGCAGCTCTCTGATTCCAACATCCAGCTCTATGCAAACACACAAAGCTTGGAGGGAGGTTGGAAAAGCCTTTCCTTCCTCCTCCAGCTGTGCCTTGCATCCCATCACACGCTATGCTAAGGGAGACACGCTGCTGCTCCCAGCACCTCCTCCATTCTTGAAACAGGGGGTACAGGAGAGCAGAGCTGTTGGAAGAACAGACACACTGAGTACATCCATTTACATTCATCCTCCCAACATGGAATTTAATTTGAGTCCTTAGATTCACTGCTTATGTCAATCCAATACAACCATCACAGGTCAGTACGGATGGCACCAAACCCAGACAGTTCCATTTGAAATTTTAAAGTAAATCAGGACCAAAGAGCCTCTTTCATCTCTTCTGGCCCATGTTTGAATGCACACAAGATGAATAAAGCAGCAGGTTCCATTTTTTAAAAAAATTTTAATGTTTTTTTTACAAGATTATACTGTGGAAGCTCCAAGAAAAGCATCTTTTTAATTAAATATGTTAATACACTAATGGAATGCTGGTATGACCAACAACCATCAGCTGCAGACAGGGCCAGAGTTCAAACGTCTTGTCAGGATCCCCAAAAACATGAAAATTGAGATCATGCCCACAGGCAGGTCTTGGGGCTCTGTTTTCCAGAGTTAAGCAGTTTCCCAACTGCTGCACCAGCACCCCTCTTCCCAGCTTGGATGTAAACCTGCCAAGAAAGGCTCCCATACCTTAGGGATTGTGAGCTGTCCTCTTGTTGGTGAAGAAATCCTTTGTGGGGTGCAAGACAGCAGTGCCCCTTTACAGCCGTGAGCCAGCATCCGAGAAAACTCCTTATCCCTTTGGATTCATCCTGCTCCAAGTACTGCAGAGGCACTCTGATGCTTCTAGCAGGTACCTCCATATCTGCCTGTAAAAATATCAGAGGAAAACAGGATATGGTCCCAGCTATTAAGCCAAGAGAAGATGTAACACTGTGAGTCCCAAGTAAATAAAAAACCCTAGAAAATAAAACCAACCCCCCACCCAAATAAACAAAACAATAAAACCCACCCAGCTGGATGTTACCAGGAAGAGATTTCCGAGGAAACAAGGCTGGCTGGTAACATTCCTAGGACCAAAGCACCAAGCACTGCACAGCACAATGCTGAAACAATCAAGGTTTGTGTGGGATGAAAATCTCCCAAATTTGAAGGTTTCCAATTCTTTGGGAAGCAGTTTCTGCCCTGGAGACAAAAACCCCTCAGTATAAACACCACTGCTTGGATGCCTGGGATGGGATAGTTCACAGGGCTCCTCAGACGGACCAGGCACAAGATACAGAAGATAAACACTGAGGTATTAAAATTCTTCCCATGGGAAGTTTAAAATGCAAGAATTATCCAAAAATCCTTGCTCTTCGTGTAATGCCACGTCATGATTTCAGTTGACATAAATACCTTTTAGGTAAAAGAAAAGAACGTAACAAACTATCAAGTTTTACCTTTGGAGAACAAATTTAACACTGAAAATAAACAGAATAAAACTTTCCTGAACATACCTGGATGACATTCAACAACTTCGTGTTTTCCGGGGTCATTTGACCTTCTTTTCCCACAGTTTTTGAACAATTCTTTCCAATCTCTGGCTAAAATTGGTCATACTGTACACAAACTTAAGAGCTATCATCACTAATGGCCTCAAGTTGTGCCAGGGGAAGTTTAGGTTGGGTATTAAGGAAAACTGCTTCATGGAAAGGGATGCCAAGCACTGGAACAGGCTGCCCAGGGCAGTGGTGGAGTCGCCACCCCTGGAAGTGTTCAGAAAACACGTGGATGTGACACCTGAGGCTGAGTGGTGAACATGGTGGTGGTGCTGCTTGGACTTGATCTTAAAAGCTCTTTTCCAACCTAAATTCCATGATTGTATGACTCAGATGGCTCCCAGTTTGTCAGCATGACTTGTGAAGGTGACACAATCCAGCCCACCACATCCAGGTCCAGCTCACAAAGCTGTGGGCCCACACCTGCACACATCACCTCTCCAGCCACTTGCTGCCGGACCACACGACTCTCCCCCAATTTTCCCAAGAGAAACTTCATGGCTGAGGAGATAAAGTGGATGTGCGACGGGAAAGAGTGAAAATACACACAGGAACTCATCTTGTTTCTGCTCTCACATGGGAGGAAAAAGGAAGCATCATCAAGTCCCCAAGCAGTGTGCTTTGTCCAACTGTTTGCTTCCCAACAGAGGCACAAGCAGAGCAATTCCAGCAGGTCCTGGATGCCACAAAGTAAGGAAAAATTGTACAAGAGGGGACTGACCAAAGCCTGTAGTGGTCTGAACGCTATTTGCTCACCTGGCAGCAGATGAATGAGCCCGGACACTGGATGAATGAGCCTCATTTCAGGAATGAAAACAGGACACAAGGTAAACACCAATATTCTATTTTTACAGGTAAGCAGTGAGAGATGCAGCAATTTTGGCAAAATCCCATGGAAACGCAGTCCCTAAGGAAATACATTCTCCCATTTCACAAACAAGATGTGGCTTTCCAGACTGAAAGTATTCCCTGATGGTGTCAACATCAAATTCCCAAGACAGCTTGACAGGAATGAAGATTTAAATTCTCAAAGCTAATTGATAATTTAATTTCTATCAAAGCCCAATTTTCATTTCAAATTCCGGTTTAAATTTCCATCAATGCCAAAGATCTGTAAGCTGGGCTCCAGAATGCAACAGCAGAAGACCCAGCAAAACTCACAGCAGTCTGTCTTTTAAAATCACACTGAATTCTTGAGACAGAGCTAAAAATTTTGATTTCCACAGAAAAGACAAAATTTCCCCGCTTGATGACTTGTTAGAACCAAAATATTTTAAGATACTGGTAAGAAAACAAAAATGCAACCCCAAAGGTCCTTCCCTTTAGGGCACTGGAGAAATGCTGCCCACAATTCTAAGAGGGAAGGAAAATCAATTATCTGAAAGTTAATTTATCTACTTTCCAATATACTTGGTACGTCTGAGCCTGCAACAATTGAAAAAAAAAAAATCTCAGTCTGATTATTCCTTTCCATGCTCAGCTTCAAGCCACACCTGCAGCTCAGAAGGAAGGAGGAGGCCAGACTGCACCCTACAGCTGGTTCCTCGGATGGGACCCACCTGCATTTTTCAGTGCCTTAGTCCACAAAATTCCAGCAAGAGACAGCAGCAGTGTACTTCCAGAGAGGAGTATTTCCACGAGAACAAAACCCACAACATAAGCAGCACAAAGGAGAAC
The DNA here is from genome assembly GCA_013397725.1 of Rhagologus leucostigma. NCBI lineage: Eukaryota > Metazoa > Chordata > Aves > Passeriformes > Rhagologus > Rhagologus leucostigma. The sequence continues at coordinate 22,516 of VZTD01001006.1, forward strand.
AAATAAACAATTGTAGGACCATGTAAAAAAAAAAGCTGAGCCAACTTTTTAAACACAATTCCAGCAATGTGAACGGGAAGAAAACAAGGGCACGCTGTGCATCAGTACAATGCCAACCCAGAGCAAGGCTTCAGCTTCAGCAATTTGCATTCACAGCACCAGCTTTTTGGGGGTTTTGAGAAGACAGATCCCCACGTCTGTAAATTGAGGCTCCAGAGAAGCAATGAGAAAATGGAGCAGCAAAAATGTAAGGGGGTGTCCCAGCTGCTTCTGACAACCTTCGTGATTCCACATACACAGAACCTGACACTGCCACTCCACTGCCACAGTCACTTCAGAGTCCAGGACAGGGGTTCAGAGGGATGTTTTATCCAGGTCATAGCCATGGAAATCCTCAGCCTGCTGGCTCTTCATCCATCCTCTTTGCAAACAGACCTTCTCCTTTACTTCCTGCTGAAGGAAACACATCCAGACATGACAGGACCTGTTAATGCACAGCCAGGGCAGGACTGGTACCACACACTCACCTGAGCAAAAGAAGGGGTTTGTGATTATTCATATGTGCTCTTCTATCTGACAAGATGACACTCAAACAAGCCAAGCCATCTCGAAAGAAATTAAATCCATTCATTCCCAGAATCCTAAATCAGAGCTGACTCAAAGCCAACCTGCCAAAGCTCAAGAAACAAGAGATGTTTCCCTGGAAACGTTTAGTGAAGCCTATTCAGCATTTTACTTTGCCAGTTCCACTTCAGCTGTGCATTTCCCCACACATTTTCATCTTCTTTTTTTAAGTAATCAAATGCTCTTTGCCAAAAGACACAACTGCCTGGCTGGCTTGATCAAACAGAAGTGACACACACTTCAGTAGAAAACCAAGGGGAAAAACTCTTTTTGAGGGACAGTATTCCTGAAACCAAAAGATGCTCGCCACTGGCTGTTCCCAATTCTTAACCCCCATCTTGCCTCACCTGACATTGCAGAGAATCAGAAGGTTCTGGACAGCAGGAAGGGTGGAATTCTCATTCTGTCCTGTCACCAGGTGCCTGTCCAGCACTACATGAACAGCATCCGGGCTGCTGGCTGAACACAGGAGGAAAAACACAGGGACTGTTAGAGAACACAAGTTCAGCACCAGAATCACACCACTGATAAACCCAATTCAACACGTAATTATTTTGGCCAGACAGATTTACTGGGTACTGATCTATTACCCCAGCAGACAGGGGCAGTCTCAAGCCTCATCCTGAAACAATTTCCCTAGGAAATCTTTTTCTGAAAGGACATGACTGGGTCCTTGATTCGATTAACACCAGGTGGGTAAAGGACACATATCAGGAGATCTTTGTAATAAAAAACTCAAAGTATGTCTTTGAAAGTTGCACTTACCTCACAATACAATATAAACTCTTCTTATGCCAGATGTGAGCTGTGATCACCATGCTACAAAAATTAAATACTCATTTTCTGGCCAATTACAACACCCCAGCGTGCTCAGATCTACCAGCAACTGCTCAGCACCCCAAACAGAATTTTTAAGTTACCTCATTCCAGACAGACTCCCAGACTGGTTTGGGTTGGAAGAGACCCTAAAGCTCATCCAGTCCCATCCCCCTGCCACGGGCAGGGACACCTTCCACTATCCCAGTGATGCCTTAGGTTTTAACTTCTATATTTTTCAAATCCTGTATTGCCTAGTGTGTAACTCTGAAGTTTCGTGCAGCCTGCTAGCTGCTGTTCTCTTATGCCAGATAGACATAACAAAGCCTCTCCGAGCTTGTTAGTGAAGGACACTCAGATTGTCCTAGGCCCAAAAGGTGTAAACTAGGGCCTCTAGAGAGGTGGAGAAATTGAAGAAATCGCATCATTAGCTAAAGTTTTAACTGGCGAATTTATGCTGATATGCAAATGGACCAAACCTATAAAAGCATGAAGAACTCGTGACTTGTCATCCATCTTAGGATCCATTTTTTTGGAAGTAGCCTTTGGCTCCCCAGGGTGTACCTCTGGAGGCCTTTCAAATAAATACCTGCCTTTATTCCCTTACTCCTGCCTAGTCTCTGTTTCTAGGTAGCCACTCAAGGCATCACCAGGTTGCTCCAAAACCTGTCCAACCTGGCCTTGCAAATGACCAGTGATGTACTGGTAAACGAGGGAATGGGAATGCCAGATGAGAGATCCTGCCAGAGTCCTGCTCAGCTGGATACAACCGGCACACAAGCACTCACTTCCCAAAGGAGACCCAAAGTGCCCATCCCGGACACCAGGCATGACCCACCACTGAATGTAGCTCCAGAATCCTTCACGAAATCCTCCACAATAATGGACAAACTGGCAAAATTCGGCTGCCTCACCAGCTCATACACAGAGGGCTGAAATAGATCAAAAGGAAATGAGGCTCGCTGGCTTTTTACAGAAAAAGCCAAGCAAAATCAGCACATATTTCCCTGAAATTTATATTTCTGTTCTCTCTCCTATTCTCCCGACCAAATGACCACAAACAGCTTTGATGAATTTTGTGTAGCAAGCAAAGTGGAAACTCTTAAGTGAGTTAAGTAAAGAGGAAAAAACAACACCAAACAATTTCTGCAAGTGTGATTAACTTCAGGAAGGCACAGACCTGTCTGTCCACGGCACACAAATATTTGGACACAGAGTCTGTGCCAAACAGTAATCCATGTTGGAATGAATATGGGAAACAGCTTAAAGACAGAAAATTAAGGAGCACTTAAGAGTTTTTATACACAAAAGCAAGGAATTTAATTTTATGGTTTCCACAGCAACCATAGCTAGGCCACAACATGATTCAAAACATTTCCTCATGGACTATAACAATTCATACAGAGCCATAAATAATCCGTAACTCAAACAGAAGCATGTGAGAACACTAATAGCTTTCGTGAGTCACAAAATCTTAATTTCTTCACTTTCCATGTAAATTTTCCATGCTAGAAGCTGTACTAGGGCGATTTGCATCACTCTGACAGTACAAAATGGGCTGAGATCAGAGCACATAAACTAAAGTATCAGCAGTAACTGGCTGCTTTAACTGCAAGCCAGTTTGTACCAACAGCCTTTTTCCCTAAAAGTTCCTCTAACTGTTTTCCTAAGACTCCCTCTACCTTTTAAAAAGAAACAGAACCTTGAGAAATACAATTTATCCCCAGCATTCATGAAACAAAACAAAACGAAGCAAAAAAAAAAAAAAAAAGCCGCGGCAGGAGTTTCCAGCACTTTTTTTTTGCTTCAGTTTAAAGTTTACTGAACAATCAGAGGGAAAGCATTCCCCACATGCCAGTTAAGTGGGACAAACCCTTCACGCACTCAGTGCTGGGCCCCTTGTCAAAGACAACTCTGCACATCTTGCACAAGACAAGGGTATCAAACTGATAATTTATATTTATAGGAACTTCCAAAACCAGCAGAAATCACACAGCAAAAAAAGCCCCCAAAAAGCAAAAATCAGGTAAAAGCTCGACTTACCCCTGTCAGGCTGTATCCCTGGAAAACCCAGGATTTGTCTTCATTGGTGGCACAACACAAAGCTGCCACTCCCTGTCCCACAGCACAGATGGGCTCTAGAAAAGAATTAAAGCACATTTGTGAGCATCTCCAAGTAGTCAACACACAGGTGAGTGTGGTGAGACTCATACTGCCCTCCTGCAGTGAAGTTATACTGCACTGACAATGTTCTTTTAGGCTGTAGGAGTTTTCCTGCACACTGCAGTAGCAATTATTGTCTATAATAAGAATTACTACAATTACTTTATTATTATTATTATTACAGTAAGAGGAAGAATAAGAATTGCAGCTTTTAACTCCAAGTCCAGAGACAGCTACACAAATGCTCAAATGCGAAGCACACCCCAAGTCTTGATTAACTGCAGCCTTAATGATGATCCTGGGACATTCCACACTTGGCTCTGAGCCTTGAATCCTGCTGATTTGGACAGAGCCATTTCTGTACCACTGCATGGCAGCAAATCCTTCTTCTGAGACAAGCTCTGAAAAGCTACTGGCATTGCTTTTTAAGATACTTTAAGACCTCTTTTTCCTTTTCAAGGCTCCCTTTTTCCTTTTAAAGACATTTTAGGATACCTTTTTTTTCTTCTAAGGCTCCCTCTCCTTTTTTTACGGCCCATTAAGACACTCGTTTCCCCCCTGAAGACACCCTTTTCCTCCCCAGTTCTGAATGCTCCTCAGCCATGCAAACACTTCCAAGTCTCTGGAAGGCAGCAGCCCCGCAGGAGCAGCACAGAGGCCCTGTTTCATTTACCCACTCCCCCCCAGGATGTTCACCTACTGCTCTCAGTGCTGAAGTGCTGCAGGATCTTGGCCAGGTACCCGCTGTTGGCCAGGTCAGTCACGGCCCCAGGGCAGTTTGGGATCAGCAGGGCGTGGTACCGAGCCCCTGGTCGGGGGAAAGCAGCAATTGATTGTACGATAGGTGAAAAACCCAAAAACCCTGACCATAAATCCACCGCACATTTGGAAAAAAAACCAGGACAAACGCACATAAATCAGTTTAAAATGACCTAAGGAAACTAACAGAGCTACACAGAAGAGAGAAAAAGGTCCTTCTTGGGACAAGGAACACACATTTTTAATGAGCCCTGGTGACCCAGGCAAAACTTAGAACTGTTTTGTCTGCTGGCTCCTACTCCAGCAAAATATTTATTTTTAAGAGTGTAGTGCGTGCTTATATACAACACAAATATTTTATGTATATATTGCATATATATTAAAAGAGAATGACCATTCCAAGATAAATAAGAAAACAGCAAATAAATAAAAAATAAACCAACAACTGCAGCTGCCACAGTTTTCTCTTGAAGCACAACTTTCCTGCCTTTTCTGTGTCGTTCTTCCCTAAAATCCTAGCCCTAAGCAGCCCCTGTTTCCTTGACAGTGGCCCATGGTGACACCCTTACCATCAATGGACTCCAGCTTGGCAGGGTTGGCGTAGGATTTCATGCGGAAGTCCTGGATCCAGCGCGTGTTGCCCTCGTTCACATCCACAAAATCAATGGGCTTCCCCTGGGGATAACATGGTTCACACACCCTGGTCAGCACCACTGCACAAGCATCCATGACACTTCCTAAAGGACGGCCACGTGGGATTTTACAGCTCTCAAAAAACTGACGTTTTCTGTTTTTCCCACTGAATTAGTGCTAACGGTTTTCTCTCCGCTCTTTGTGGGAACAGACACCACAGAAGCCCAAATTCATGCGAGAGAAAGTCACTTCAGTATTAAAAAACCAGAATTAAACAGACCCCTTAATGTCTAAGGCCAATAAAATACTTCTCAATATATTCATGGTACAATTATCTCATGACAACTGAGATATCAATTGGTTTCAGGCTGAAATCACAGTGTTTGCCCATTTTCACTCACCCCAGGAGTCGCGACTTGCAGGTTAAAGGCAGAGCTGGCCAGAGTAAAGCAGTGAAGGAATGACTGGGCTGAAACACCTGGAAAACAGATTCCAACACCTTAGGGAAACGACAGCGATAGTTTAATCCACGCCACACTTCATCTAGCAAAATACAGAAGCTTGGAGTTCTGCTCATTTTAAAAGCTCTAGATAATTTCAGACGATTATTTTTTTATTATTTAATTATTTTAACACATCAGAAATGTACATTACAAGTGAGCTGTGTGCTGAGGAATAGAATCCTGAAATGATTTGGGTTGGGAGGGACCTTAAAGCCCATCTCGTACCAACCTCTTGCCATGGGCAGGCACACCTTCCACTATTCCCAACTGCTCCAAGCCCTGTTCAGCCCGGCCTTGAACACCCCCAGGGATGGGGCAGCCACTGCTTCTCTGGGAAACCTGTGGCAGGGCCTCTCCACCCTCACAGGGGAAGATTTTTTCCCCTAGCATCCAATCTGAGCCGACCCTCCTTCCTCTCAAAAACCACTAAAGCCACACGCAGAGAAGCCAACCAGCACAGCTGCACATGGAGGCAACACCTGCAGTGCGGATGTGCACGGTGCGGGCTCCCAGCTGCGCAGGGAGGGCACACGTGGGGCTGCACAGCTCGGCTGCAGTGTCACACACACACGGCAAGGGCTGTGGGGCGGCACACGCCGCGACAGCCACACAGGGGACACCCCCGCGCGGCACCGCCCCGCCCCGCCCGCCGCGGCG
>VZTD01001006.1:40689-59641 GCA_013397725.1 Rhagologus leucostigma
CCGTCATTTACACCGAACAGGAGAAGCTGTCATCTATACACAGTGGTATAAGCCAAGATATATTACATGAAAGAACACACTGAGTGCATGGAGTTACCCACAGCGGGTCAGACTGGCACAGTTGTCTTGAACAAGACCCTGGAGTTGCAGTTGGTGTTTGTTGTTGACCTATCTAGCTCGCTCTCTATATATATAGCTATGTATAGAATTTCTCTGCATGCATTTGTCTCAAAAGGAGCTGTACAGCTGGGCTGGGTTTCTCATCCCCACCCCGTCTCGGTCTTCATTTTTTCCGGGCTAGGAATGCCACTCCCACAATCACAGCCAGCGCAGCCACCGCCACTCCTCCGACGATGATCAAGGGCTTCATGTTGTCGAAGAAGCTGCCCGGTGACTCCTCGGAGCTGTTTCCCTTGTGGTCAGAGTCAGGGGACTGGCCGCTGGCCTCCTGCGTCTCCGTGGCGGCGGGGCTGGGTTTCAGGTTGCTGTGGTTGTTGGCGACGGCGGCGTCACCGCCTGCCTTCTTGGTGGCCGTGGCAGGAGCAGGCTGCTCTTTGGGGGCCTCCTTCTTGTCTGCATTCGTGGCAGGCCCAGGGTTGGGCTTTTCCGGCTTCCCAGAGCTGGCAGCTTTGGCGTCGGGTTTGTTTCCACTTCGGACGTTGCCTTTGGAATCCATCCTAGGGGTGCTGTGGGCAGTGACTGGACGCACAGGGCTATCCCAGCTCTTCTCCCTTGCCCACCTGCTGCAAGAAGCAGAGGAGCCACCCGAGCTCAAGGCCTGGGAGCAGCTGTCTTGGGATGCTTGTCACGCTGGCAGTGTCCTACCTGGACATGATACAGCACCTGGAGGGGGAAGCAGAGCAAGGAGAGGTGAGTGACAGGGCAGAGCGAGCCAGTGTTGTTCTGCCTGGAGGTGACGGAGGAGGACAGAAAGGAGAACTGGATAACTGTTGGCTCCTTCTTTCAGAACTGTGAACTCCATTCAAAGCATTTACTACAGGCTCTGTGCCTGCAACAATCACAGAACCAGAGAATGGCCTGGGTTGGAAGGGACCTTAAAGCTCACCTTGTTCAAGCCACGGGCAGGGACACCTTCCACTGGATCAGAGGGCTCCAAGCCCTGTACAGCCTGGCCTTGGATACTTCCAGGGACGGGGCAGCCACAGCTTCTCTGGTCAATGAGTGCCAGGGCCTCAGCACCCTCACAGGAAAGGATTTTTTCCTAATATCAAACAGGAACATCAAACAAGTTGGACTGACTGTCATCTATGGCTGCCACATCTGGGCATCCATAGTCCAAGTCCATCCTGGCTCTGTGTGTGTGAGGCCACTTGTCAGCGACGACAAACTCACATCCATCCAAATAGACCTTACTTTGCCTTTGCTCACCCTTTCCATTCCTTCCGGGTAAGCAGAGAACACTTTGTTCCATGGGAAAGCAGATGGATAGATCCTCTCTGATTGTCTCACCCCCAACCCTTCCTTTCGCAGCACTAACCCAAGGTCCATTTAGGAAGTGGTTAATATGTGATCTCGTGTGATACTCTCCCTCCAGATAGGTACTGCAGAAAAACCGGGATTAGTTCCTCAGTTCTCACAGGTATCAGGGATAAAAGGATTATTCCTGCCAGCATTTTGGTGGAGCAACAGCAAAACAAAGCAAGTGCCAGATCCTCAGCTGGTAAAAACAGAGAATTGACTGCATGGATTTACTGCAGAGCTGGATCTCTTGGAGATAGAGACATCTCACTCCTGCCATCTCCTTTCAGGGTCTGCTGGACTTGCCCATGGAGCCAAACAGGATGCTGGTGATCGGCTGGGGCTCTCTTCCCCAGGGAACTGATGGAAGCAGTGAACAGCACGGCTGCACCACGGGAATTCAGCAAAGGGACAAAGTGGGCTTTGAGGGGATATAAAACCACTGCACCAACCTCACCCCACAAACCTGGCAGGGCAGGGTGAGCTGAGGATGGAGCTCCTGTGGCTGCACTTCCATGTGATGGGAGGAGAGGACAATGCACTGGGCATTTTGCCACTAGGCTCTGGCAGTTCAGCACCACATCAGCTCTGGGCTCGGGAAATAAAGAGTAACCAGGAGGCAGCGTCGGATCCGAGCCGCCGGCTTTGCTGGCTCCCCGCTGACCTTCAGGGCTGCCAGGAGCCTGCCGGGAGCTTTCTGCCTGCTAAGTGAAATCAGAGCTCATTGTCTGGATCGAGAGCTGAAGAGGCTCCTCAAAAACCTCAGCAAGCAGAGGTTCCTTCCACAGCAGCTCAGAGGGCAGATCACTCCTCTAATGACAGGAACAAAGTCCCAGGGCTGCAGCAATGATCTGTGCTGCTGACTCTTCTGGAAAAGAGGCTGACAAATGTGAGGCTTTCATCTCCACTCAGGCAGGAATGGAGCAAATCTCACAGAAATGCCGGGTTTGGGTCTAGAGCAAAGCTGGGAAACACCTTATGGCTCCTAAGTATAAGATGGAAACACTTCCCTCTCCTGCTCTCCCTTCCCAGCCATTGCTTGGTGGCCACCAGCTGCTCCAGAGCCAGTCAGCTGGAGCAGACTGAGGGAACTGAAGCACTAAAATCATGGAATTCCATAGCTCTCACAGAATATCCTAAGTTGGAAGGGACCCACAAGGATCTTCCAGTCCAGCTCCTCACGCTGCACCAGGCCCGCTGACCATAAAACCCGGTATTTCTCATTGACTGCAGCTGGACAATGCTTGCATTTCCTAGTTTGGGATAGCAAACCCTTTTGGAAAGCCCAAACTGTGCCCCTCTCACGGTTTGCTGAGCGTGTATCAGACACTTGGGCATCCTGTACACACAGACCCCACCCCGGATGCTCACCCAGTTTCAGACCTCACTGTGGCTTGCAACTTGGGAAGGAAACACGGGCCTGGCCAAGTGCAAGAATATTTTCCTCTCAGTGCTCATTCTGTAATATTTCTGTAGATATCACCTGCCTCACCTTTTCCTGTGCTTCCAGAGAGCATCCATACTGCTCTGTCAGCACAAGTCCTACATAAATCCAGGGCTGAGGCTGCACACAGTCACTCCCAGGACTCTGCTCCTCTGGTTTGGGATCAATTTATCCTTTTTTTCAATCTGGTACAATGAAACACAAAGAAATAGTAAGAGGAGCCCACAGCTGAAGTGGGCTCAGAGGTTAAAGCAGGGAGAGTCAGATTAATCGTAGCATAAATATAAAATTACCTTCTTTGTTGCTTTGATATCAGTTAACTGGGCCACTCACACACTGATATTCATGTGGTTACAGCACATGGACCAAGCACTAAACTTCTGCTCTTTCCCTAGGAAAACCATATGCAGCCTATGGAGATGGTGAGGTAAATCACAGAGAGGGCAAACTCACCTTTTTGCTGAGAAAGGGGGACCCTGCGCAGCCCAGGCACCTCAGGGTTTATCCACACCCCTCACTGATCCAGATTCCTGGGGGCAGGAAAGCTGGTTTTGCTTGGAGCCCATGCTGGGCTGTGGAGCTTTGTTCTGCTGCCATGCCCTGCACTGCCACAAACAGAATTTCCTGATTCTAAGTGAATTTCCACTAAAAGCAACACAAACCCCTCACGCAGCTTAGAAAAGGTTTTAAAAGATGTAGAAACCAAACTAAGCCAAAAATCAATATTGGCAGTTCTTAAGTGCCTGCATAGAAGGGCTTTTGTCTGTGGTTTTCCATCACTGCAAGTAGCCACAGGATCACCCAGCACTCCAGACCCTCTGGCCTGGCTCCTCCTCCTCTGGGCCCTGGGTACCCTTAGCAGCACATCTTCTTCCATCCCAGTACTTAACCCTCTTCTGCGTGCTCTTAGCTCCCCACCTTGGGAATCATCTCTCCATCCTGTACTTCCAAGGGCATGACCATGGGCTCACCTTTAAGTGTCTCTGTCTCCTCCAGACTGAAGAGAAAGGTGCTTTCCTCATTTCCAAAAACTAAGCTTGCACACGAGGGTTCCCCCCCATTCCTTTGTCTCCTCCTCTTCCCTCATTCCATCACACCAAGTTTTTCTCTAATGACACATTTTCCTACCTTTGCGTTCTTCTTTATAGGCTCCTCATATCTTTTTATTCCTGCATTCTCTCTTGTCAGTTGCTGTCTCTGCCTGTCTACCCATTCCTCCCCCTTCCAGCTCCCTCTCTGCCTCCTACACAGGCAGCAGCACTTGGGAATAAGATTTTGTGGGAGACAGGCTTCATTCCCTCCCTTTTGCCTGCTCCATGCTATTTCTGTTTAACAATCAGTGCCCTTTCGGGGAGGTTCTCATTGCCAGCAGCTAACCAGCTCTTTCCCAGGCTGGGAAGAGGGAGCTGGTGTAATAAAACCAGGGATGATAAAGGAGAAAAACGAAAAAGAAAGCCTTCCAAATCGCTGCTGCTGCAAGGATTGGTACACAAACACCACAGCTCCCCTGGGATGCTCTCAAGGTCAGCGCAGTCGGACTCACCTAGCGCAACAAGCTGCCCTCCGCCGGAGCAACAGGCCAGCAGAGGAACAGCTTCCTTTGGCTCCCTGAAGGGCACCTTTCCTGCCTCAAATCCCAGCAAATCACCAAACACATCTATTCATCTGTCTCCTGCGTGCAGAGATGAAAGCTGCATCAATCCTGCACCGAACGGAGCGGATGAGTCATTGCTAAGCTGTGCCACAGCACAGCTCCATCAGGATGGCCCCTTCCCTCTGCAGGGACAGCCCCATCCCATCCCCAAATCCTCTCATCCTCCCCTGTGGCTTCCATTTGGAAGGGAAAGTCAGTCATTTTGCAAGACCAAGCAGCTGCTCCAGAGTGTGGGTCTGGGGTGCAGTGGGAAGCTCATCCACAGGGGTTTTCCCTCTGTTATGAAAAGCAGCTCATTTCCATTGGGTGCTCAACCGCCACACTGAGACTTGCAGCAAGGAAGGATTTAACAACACAGTGGGGTTATGTATCAGGATTTATCCTGCAACAAAGGTCCGTTCCTACACTTCAGGTGTCCTCCAGTTGGAAACACCCATCTTGGAAATAGCTACTGACTACATCTGACCTGGAGCAATGCTGTGCAGAAAGAGCCAGAGATGGCAGGAAACACCTTATCTTCAAATCTTCCCCCTCATCCCCTAATCTCCTCTTCCTTTCTTTGTCACTTCTGCCTGTCTGGAGGAAAGGTGCTCATCCCCTTGTGCACAGGACAGACAGACCCCTGCTCTCCCTAAGGAAACAGCAGGTTGGCACCAAAGGTGGCTCTGGCACAGCAGAGGGAGCTCCTTTCCCAGCACTCTCACCATCCCACTCTCCTCCACCTTCTCGTCTAACCCCTACGGAATGCAGCTTGAACCACCCTGTTCTTTGGGAAGTGTCCTCAGGGGTCTGTGCCTGTCCCCTCTGCCACGTGTGGAGTGATCTGTCGGGGCTGGAAGGATTTGTGCCCAGTGCCCTCCTGCAACTGAGCAGCACATCCTGTTTCCCGGCACTTCAACTTCCCATTTCCAATGGGGAAAAGCAGCATTTCTCCCTTTTTCTGAGCTGCTGGAGGAACAAACGTGTTAAAGGCGGGGAGATGCCAGGCAAGCACCCAGGAGAAGGACGGCAGAGTAGTGACTAAGCCTTTCCCCATGCCCAAGAAGTGCAGCGAAGATGGATGAGGTAATGCACCGCCTCTGATATTACCATAAATATTAAAGCAGCTTTACATAAGGAGCTTGTGTTCCCTCAGCTGCCGTGACAGCTCCCCAAGGAGGATTTTAGCTCTCTTCCAGGCTATTTCGGCCCCCGGCTCCTGACGCAACACACAGCAAACGTGATAAAACGCAACGCAAGCCCCACGCCAGCAGAGTCACTTGTCACAGATGCTTTCAAAGGGCCTCAGTGCTGCACAGCCAGGGACAGGCTGTGCAGGAGCCTGCTGTGCTTCCCAGCCCTCTCAAATCCAACCCTCGGAGACAGCAGCACCAAGTCGCAGCAAACACCAGTGACCCACTTCACTCTTGATGAGATATTTATGAATCCTTTTCCCAATCTGTTGTTTGTTACTCCCCACATCCCTCCCCCCGTCCCTGGATTAAACGTTTCCCTCTCAAACAAGCCCTTTGAATCTTGTTGTGGAGAGTGTCAGATGCTGGAAGTATTTTAGCAGTGGCAGCAGCCTCAAATTACTGCCACAGGGGGAGATCTGCCAGCCAAGCCTCTGCTCCACGGCTGCGGCAATTCCTGCGGCTGCTCCGAGCCACAGCACACTCCTCACTGGTCCAGCTGGTGCTGGCAGTGACCAAAAACCTGCACCCACCACTCCCAGAGCCCCCAGAGAATGGCCAGGAGTCCCTCCTCACTCCCAGTGTCACCGAGCCACGTCCCCTCTCTCCCAGGCTGGGCGATGCATCCACACTCAGAGATTGGGTTGCACCTGGCACCAAGGTGAGGTGTGGGAACAGGACGGGTTCCTGTAGCCCAGCAAAAGTGGTTTTGCCCTCCATCTGCAAAGGGAAGGGCTCTGGGATGCAGACCCTGGGTCACCAGCTGCACAGAGGTGTGACACCGGTGCCAGTGTCCTCTCTGGAGGCTGCCCAGCCATGCTGCCCACACAGGTGACACAGCACTTCAGACTCCCCACCAGCAAGAGCCCAGGAACAGGACATTTATGGTCTTTTTTCTGCACCACAACCTCTGCAGATGACAAGCTCTGAGCTAAGCGTCACCCCTGCAAACCACACACATCCTGTCCCCAAAGAGCTGCTGGGATGGACGTGGCAGACATTTTATTCTCAGAGAGATGGAGGCGGCATTGCAGACACACCACACTCCTGCCAGGGGCTCCGCCTGTGTTCTTTTGGGGGCTTTTAACCCCAAACACAGCTCCAACCCACCCTGGTAAGACACCCTGCCTGTACACAGGCACGAGCACAGCAAAAACCAGGCGCTACCAAACAGCCGTGGGAGAGAGAAGATTTTGTCTCCAGCCACGTGCTCCGACTGACTCTGTAGGGATGGGCACTGAGTCACACCCAGCACGGCGCTGGCCTGCGGTCAGCAAGAGAAGTCACACCTAGCAAGGCCTCTCAAGTGCCACCGCCCCTCCCATAGAGCTGCACTCTCAGACACATCTTACAGCAAAATAATTTCTAGAATTTGACAGAATCTGGAAATACTTTGCTGAGGTTGGGTTGAAAATATCCTGCTCCAAAGTCTGGCTCCTCAGAGTCCTAACACAGTCCTCAAGCCCCCAAAACAGGGTTCAGAGCACCTCAATTTGCTGTGCTAACCCCACTTTAATCTTGGGTTTGAACCCCCCTCAGACACAAAATCAAATTCTCTTTTTCCCTGTATAGTTCATTTTTTTTTTTGTAGCAGAACAAAATTGTAGCTTTTACCCTTCAAAAATCATGAGGTGTTAGATCTTCAGCCTCTCCCTGGCAGGGCTGAGCATCCCTCACCCCAAGACAGAAATTCAGGGAACAAAGGAAAGGCTTCTCAGCCAAGATGACTTTTTTTTCCCATGGCAGCTATTTGTCAGGACACTGGATCAAAGCACTGGAGCAATAATGGGGAACACTTTGGGAGACATCCCAGCAACAGGAATCCTGGAGCCTTAACCCGTGAGTGTGACACCTCACAGGGATCTGGGTGCATCCTTCACCCTACCCTGGGCAACTCCTCGTGTCTTGACTTTTGCAAACACACTCGGTTCATTTCTTTATAATCTTTTTCCGGCCCTCCCAGAGCCAAAAATTCAGTGCCAGCAACACCCTGGCTGGGGCCATAGGGCTTGTCTCAGTTCTCTGCTCAGCTCTGGGTCTGTGGTGCCAGCTCAGGGATAACATGACAGGGTCAGCAAACGTTCCCTGCCTCTTGGAAAAGGGCGAACACTCATTCCCTCCCAGCACAAAGCCCTGCTCCTTACCCCGGGCCTGCCAGCACTTGGGAAAAGCCTTTAGGAAGAGGGCAGATGCTTCCAAATTGGGGTACTGCTCCCCAGGCAGCCACAAGCCAGTCCCCAGCTTCAGGAGGCTGATTCCCGTTCTTGCTTTTAAGGCCTCTTCCTCTTAGTCCTGTATCCCAAACTCAATATCCACAAGCAAAAAAGGATGAGGATGATAAAAAAAGGAAAAAAGGATGATATGTGACACGGTGAAATAGCCTCAATCACTGCAGGAAGCAGCAGCAAATTCAACATCCCTCCCCAGTTTATGGGCATCCTAAATCCATCTCTTCCGCCTGATGTGGCATGACCCCCTTTGCGGCTCAGCTGGGGCCAGCAAAAAGATTCTGGAAGCAATTCCGCACATGCAGAGTTGGGTCTGGAATCTGGCAGCCCCTGGATCTGCAGGCGTCAGCCTGAAAACTGTTGCTCTGCAGCTGAAATCTAAGAAGCCACTGCAGGCAGATGAGGGGCCAATTCCGCACGAGGCAGTGACCTTCCCGGGAGGCTCCCTGCACTCTCTGGGGTAAAACCCATCCCTCAGCTTGTGCAGCAACACCAGGGGACTCTCCTTCGCGGCAGAACGCAGGGAAGCATCTGGGGAAGGATGGCCAAAGCTCCTCCAGGATGGAAATCCCTGCTCAGGGAGCTCCATCCCTCCCTCCGCTCTGTCTGCCAGCCCCGACACCTGATCCAGGATGGGGATACTGTGCCAGGGTGTTCTCCAGCCCCCCATCCCAGCAGCCTGCCAGGGGAGGGGATGGATGCAGCGGGATGAAAATCCACATTTAGGGGAGATCGGGGATTTCTTCCCCCACCCTACCACAATATCACAAGGTTAGATGTTGGTGTTGGGCACCGTGGCTGAGAAAGGACAGATGGAAAATGCTGAAGGTCAAACCTGTGAAGGTCAGACTTTTGGAGGTCAGTGCTGAGATGGAGCAGGGAGCTGAATCCAGCATAGTCCATCCTCCCTCTCCTGACGGCATCCTGCCCAAGCCCCACCCAGGAAAACGGGGTGCGGCGGGGAGGTTTCCTCCTCTTGTCCCAATGCCCAAGTTCTGCCGGCGTGACCTCGATTCAATTTTAAAAATCCTCTTCTTTCCCCCTTTGCCCCTCCCCAGAAGCCACTAGAGGGACAGAGAAGTAAACAGGAGCAAAGCAACAGGTCCCTGCAAGCACACATCACAGGGATGCACATGGATGCGCAGAGAGCAGGGACATCAGACTGAAGGGCCTGAGACATTCCCAAAGCATTCCCTCCCCGAAAGCACAAACCGTGACTCAGGAGCCCTGGTCTGGTATCCACCCCTCTCCCACTCCTTCGATGCAAGATTCTCCCTTAAAACGGGCACTATTGCCTCTGACATCTTTCTCCCTTTTGGGTGTTTTGGGGCAGATTTCCCTTTGTGAGCTCCTCTCCAGCACAAGCCCGGGGTCAAATCAAAGGATACACCCCCTAACTGATAACAAATTCCCCCTGCCTAACAAAACAACCTCCTTTCCTCGGAAAAGGTGAAGGCTGAACCATGCTACCGGCTGTTCCTGCTTCCCTCCTGCCTCAGGACTGACAGAATTAAACAGTCATTAAATCCATCAAGTCATTAAATCCATCCAGGCAGAGCAAAAGGCAAACAAATCCCACCGTCCATGCAGATGGGAGGGGGAAAACAGCTGGAAAACTGCTCAAAACCCCTCAGGGAGGTGCACCAGCTCTCCTGCCAAGGCTGGAGGGGCTTAGCTGGGGATGCTGCTTCCCCTCCTCCCTCCCAGCAGCCCTGTTTCCGGCACATGGCCGGCTCCGCTTCCCTGTTCCCCGCGCCCTCCTGCCTCCGGAGCGCTGCTGCGGCACCCAGGGCCTCTCCTTCCCGCCGGCCCAGCTCGGATCGGGCGGAAGGGCTCCGCTCGGGCTGGACGGCACAGCCCGCAAAGGCGGCGGCGGCTGCAGGTACGTGGAGGCAGCAGGAAGCAGCGGGCAGGAAGCGGGCAGGAGGCACCCGTGCATTTGCAGAAACACCTTCTGTGGCTGCCTGACCTTCAGGGAGCAAAACGTGGGAGCTGGGACGGGAAGGGAGCCACTCGCGGCCTGCCATCCTCACCGTGCTCCTTGTTTGGGGTCAAAAAAGCACTTTTTGCCTCTTACAGGGAAAGCTGTGGGGTGCCGGCTCCAGAGGCAGCCGGCATGGCAGCCCCCTGCCTCCATCCCAGCCGGCTGCGAGGAGGTGGGCACTCACCTTGAGCAGGTAGCTGCACGCCTCCATTTCGCTTTGTCACCCTGCGCAGGACATCCGCACGTCCCGGAGCCGGGAGCCCCGGCCCCTCTGCCCCGCGCCCCCCATCCCAGCGGCATCCCTTACCCCTGTCCCCCGGCCGGACGAGTCACACCTTGGGAGCTGGCTCTTGCGCAGAGAGGAGGGAGGGAGGCAGGCAGAGGAGGGGGGGGAAACTTGGGAGTTTCCCACAATGCACCTCTGCAGACTGCATGNAATCCAGAGGGAAAGGCTGGGATCTGGAGGGGCAGGATGCCAAGGGGGGGCTGCAGGGTGGCAAAGGCAGCCCAGCTGCATCTCCACATCCCCTGTCGTTTGGGGCTGAGCTGGCTCAGCAGTTCAGGGCTGTCCCTGCGGCACTGACCCCTCTGCTGCTCCATTTGTTTCTCCTTCAAATCCTGCCTGGATTTGCAGCAATTACAGGAAACACAGCAACAGACTGGGAAGGACGCACTGGGAAAAATACCTGAGAGGGGGCCAGCCTGATAAATTGGGATGCCTGTGTGTAGACCACAGGCAAAAGGAATATGAGCCTCCCCCCACCAGGAAAAGGGATTTCCAACTGAGGTGATCCCTGGCAGTGAGTTAAGGAATGCCAAACTGACTTGCCAAGGAGAAGCTCTGCATAGTGCAGGGAGGACACTGAAATGCTGCACCTTGGGGTAGTTTTGTGCCAGCTCTGCTTCCCTTCTCCACAGACTGCTCCTTGTCCCAGCAGGCTGGGGTTTGACACCCCTTCCCAGCCCAGAGCCGGGCACACAGCCCGGTCCCACTGCAGAGCGCTGTCAGCCAGCCAGGCACTGCCAGACACAGCTGCTTCCTCCTCATCCTCTTCCTCATCCTCACCGGCTAAAAGCAAAGAACCCTCCATGTCACAGCCTCACCCCTCCAGCCAGCTACAGGGCTCAAATTCCCATCCCTGTGTCACTTCCTGCTTGTATCCCAAACTTCAGCAGATTCTGGGATTGTCTGGAGCTCTTTTAGCCCTTATTTCAGAGCCGATCAGGCTGTGTGCTCCTTGCCCATCTGCCTCCATCAGTTACTTGGGGCCCACCAAACCACCCACCGGTGCCCAGCCAGGTGCACGTCATGCCTAAAAAATACTCAGGCTGCTTAAATCCCACTGCAAAGGATCATCCTGCCTGTGTTTGAAGAGAGCTGCGGAATGAAGGGCTGGATGCAAGAACCCAAATCTCCCAGGACAGGCTATGCTTCCAGGGGCTGCTTTGGGATGCAGCTACCCACACCCCTTCGGGGCAGGGATGAGAAAGGTTATTCTGCTGTCGTCCTTGGCTCCAGGAGCCAGCTCAGCTCAGACAGGCTGGCACGGACAGGATTAGCTGTGGCTGATGCTGATGTTCCCTCTGTTCTCTGTCTGGTCCCGCACCCAGCAGTGCCAGCACTTCCTGCTCTTTCAGAGACTTGTGCCAGGCACAGCCAGGACCCTTCCATGGCTCCAAACAGCTGCTTCCCCTTCCTAACGCCTCCCATATCTGCTGATCTACTGACAGCAGGAGAGAGGCTGAATTCCTGCAAAGCTGGTGGAAATCCATGGTTTAATGCAGGACCTCAAACCACTGCTTCCCAGACTAGCAAAATCTCTTTGCTACTTCTGTATCAGGCAGGAATATCCTCAGGGTGGCAGGAGGAGGGAGCGAGCCTCCTGCAAGTGGTAATCATCGGTAATCATCGGGTCTGGTCCCCAGAGCCTGGATTTTTACTGACCAGGGGGTTCCGGCGGCGGTTTCCTTACGATCACACACTCTGCCTCTTCCTTGGGAGATAAACAGCCCCACGTGATGTTCTCACACACCTCAGACTGGAATTCACACTATATTTAAATTCTGAATTTAAACTTTTTTTTTTTTTTTTTTACTGAGGTAGGAAAAAGGGAAGCAAAGGAAAAGCTGTAAAAACAATAAACTTCCCTCGTCTCTCCATGGCAGGGTCATATCCCCCCTAACGCAGCGCAGGCACAGCGAGCAGCAGCCCTGGCTGAGACACAGCAAGGTGAAAATGGCTTTTTCAAGGTCAGAGGGAGTGGGAAACCTTTAGAAACGGTGCTGCTGGGTTTGCCCCCTCCCTCTCGGCTCACAGCACCTCCCAGGAGGAGTTAGCAGGGATAAAGACAGCCCTTGGCTCCTGGGGAGCTCCCCCTGCAAAACCCACACGGGAATGTTGGTGGCAGCAGCATCCTTGGGAAGGAACATAGAATCATGGAATTGTTCAGGTTGGGAAAGCCCTCTGAGATCATCAAGGCCAAACGTTCCCCAGCACTGCCTGGGGCCATCACTAACCCATGTCCCCAGGTGTCACATCCACCTGGCTTTTAAATCCCTCCGGGGATGGGGACTCCACCACTGCCCTGGGCAGCTGTGCCAGGGCTGGACAACCCTTTCAGTGAAGGAATTTCCCCCAATATTCAGTCTAAACCTCCCCTGGCACAACTTGAGACCATTTCCTTTAGAGAGAAACAGTTATCCCCAGAATTATTTGACATCCTGCAAGCAGGAGGGACAGGGTGATGTCTGCCTCTGAGCAGAAATAAGGAAATAAGGAATACATAAGGAGTCCTTAAACTCCCAGTGTGCCTTAAAACATCCTTTCCCCTTTCTCAGTATCCCTTATAGGCAGCTTTGCTAAACACATCATCCTGAAGATTTTTTTTTCCATCATGGAAAGAAAATCATCACTCAACAGACAATAAAATCATCCAGAAGGTTACCCCCTCCTAATCCAGACACAGGTGCCCTGTTCATAAACTGGAGCAGGCAAACCAGGAGAGCACGTCACAGCACAGGCTCACACCCATTTCATCCCTGAGCATCCAAAGCTCCTAAAGGAGCCTCTTTCCTTTCCTAGAGCCTCAGTTACGACCTACCCACGGCTGGAGAGTGGGGAAAAGGCCACAGAGCAGCAAAACCCTGTGGCTGTTCGGGCAGCACCATTTGTCCTTACCTTGAACTCCCAGGAAAGCAGGATGAAGGACATTTCTCACAGTGGAATGACTTGCTGCAGCAGCCAAGGTGGGTTTGCCTGGCAGCAGGAAGTCCTTGCAGTGAAAATCCAAGCCCCGCTCCCACTGGGGCACTATTAATAGCCTGGAATGCTGAACAGCCTCACCTGGAGCCTCCCCACTGGCTGGCATGGGCCTGGGCTCTGAGTTCAGTCCTGGGCACTCCTAGTTGAAGCAGTGCTGGGGGACAGGGTCACCAGCTCCGTCCAGGCAGCTCATCCCTGCAGTGAATTACATGGGCTTGTAATTCCTCAATAAACGCATTGTTTAAAATCATGCAGTCACAGAATGGTTTGGGTTGGAAGTGACCTTAAAGCTCACCCAGTGCTCTCAGCACTTTCCGGCGGCCAGCTGGGCAGATCCTTTCCTCCTGGGATGGGGATTAAGGATATCTCTTCGGAGATCTGTGCTGTGGAGCCCAGGGACAGTGCCCTTGTCCGCTGGAGCATGAGTCAGAGGCTGCAGGCAGCCCCAGGCAGTTGCATTCGCTCCCAGGTGGATGAGGATGATAAAACAAGAGTTGATAGATCAGGATCAGGACCTGGAAGAAGAACCCCCAACCAACCAGAGTCCCCAAATCCTCACAAATTATGTCCTTATTGCCCCAGCCAGACTTAGGAAAGCGTTGAGCATTGAAACAAGTGGCTGCTGATGTGTTGGGAGCGTGGGTGGGCTGGTGGGGAATTTGTCTGGGCTTGGGGCTGACCCTGCTTCTCATCGGCACAGAGCACAGGCAGAACAGCAGGGAGCACATGGTCCGGGAGTCCCACCAGGACAGGGAGCTGGGCACCTGTCCCAGGGAGAGCCCGTCCTTCCACAGCCACTTCACCGCCCTGACCGTCGCCAGGGAGCCTCGGAACAAGCGCGGAGCCAAGGATGGAGCAGTGGAAACCGGCCAGGGATGTGCCAACGCCAGCGGCGGAGCAGCCACAGCCATCACCACCGCACTGTTTGAACCCGGTGGAGATGGGCAAACCCCGCAGGTCGTGGTGCTGGTGGGGGCCCCGGGGATGGGGAAGACGACGATGGTCAGGAAGGTGATGGTGGAGTGGGGAGAAGGGACGCTCCACACGCAGTTTGACTTTGTCTTCTGCGTTGACTGCAAAGCCATCGCCCTTCCCATGGAAGCCAGCGTGGCAGACCTGGTTTCACAGTGCTGTCCTGGCCTGCGAGTGCCGGCTGGGAAGGTCCTGGATGACCAGAAGAAGATCCTGGTCATTTTTGATGGCTTCGAGGCCCTGGGGTTTTCCTTGGTTCAGCCTGAAGCTGAGCTGAGCTCTGACCCCAGGGAGGTGAAGCCGCTGGAGCTAACCCTGATGAGCTTGTTGAAGAAGACTGTGCTCCCCGAGGCCTCTTTGCTCATCACCACAAGGCCAACAGCTCTTGGAAGCCTGGGGCGGTGCCTGGAGGGTGAGTATTATGTGGAGATACTGGGATTTTCGGCAGCCAGGAGGGAGGAGTATTTCCACAGGTATTTTGAGAACCCCAGCAAAGCAGACATGGCCTTCAGGTTTGCCAGAGGCAATGAGATCCTCCACAGCTTGTGTGTCATCCCTGTCATGAGCTGGACTGTCTGCACCATCCTTGGACAAGAGCTTTGTGGGACGAAAAATCTCTTTGAGTGCTCCAAAGCCACCACAGGGATGATGCTGTTCTACCTCTCCCAGTTACTGAAGCACAGAGACAGGGACAACCCACAGGTCCTCCAGCAGTTCCTACTCCAGCTTTGCTCCTTGGCTGCCAACGGCATCTGGAAGCACAAGCTCCTCTTTGAAGAGAAGGAAATCAAGGACTGTGGCTTGGACCAGCCAGGTCTTCTCCCCTTCTTCCTCAACGAAAGGATCCCAGAGGACAGAGGAGACCATGGGAGTGTCTATGCCTTCACCCACCTGCACCTCCAGGAGTTTTTTGCAGCAATGTTTTATGTTCTGGAGGATGATGGGGAAATGGTCAGCAGCTTGGGGAGGCTTGAGAAGGATGTAAATAAATTATTAGAAAGCTACAGCAAGTCCAGGAAGGATTTGAACGTAACTCTGCGATTCCTCTTTGGTCTGGTCAGCCAAAAATCCATAGAGTACATGGACAAAACCATTGGGTGCAGAATTTCACCACAAGCCAGGGAAGAGCTGCTAAAATGGCTTCAGGGGAGGCACAGAGGCCCCTCCCACCCTGGCCAAGCACTGAAGGTTTCGGAGATGGACACTTTCCACTTCTTGTTCGAGATGAACGAGAAGAGCTTTGCACAAAGTGCGTTGGGTCATTTCACTGACCTGGACTTGCAGGACACCAAGCTGACCCTGTACGACCAGATGGCTCTTTCCTTCTGCATCCAGCACTGGGATGGGCTGGGCTGCGTCACCCTCCAGGGATGCTCCTTCTGCTGGCAGGGTCCTGAGGCAGAGCTGGATGCATCGGTGCCTTGGTAAGTCCTGCCCCTCCTTTCTTTAATGACCCAAAACTGCAAAGATTTCTCCTTCTCTGACCCAAAGGATGATTTTAAAGCTGTTTCAGCTCCTCCCTCTCAAATACCAGCCTGGCCTTTCCCTGGTTGTTTAGTTCCTCAGCAGAGGATTTACTTATTCTTGGGGAGAATAAGGAACACATGGGCTCCTCCATCCACTGCCTGCTGTGGGATTGATCGTGATGGAGCTTCTTGGCTCGACCTGGCCAGGCCCACCTGTGCCCAGGTGTCCCTCGGGCTTCCCATCCCCCTTCTCCCTCAAAGGGAGATCCCCGGTGCTGGAATGTTAACTGCACCCTGTGACTCACATCGCCCCGGGTGGCTCCAGCAGCAATGCTCGAGATCCTTCACACCGTCAAAGCCACAAAGGTCCCTCCCGAGGAGCCCTCCCGTGCGCTGGAGGCTCTGCTCGGGGTGGGGGGGGGTTGTGTGCCGGTGTCGGAGCCGGGAGCTCCCGGCACGGCCGAGGGCTGCGTGTGCCCCGCGGCTCTGTTCCCCTGCAGCTCGGGAGTGTCGGGAGCCGGAGGACATCCCGGAGCTGTCGCCGTGCGGCGGCGGGAGGAGCTGCCCTGCCCCATCCACCTGCTCTGCCGGGCGCTGCGGCACCGGGGCAGTGCCCTGCGGGTGCTCCGGTGAGAGACGCGCGCGGAGCCCAAACCGGGGCCGGGATCTGGGCTGTGGGCGGGGGCACCCGAACTGGAGTGCAGTGGGTGAGTGGGTGGGTGCTGCCCCGCTGCTCCCTGGGGACACGGGCAAGTGGCCAGGGGGAGGACGGGCCCCGTTTACCTGGGGGTGGGTGTTGTCCCTCGGGTTTGATGGGCAGGCGAGCAGCCGGGACAGGTGTGCTGAGCCCCCGTTCTCCGTGCTCTCCCGCAGGCTGCAGTGGTGCCGGCTGTCCGAGAGCTGCTGCGCGGAGCTGGCGGAGCTGCTGGCAGAGCACCCCGGCCTGGCCCGGCTGGAGCTGGGTGACAGCTCGCTGGGTGACAGCGGTGTGCGCCTGCTCTGCGAGGGGCTGCGGACTCCAGGCTGCCGCCTGCGCGTCCTGCGGTGAGCAGCCCCAGCGTCCCTCGGGCATCTTGCACAGGGTAGACATGAGAGCTGGGGAGGTGTCCCAAAGGGTCCCTCTGGGGCGGCATCGTGCCTCTGTCCCACTCTCCCAGGGCAAGGAGCTCCAAGGTTGTGGCACCAGGGCGGGGTCCGCCACCATGGTGGGGTGGCACTGAGGGCACTCGGGCGGCTCTGAGGGTCTTTCCCGGGGGTTCCCATCAGGCTGCGGTATTCCCGCATCACCAGCGCCTGCTGCGAGGATCTCGCCGCTGTGCTGGGCACCAGCACGTGCCTGGAGGAGCTGGATTTGTCCTTCAGTGAGGGGCTGCGTGACGCTGGCGTGGAGCTGCTGTGTGAGGGGCTCCAGCACTGTGCCTGCCCGCTGCAGACACTGCGGTAAGGGGCTGTGGGATAGGCCAGTGCTCTTTCCTTCCTATCCAGAGCTTTCTCCTTCCCACCTGGAGCAGCTCACCAAGCCGAGGCCAAAGCCCTTCTTCCGTTTCCCTCGGCTCCACAGGCTGGGGAGCTGCCGGCTGTCGGGCGCCTGCTGCCCAGCCCTGGCCGCGCGGCTGCTGCAGGGGCCCCGTCTCACCTGCCTGGACCTGAGTGACAACGAGCTGGGAGCCGACAGTATCCTGCAGCTTTGCCAGCAGCTCCGGCATCCCGCCTGCCCGCTGCGGAGCCTGGGGTAAGAGCCCTGCCACGGCCCCTTCCATGCCCGGCATCCCCAAGCTGGGCAGCGGATGCTGCGCGACAGGCAGGGGCACACTGGCATCCCGGCTGCTTCAGCACCTCCCTCCCCCCAACACCTTCTCCTCTTTTCCTGCATCTTCCATGGCCAGGCTGAGCACGGACGGCTTCAGCCAGGCCCTGCTGCAGGAACTGGACGCCCTCCGGGCACTGCAGCCCACCCTGAAGATCGGGAACCTCCTGGAACACGACGTGCCGCAGGCAGGGGCCATGGCCCGGCTGCCCTGCCACCGCGGGCTCCTGCCGGGGGGCAGGAAGGCGCTCCCCTCCTTCAGGAGACCTCCCCTCCTTTAGGGAAACTCCGTGCAGCCACCGGAGCCATTCCCAGCCCAGCTCTCAGTGCTGTCAGTGGCTCTGAGCCTGCCCCACCCGTGCGGCACAGGAAGGAGATCCTGCTGCATCTGCGGGGGTTCCCCGTCCTGCCCTGTTCCTTTTCCCCTCGGTGTTCGTGGGAACAGTTGTGTGCAGTCGGCAGTGCCAAATGAAGATCCCGCAGCCAATCCCAGCAATCTCCCTCTGCTCTTCCCCCTGGGCCCACCATGCCCAGGGATGCATCTGGGGTTCCAGTTCCTGCCCCACGTCCCCGAGGGAGGGCTGATGTAGCCGGGATGGAAGTGCCAGCCCCAGAGTGAGGTCCCAGCCCTGGGAGTGAGTCTCTGACCAGTTTGGGTTTTAATAGGAAAAAGGGAAATTCAGACTGAAATCAAAGAAACTCCCGACACAGGAGCTGTTTTCCCGCAGTGCTGCACAGCGAGGGGTGACCTCTGTGAGCAGGGCCACCCCTTCCTGGGGACAGGGCCCCGCCACACTGCCGCACACGTGTCCCCAGGGCTGCGGCAGGGCCGGGGCATCCTCATGGCGACGTCCCCGGGGCGCCGCTGCCGACATCATCATAGTCCGTGTGCCCCGGGGGCTGTTCCGAGGGGTCTCTGGTGGCTCCTGCGGGATTTGGAGGGGAGCAGATCCCACCTTGGGGACAGCACAGAAGGGTGCACGGGGGCAGGCGGCTCCGTGTCCCCCCTGACAGACCCCACCTGGGCTCTGACTGCAGCACCCATGGATCTGCTGCTGCATCCCTGCCCAGCCCCACAGCCAAACCCTGCCATGGAGTGCCTCTGCAGAGGGGGCAGGGCAGCTCTGAGCCCTCTTACCTGTGGGCAGGACACAGATCCACCTGCGCTGTGCCACGCCCTCGGAGATGTCCCCAGTGCTGGGAGCAGGGGGCTCCTGCGGCACATCCAGGGCATCGTCGTAGCCATCCGGGCTTCCGTGCTCGGGCCGGGCAGGGGGGTCTGGGACAGGCACAGGGCTCCGTGGCACTGACCAGTGGCCCTGACCGGGGTCTGGCTGTGCCATCCCCTCCGGCCTTTCCACCAGGGATGAGCGGGAGGCCCTTGGGTCCCACAGGGAAAGGCGATGTTTTCCTACACACTACCAAGGAGGGGACTTGTCCCCTCAGCTCCCTGGCTCGAGCGTGTCCCCTGTCCCCAGCACTCC
>VZTD01001019.1:0-48494 GCA_013397725.1 Rhagologus leucostigma
ATCGGCCATAGCACACTGCAGCAACCTAGCACTTCTAAGTGCAAACTTCCCATTCAGAGTCACAGAATGCAGTTCTGGCTTTGAATCATCCAGAGCTCATAGAATTTGTGTTTGGATCAAATAAGTTTTGTCAGAAATGCCATTTTGGCTTATACTGTTTTAAACTTGGAAAAGACAGAGAGAAATGTACATTTGATATTAATTGGGCCAGTGTCAAACTGTTATTTCTGATTTCCTATTAGGCATATATTATTATGCTGTTCTCTATCTCAGTGACTCAATCTTTTTTATTACTGCTTGAATCCTGATTGATACTGGCTCTGAAATCTCAGCTCCACTGCAGCGATGAGGAGTTGTGCCAGTGCTTCAACTCTTGCCATAGTATTATGCATTGAGTGTTGTTGTTCTTACTTATCTTTACAGTGGCCCAGCTGAATGTCTTCTTATTTCATCAGAATTCCTCAGCATCTGTGTAGCACTTAGAGTATTAGATTTCTGGTTTCTTTCTACAAAACATTAGTCTTTCTAATTGCACAAATAAGTTTTTCAATATGAAAATAACTGAAAAATTGAAATGAGTGAACTGAAATTTTAAGTAGTTGATAATACAGTTGTGATGAAGGAACATCTGACTGGGAAACCAGAACACGAGATTGCAGAGTACCCTGTTCACCCCCTCTTTTCAAATTCAAAACACACTCTAATACTGTAGATAACTGAAGACAATGAAAATATTTAAATCTCATACTTCAAATCTTAACCATTTTTCAGCAGAGATAAAAAAGTATCCCTAATCATCATCACTACTCAATTTGAGGGTTTTGCTCTCCTCTGTAGCACTGAGGCTTGGATCTGGATCAAAGCAAAAGTGCTGAACCAGAGCTAAAATGCTCCTAGGCACCTGGAAAATGTCTTGGTCAGTGTGGCCTAAGACTCATCACTGATTCTCAGTAAGGAGGGGACCTTGTACCAGCTAAAACTCAACTGGGTTTGTTTTATGAAATTTGGGTGAGCCTCAGTATATTTCAGTCAGAAAGAGATTGTCACAATCCATGGACTGGTCTCCATTAGCCTCTGTTTCTAAGACATCTATGAGACAAATGTTATGCTTTCCTTTCATTCCTTTCACCAATTTTTCTGAAGCAATGACCACCAAATTTTATAAACATAATCTCTGCGCCACGTTCTGAAAGTCTGTTTAAAATGTGAAAATGTGTTTCATTGGGAAGAGATTGAATAATGCGAGGTATAAATTGGAAGATTCATAAAGTTTAGGCTGATCACAAAAGGGCACTCACTCTCCAGTCCTTTTAATCTTTTTTCTTAATGTGTCTAATTAATTTAAAAGATTAATTCCTTCCTAACAGCCTTTATTTGAGAAAATTGTTGCTTCTACAACCCTATGTTCCATTTATTCTCACCTCTCCCCACTTCCTCGGTGCCCATTAGGTCTTACTGGACTCTCAGTGCAAGAAAGGAAGGAGAGAAAAACAATTAATTAAAGAGAGAAAGATAATGAAAATTAATTCAAAGCTGGTAATACAATAAGACCTCTCATCACACTATCTATTAAAATCTAGATTAGAGCATCAGCTCTATAATTTTTAATCACAGCATACTGGGGTTGCAGATGACTTCAAATTTGGCATGCAGACTGCTGTTTTGCTTAATCCAGGATGCATGAAATACATAAAAAGAAAGAAGCTAAGGACAAGTTGTAGAGTTTTCTTATGGGAAGAAAGCACTTCTTTAGAGAATGCCTTATAAAACCTAACCAGAAAAAAAGGAATTGTAACATCCTGATGGCTTCTTAGCATTGAAAAATTGACTGTCATTCTGTACTTGAAACATTGTATGGATTTATGCTTAATGCACCTGACCAACACTTTAAACATTTATTAGACCATCCTGGCCACAGGATTAGACTTGTCTGCCATCAACTAATATGAGAAAAGAGGGAGTGGAAAGTTTTAAAGTTTTGCTTGTGGTCTTACTAACTGGAATATAAGTTTAGATTCTGAGGAAACATGATTTTAGCATCTCTCTTACCAGCAAGAGCATCCATCAAATGCAGAACAGCTGTGAACTCAATCATTTGTGCTACAAACAAGGTAACAGTTCTCTAACCTAGTGACACAGTAAAACACAGATCTGAATTTGATCTCTAATTTTTAGGTCAGCAGAGGCTGTGAGCAGTGAAAAGGTTAATACCTCCCTGTGTACTATTTGCTATTGTAATACCACTGTCAAAAGAAATTTCAACTCTAAGCCAGCTGTACTGTATTGCATTACACACACAGAGGCCTAGAAATTGTTATAATGAGGTTTGTATCTTGGTTTCTATTGCCATACAGATTGTAATTGTTAATAGCTATCTGAAATTGATTTTATTAAGAACATTTCTATGCTCTTCCTCAAGAGTGTTGCTAGAGAGGTTTCAGGTCAGCCACCCTGGAAGAGAAACCATAAACTTTGCTCAAGCACTCAAAGTGAAATGTTTGTGTTAACTCAGCTAATAAACAGCTGAAGTGAGAGTCTTTAAACCACTCTTCCTTTTTAGTGTGGGCAGAAGGAAGAGTAATGACACACACTTGAAGAAATGTAGCTCAGGAGACTTGAAATCATGTACATTTAGTGCTGATGATCTTGCTTGGATCACTGGGCAGCCATTACACTGGCTGGATGCTGCCAGTCCAGGGCCTCTTGAAGTGACAGGTAGATTGTAACTAAACACAGACTCGAAAGCCTGAGAACTTTGTAAGAAATCCTCCCTAGGCAGTGATGACTGGAAGAGTATTTTGGAAGGCATTTAATCTGTCCCCTGTGTATGAGCACAGCTTTCTCTGCAGCAGGAAATGTGAGAACGCTCAGGTGAGAGCAGACACCTGAGCCCGAGACAGACTTGCTGCCTCAGTCCCTGCTCCGGTGTCCTTGCTGCAGCCAGTGAATCCACAGCCAGAGCAAATAGGGTACTCCCATCTTTGCCTTGCTGTGACACATCTCTGCTGGCATACACACAGAGCGCGTGGCTTTCCAACCATACCACTCTGAGATCATTCTCAGGCCTCCTCCAGCCTCCCACAGAGCTGGGTGCGTGCAGCTGCACCAGGAACCCTGCAACAGCTGCTAGGAGGAGGCAGTGCGCTCAACTATGTGCTTCCCTGTAAACCCTAGGAAAAACAGCAAGATCTGGCCCTGGATAGCACTGACTGCCATGTGTGCTGGATCAGACTGGAGAGTAAGGAAAGAGCAGCTGGGTAAACTGTGGGTTTGTAAGTAGCAATAGTTCCCTCCTCCCCTGCACACTTCCACAGGGGTTTCAAAGGGAAGCGTGTGTAGTACCAGCTCACGCAGCAGTACTGGTATCATGCACAGCTGAAGCACTGAGCCAATGGAAAAATTACATGCTGCTACTCAATCTTTATAGGAAGATTGGTGCATGTAAAGCAGCTGGGTCATGTGGCAAAATGTGCTTTAGCTTGAATTTGGATTGTTAGCTTATTATTCTGCAGCTATGTAGATCTCCCAGACTCTTCCCAAGTAACAGTCCAAATGTCTACCCAAAGTACACACTATTTATTGTTATTTAGTAGAAAGGATCAGCTATCTGCTATTGTAAAGAAAAAATCACAGTTTTTCAGTGGTTTTTTTGCAGGGGACTTAAAATCTTTGAGAGGTTTTCAGGGCTTTACTCCTTATACCCTTCCACAAAGCGAAAAGCAAGAGCAAGTTAATTCTTCTGAACTCAGCCAGCCAGATGTTGAAAAGAAAGTTATCAAGCACCTGGCTGCAGCAGGCTTTTCTGAAGGAAAAAGGAACAGGCTTTTCTGAACACCCAGCTGAGCCAAATCAGAGTGCTCCTGCTAAAGCTGTCCCGCCAGTGCTGCTGTCATGGAACAAACAGTGCTGTGTTTAACATCAGGGATATGTTGAAGAAAATCACACATTTTGCTACTGAAAACATTGCATTTTTGGAAGCTCCATAAAATCATAAAGATTAATGAGATTGCATTACATTTCACAAAGCTCTAGTCTGTGGGAATGTCTAGACTTCTAAGGAGGATTTGTCTTATTAACCTCCTTTTTCTATGGGATAGCATACAAATCATGGTGTGCATTCACCTGATGTAGAGGTTTTCGTATTGTTCCAGAGACAAATATGGAAATGAAAATCCCTTAACATCAAAGGTAGTGTCCTTAGTATTCAGAGTTTCCTAATCCTCTACTGCTTAAAGATAAAATGCTATTGGGGAATAAAGTGGGAGCTGGGTACCCACGAGACTGCAGAAGACATTTTTCTGTTACCACACTAAACTGATAGACCATGTTTCCTGCTCTTGGTGATGTAAGGAAACTCTGATTGCTTTAGGTCTTAAAGTTGCTGTAGTTCCCTTACAGCAAAGACAGGATAAGGTCTCTGCAGTAAAAGATCGACAGCATCCACTAAATACTTATCAGGCAAAACCCTCTGACTTCAGAATCAGGAAGTCCATTCACACCATGAATAATTTTGATCTCTTATGGTGTAATGAGTAGCAAGCCCAGCTTCATGTGAGAAAACTGCCACAGTTTTGGTTTGGGTGCAAGTACCTGCTGTGACCATGATAAAATCGAAATTTAAGTCCCGCAGCTTCATGGAATGAAGTACAATGGAATCTGTACTCAGAGTGGGAAGGAAGCAAGTCTGAACTACCAGCACACCAGAGGAATGCTTTCACAAATTTGAGATCCCTGAAGCACTCTATAAGCAAGGCAGCCATGAATACAGCACAAGGGGATTTTAAGCTGACTTTAACTAGTTTTTTTTTGGAACCTGCACTTGGAAAGGATGTTTTTTTAATGTTTCATTGATTGATTGATTGATTATACCACCAAAAAAAACCCTGACATAACAACTCAATCCTAAATTGTTGCAGCAGCCCTGTAAAAAGGCTTAAAACAGTGACATAGCAGTAGCTGGATTCTGTACGTACCATTTAATTGCATGAAGCATCCTTATTTCTCAGCCTCTTTTGAGAGATTTTTGACCTCTCTGTTTCCTGCCTGTATTATACTGTCTTGTAGAGCACAGTTTAAAATTTAATGCATTAATAAATGCCATCAAGAAAAATATCCAGATAATTCACATTAGGTGCCATGAATAATTATAAAATCAATCATCAAAATGATCTTCCCTAAAATTATGCATTTTTCCTTTTCATTGCATCATTAATTTTGAGGTCTAATCCTGTATACTCTGGCTTTCTAACACTCCTGCTGATGTCAAGCAAACCCTCATTAAACTCAGATGTTCTTCCCTGCTGGTTCAAAATCCAGCTTCAGAACCTATTTTATCAGCCCCTCAGACTTTCTTTCTGTTTCTTAAAAAGGTCTGAGGAAACCTAGCGTACTACATCTAACACCAAAAAAACCATCTTGCAGACATTTTATGTACAGAAAACTCAACTGGCTGATTTTGGAAAATGCCCCTTCACAAGCAGTTCTGGGGTGACAGGGAGTGATGTGGGGCTTTTTTCACCAGTATTGCCTTCTGCTATTAGTAGAAGTACATGGTGAAGTGATGGCCTTTTGTGCAGAAGCAAACTCTGAAATAGGTGAATATCTTTCAGACCTTTCTTCACCACGTTGTTGCAGACACGTGTCTCTGTTCAAGGATCTTCACATTCAGCAAGGATCAACACAGCACGTGTCATGTTAATATTTGAATTCCCAATAACCTCCTCATTTAAAATTATTAGTCTGGGGCCTTTTCCTCAGGGCGAAAGGGAGGAGAATAGTTAATGAAACTCTTCCATTTTCTGCAGTGCACTTTCCCTCCCTGACAGAATGGAAAGCTGGTGCCATTCCAGGTTTCTCCTGGCAGTAAATAGACCTATAGGTCCCATTGTCCACTAGATTAAAGGATCTTCCACAGTTTGTGCTGATTGACTATTTTTCCTGCCCCTTAGTAGCCTCTGCGCAGCATCAAACCATCCATTGCTTTAAAGTTGAAGGAAGAGGTACTGGCAAGTCAAACAAATGCCATATAAGTTCATTTTTTTAGGTAGATGGGTGTTTCCTTTAGTTTTGTCAGTAAGAACTTCCTAAGAATTCCTTTTAATTACTGTATAGGCAGATCAGAGGGTTCTAATCGTATCATGATTTAGTGCCTGTGCTGCCCTCACCTATCCTGACTGTGCAGCATTATTAGCAGTGTTACCCTTCTTTACAAATAACTCACGTCATGTTTTGTTTACCACTGCAGAGGGAAACACCAGCAACTTTTTGGACTTGCTTTATATTCCAGATGACTTCATCTAACTCGAGAGCTGCGCTGGAGCCTTCACACATGAGTATCCATGCCAGAAAACCAGAGGAGTATCTCAATGAAATTAAGGAAAAAAGGATACAACTCCCCGTACTGTCATATTGAATGCGTGTGTGACTTTATGTGATATTTGCATTATCATAGAAATCCTCACTCCTATCAATAAAAACTATTCTGACCAACAGTGGTGAATTAAAATGTAAGCCTATGCAAGAATAACAGTGTGGCTTTTTGTACAGAAAGAGTCCAACAAAAAAATCCATTCTTCATTTGCTTATGGGTGGGACTTATAAATAATGTGAGTTTAGTCATTGATTTAAGAGAGAAATATTTCTCCCTATTACTATAAAAATGTCATTTTCCAGGTTTTGATATATGATGGTTGGTATACTCCAGCAAGAAAGACTGAGGCCATATTTCTTTAGTAGTTTTCTAGATGTGATTTCAATGATTGAACTGAGGACTCAATTACTGAATCCCTATTTCTGGCATATATGCAAGTGGTTTTGACTTCTCAGGGTGGTTCTGCACCTGTATGTCTCAAGAAAAGGGCTGTTTAATAAAATTCATATCTTCTGAAATGCAGGAAATACACATTTTATTATGTTACCATCATAAAAATAGTTTCTAGTCATTCTTGTTCTGTGTTACAGAAGTATTAATTCTTCAATACTGATGTTGATTTTACCAGCTTGTTATGCCACATTAAGTGTTTAGTGCCTGTTTGCTCTGCCTGACTTGTAGCTGGACAGATGGACTGCTCTTACCTGCCCTTCCATCTGGACATTTATACCTGTTAATCACAACAGTCCTGTGCTCTGTATCCTCCATGAATAAATGGAGGAATGTACCTGGCAGAGCTGTCAGACTGCTACACTGACACATATATTCTCTGAAAATTTCCACTATAAAATACACTTTCATGTTTTTTTAATGCTTCTAGGGCACCGCACAGGTAGTCAGACATCTTCATGACTGGCCAGTGTAAGATCCTTTATGGATATATTCCCTATATTAGCTCTCTTCTCTCATTTTCAGCTGCTCCTGTTGTAATTACAATAAAGTGAACACCAGTCTATTTTCCTTCTTCATTTCTTTTTAGCAATACCTGGATTTATTTTATTAAACAGTTCTCTTGATATCTTTAGAAGATACTCTGCAAAACCCAAGGTCCCCCTCCCCACATGCATATCATCAACACACTATATTGTCTAGAAATTATGTTTACCCTTGATCCTTTTACAACTGAAGCATACTTTCTCCTAGATTTAGAGGATAATAAAAATGGTAATTTAAAATCATTCTATATTGAAGATGAACCTTTTTTCAGTGTTTCCTGTCCATATTATCTGCATCCTTCTGCTCAATCATAAAAGAATGGGTTTCAAAGAGGTACCGGGCAACAGCCCTGGTAGAAATTCCTCTGTCAAGACAATGTCAAGCTGATATTTTTATAACTATAACTCAATTCCCTCAATTTTGTGGCAAGCTAATAACACTGATATACCCTTAAATTGTTGTATCGCAGGCAGTAATTTCCACGCTATGGAATATTTGTTTCTTCCTACCTCCAAATAATAAAAATGAGAGCCTCCTCTCAATTCTTTGTGCCTAGTGTTTCTGAGAATAAAGAATGCTCATCTTTCCATTTTAGCCCATTTCCCCCTCACAGAATAGGCCGGGAAATTAATGTTGTGCAAGGCTTATGATTCCTGTCTTTCTCTACTGGCAGTGCTTTCTTGTCAGTTGTCACTTGTGTCAGAGTCTGATCCTACCGTGTTTTCCCAGTGGGGGATATGCCGATACCATCTGAAAGGAGTTCTGGTTATAGGTCTGGGAAAAATCAGATCCAGGCTGCCCTTGAAGCACAGAGGACACCAGTTGTCTGAACCAAGCTGAGAGCAAGATTACATCTACACCAGTCCAAAGGTGCGTATTGACAAAAAGGTAATGAATGTACACCAGTTGCCTCATTGAAAAATCTCAAAGGAAGCAGAGGCTTCCAGCTTCCATTACAGCATAATGAGCTATGGGAAGGCTCACAGCACTGACCTCAGCTGGACCTGCCATGTGAGAGGTGTCTGGGCCTTGCCTGATGGTAACCAGATTGTTAGCTGCTGCACTGAAAACCTCTGGAAGCAGGGAAAGCACTCTAAAACTCTGCTGGAAGATAGTATCTGTCCCGGTAAAAGCGAGGTTTCTGCAGAACACTTGTAGCACTGCGTGTGGCTGCATTTGTTTTGTAACATGTTCACAGTCCTTTCTCCTTTAATAAGACTGGTCTTTCCTGCCTCTGAACTTTGGTTGGGTATCCATACAGCTGACATAGATGCTACTTTTTATCCTGTACCTGAGATCTGTATCACATCTACTTCCCTGAAGTAGAAGTGCCTTATCTGAAGGTACTTTTCTGGGGGAAAAATAGCATGGTAGAGAAATTATATTCATATTTAAAGCAACTTCCTCTGTTGTGGTCCCAGACTTCAGAGAAACAGAGGTAAAAGCAGCCTAAGCAACTACTTGTTCTGGTAAGATTATTTATGTTTATCATCTTTTTCTTGTAGATACCCTTTGTCTGTGGGGAGGGGTGTGTGTACACGCTTAAGTATATGCAGCCATATACATACAATTATGTGCCAATCTGATATTTTAGGGAATTTGAGGGAACCAGGACAAGTTTCTAAAGGAGACCCCACAACTTCTCTCGTCAGGGCGCTGAAACAGTTTCCTTCTTTCAGCGTGCTATAATGTGCACTGCTTCATAACCATACTTGAAATTCATTACCACCTCTTCTTGAAGGTATTTCTGTCATGTAGAGATGCCTCTAGTTCAAAAGATATGCAGGGATAGTTCTTAAACCTCAAATTCACATGAGACAAGCTCTTAGCAGATTTTCTTCTTGTGTAATTCATATAGCACAGGAGATATAACAGCCAGCTGTACGCTGCTGCATTTTCAAGTAGTTGCTTAACCCTATGAAAAATCACATCCTGCTCTTTTTTCCTACTCTGTCAATTCTTTTTCTGACATTCCTTAAGGCCTGTTTTTTTAAAACAAAGAAAGAAAAAAATGGATACACAATAACTCTGCCTGTGTTATAACCCACCACACCCGGTTCCTCTTTTTGCAAAACAAGAACTTGAAGAGACTGTTCCATTCTTCATTAAGAAACCTACCAAATAAATATTTTAAGGCATTTCAGCTAATTTCATGGGCAAACTCTGAATTCTGAGCATATTTTTACCAAGATTTCCTCCTGCGATGACAGTTTGAACTCGTTTTCTCTCCCTCCTTCCCTTGACTCCCCATGTTACCTCCCCTAGGGAGGTTGAATGCTGCTGATTGTGCAAATTCAAGCCCATCAGCACTTGTCATCTCTCATGGAATTTACCCTTTGACATTCAGCTTCTACATCCCACTTGGAGGCAGAAGTTTTATCTTTGCAAAGCACAGAAGTTTTCCTTGGAAGAAGCAAGAAATATATTTGGGTTTTTTATGGGAAACTTTTTTTTAACGTTCTCCTGAACTGAATGGCCAATGACAGAATTTTGTCCAGTTTTCCTTGCCCCAGAATTCAGACTTTCAATCCAAACTTTCAAGACCTTGCCTTTTAACTCCAAAGTACAGGCAGTCATCTCTACTTCCTTGTTTAGTAAGTATTGTGACAATATTATCTCGCAAGAGTAGCTACTCTTCTGCTTTTAATAACAGTCTTGTACACATACACTTTAAAAAATCAACTAAGAGAAAAGATAGAAACTTTCAAGGACTTTTCATTCTTGTTCTATCTGACATGAGGAACTCTTAGGTAGGGGCAAGTCTGTCCTCATTTACACCTGTTAAGCCTCATTGAAATCAGTAGGCTTGAGCTAATGCAGCTGATTACAGTTTGGCTCATAATTTGTCTCCTGTTAACTCACAACACCACTTCCCGCAGGTAGAACAAGACGAGCTCTGCTGTTTGCAGTGCTCCATTTATAGAAATAGTAACATGCCTATTACTTCTCTGAAGATCATGATGTTGGCTGCTTTGCCTGACAAGGAACATATATCTCAAGATACCAAAATTAGCAGAAATCTCCTTCCTCCTTGTAAATGCGATTGTTTAGCAATACTGTCTACTAATGGATATGAGTAAATGAATTTTGGACCTCATTTGCAATTTTTATTTCACTCAAACAGCAGAACACACATACTATAAATCTGAGTTAAGAGGTTAGCTTTGTTGCACCTTGTTGTCTGTATCAGCTCTGTATTGCCTTCTAACTAGTTTCACTTTACAGTTTATTATCTGTTGGAGTTAATTCTTCAAGGGTATATTTGGGTCATATTGTTAGTACAATAGATCTATCCATGAACATGTAACAGGACTTCTTTTAGCATTCACTCATAGCTAGGCACTTCCTGAATTGTTACACAATCTGGATAAAACTTTTTTTCAGATCCTGATAGAAAAAGTCAGTTATCTCCTCCACAAGAAAAATGCTAAATTCTTACCATCTCTCTCTCATTGCTACAATAAAGAGCAGAACTAAGAAGGGGAAAGCAAAGCATTAAGGTGAGATTTTTTTTGTTCTTCTGATGGCAGTCTGGGTATATATAGTATAACAGCATTAAATTCACGTTGTGCCACTGGAGTCTTAAAAACCATAACTGCTGGTGATTCTAGAGGCTAGTGGAGAGGTTCAAAGTATGCCCAGCTTTGGGTTGCCTTTAGCTTCCTTACTCTTCTTATATTAGCATTGCTAAGGATTGCTTAGCTCAGTGAATTTAAATAATGCGGCATCGTTGATGTTTAGACCTTTGTAGCCTGGTTTTTTAGTAAAATAAGGCCTCTGCATTCCATACAGAGAGAGAGAGAGAGAGACCATAGATTCCTGTAGTCCTGAACCACAGGTTCCTGACTCCCAAACCTGTGAGATACCTCTGTCTTTATGTGGTGGTTATGGTGAGCTGGGCAGGAGTGAGCTCAGGCCTCAATCCCTCAGCTTCAGTTGGGTCTCATGAGGCACAGAGTCATGGCAAACCAGACCTCATTAGTCTATCAGTCACTAACCTATGTGGGATTTGGTGCACACCTCATGGACTGGCTAATCAAACCTTTCTCTTCAGTCTTTGTCCCATTACCTATGGTTCTCTGGCACAAGTACACACTGGCAGCAAGGGAGTTCAGTGGGGGTGAGTTGTAGGAATGCTATGTTTACTCTAGGATTGGGGGATGGGGGTTTTCCTCATTTTTCCAGATTTTTATTCAGTCATAGTGATTATCCAAAGTGCCTTGAAGTTTTTCTTGGAAAATCACAACTGTAATTGCCATGCTGTGCACAGCTTTTTGATCACTGTGTTCTTGAGCATAACTCAGAAGATAAATTACAAAGAGACTAAGCATTTTTTATGCTTACAACTCAAAGTGGCGTTAATAAATAACCATAAAATAGTAATCTTGCATCTATAATTTTTCATGGCAGATCCTTATGAAACCATTATGTAATTAATTTATTTTTCAGCCATGTGAAAGTACAGGTAAGGAAACTGGATGATGAAATATGAGACCAGCTAAAATTGTAACCAACCAAATCTTTTAGAGATGAGTGCATAAATTTCTTTACTCCTATAGTTTCCATGTTGTTCTACCATTATAGATGAGTTTTCCAAATACAAAATGGGGTCAAAAACCCATGATGTTGAACTTCAAGCACTTCAGAAGCTTTCTGGCAGAGTATATCAGCAAGCAGAAAAACATAAATTAATATTATACAGAATAATAATATCATGAAGAATTTCTTATTTTAGAAGTACTCATAATCATTAAAAACTATACTTTTCTTCATTTACTGTGTTTCTATGAATGTAGTGCAAAACTTTGCATCAGCACTATCAAACGTCAAAATCAAGATTTACCAAACTTAATTTTACCCATATAAATCCCAGGTACCCAGCCAAGGCATTCTGTCTGCTTTTCACCTTATAGCAAATATAAAAAGGAGATAAATCAATGGCATTCTAGTGCCATCTCTTCTCTTCCCCATGACTGTTGAAGGAATATGGGTGTTTGGATTACAGCATCCAAATGCAGATGCCAGTGGGCATAGTAAGTGGGCATGAGGAGCTAGGACACACAGAGATATGTTTGGGGTTTTTTTAATATGCATTTAAAGCTGTCTAGATACATATCAAACACCTTAAGTTCAGCCCAGGTATTGCCTGGACCTTTTTTTTTGCACTTATTTTGTTCCCTTTAAAATTAGAAGAACCACCAGTCTTGGAAGAGAATTGTTTTGTTATGGTCTCCATGGGACATACATGTTTACTTAGAGGCATCAATTTTACTGGGGAAGAATATAAAAAGGCAATAAAATACTGTGCATGATTAAAAGTTCATGGCAACTTTTAATAATATTTGCTTCACCTTTTTTTTTTTTGCCATAAATAGCTTTGAAGGTCCTGCAGTTTCCAGTAGAATTACTTTGATAAAAATAATTTGAACAGATATTTTTCTTCTTAATTTGACCCTGAACCATCTAAATAGATGAAGAAAAATATGCTCAGCTTTGGAGAGGTAGAAATAGGAAAAACTTTCATTGGTAGAGCATAGTCCTCCTGCTCTTCCATAGTATAAACTCATGCTGTAATACCAGTGCTTTTTTAGGGATTTCAGCAATAGGCAAGTAAAATTACTCGTTGGATGGGGTTCTGAGCAACCTGGTCTAGTGAAATGTGCCCCTGTCCACAACAGAGGGGTTGGAACTAAATGGTCTTTAAGGTCCCTTCCAACCCAAACCATTTTATGATTCTATGAGATAATTCTGTGATGTGTCTTTAGTGTAATCCAGCATGAGGTGAAGCCTTTCCAACCCCATTCTCTGCAGGCACAGAGGAAGTCCTGCATGACCAGCTGAGGGACCAAAAATCAGTTTCAAAACCTCAAGAGCTGGACTGATATGAATTGCTTATCTTCTGTTTCTGTCATGTCTAAACACTGACTTGTAACAGAATATTGAAAAAAGATGTTTTCATGACCATTTATACCCATTTGCCATTATGTTCACTCATGAAACTTACTGAAATCAGCTAAGGACCTTTAGACATGTCCTGTCTTGAAATCTGTGTCGGCTGCAAATGATGTCTTCACCACTACTTGGAGGATCCTTGCTGTTCTCAGAATTAGGAATTACCTTGCTGGCAACCCCAATGCTTTACCTGGCCCTTCCATCTCTTTTCCCAGATGTTACAGCTGTCGTTACCATCTGTGTCACTTTTCTCCCCGCATTGCACTAGCCTGTTCTTATGTCAGTGGCAATATTTCTCCATTATTCACATGGCATTGAGGTTAGAATTCTTTTCCTTTTTCCTCATTCACTCTTTTGTAGCATGCAGTTCACCTTCTAGTGCCACCTTTGCTTATTCTATATGCATATATTTGCATATACCTTGCTACTGATGCATGATCTGGCTGGCTACAAGAGTCATTTTTCTGCTGATACTTTAATTCAAATCTACCCATGGGTGGTGGATAATTTTAATTGCTACCAGCAGGAAGCTGGGTGTATTCCGATTCAGACACCTCTGTCAAGAAATGAGTGGTCGTTTGTGACATACTGGAAAATAAAAGTAGCTAAGGGCATTATCTGACTTGAACTGAACTGACAGATTTGTACAGTTATGTCTGGAGTCCAACACCCTATGTTTAGAAAAAAAATACATAGAATATTTGTATTGTGTGAGAAGGGAAAAAAGTAAGGAAAGTCACCATATAGAATAAAATAGAGCACATGACCTCCAAATCTTATGTGCAAAGGGATACAAAACCCACACTGTGCCTATGCTTTAGAGACATATGGTATTTTAAACCCTGAGTAACACCTCTGTTCCCCTTACACATTACTGCATTTGCAGGCTTGTAGCAAGTGGCTTGGGATATGAACTTCATTGTCTTTCACAATAATATTTAGCTTTCTTAAAATGCCTATTTCCAACATAAATTAAGATAATTTATCAGTCTCTCGGAGTACTGGAAACAATGGACCATTAAAATTTAGAAGCTAATTAGGGTGAATAAAGATTATGGAATCTAGCCATAGCTAGGTCATTATACACATTTCTCATTGGTGTATACATGCCAGTTAATATCAGGAAGTGCTTTCACTTCTGAAGAGCTCTTCACCAAATCTCAGGTGTCAAGAATGGTGAGCTAAACTCATCAATGGAGGATCTGGTGATTTGCCTAAGGTCAGGCAGTAAAGTGCTGTCAAAGAAAGGATATTAGATAAACCTCATGGTGAGACACAACTTGACAAACAAGCAGCTCAAACACATGTGCTGTAAGCTTGTTCAAAATACTGTCTGCAAAACAAGCACACTGCTGTGTGACTTTATGTTGCTGTTGTTACAGGGAAGTATTAAAGAAAGACAAGGAGATCTACAGGAGATCTATCCCAGACAGACCGATGTGCTATGAATAGGCTTATCATCTCCCACATCCAGAAATAAGCAGTGAGGAGTGCTTATATGCCTTGAGGAGTTATGAAAAAGCCACTCTAGAAGGTGTATACTACCTAAATGGACCCAGGATAGCTCTATGCACTTGTTGGTAAATTAATGTCCCAATGATCTCTGATGTAGTGGTATTGTTTTGGTGAAACAGTATAACTGCATTAATACAGTGTAGTATCCCAAAAAAATAGGTCTACTTTTCATGAGGGCTTCTTAGCTTGGGTCTGCCCCTAGTCTGAACAAGTACTACATGGGCCCCAGTGCTAGGCATTTGCCACTTTCACATTTCCCCCCACAAACCCACAGTTTTTCCTGGGTCATCAAGACAGGCCTAGCAGCTGTGTTTTGTCAATTTGTTGCACAAGCCAGCTATTCTGCCTCTGAAGCATCCTATCTGAATATATGTGCGTTGTTAGATCCTCAGCCTGGCTCTCCTGACAGTTTTAGATGTTGACAGTTTCATAAAATCTTCCCTCCAATCAGTGGCAGCGTAAAGCCGTAACAAAAACAAATCCAAATCCTGATTGTATTGCAACCTACAGTGATATTGCAGAAGG
Source organism: Rhagologus leucostigma (assembly GCA_013397725.1). Lineage (NCBI taxonomy): Eukaryota > Metazoa > Chordata > Aves > Passeriformes > Rhagologus > Rhagologus leucostigma. The sequence goes on from VZTD01001019.1 coordinate 15,359, forward strand.
ACGGTATTTTCTACACTTAATAAAAACATCCTTTCAGTAGGCTTTTGTACATCTTAAATGGAAAACAACCAGAAGTATACAGAGTGTAATATGTGTCAAAATTCTCACAGGATGATATTTCTTCTTGTCAGAATGGCAAGAACATCGATATAGAGAAATCTTTAGAACCAAGTGGGGCACTGTTTGCTCAGCTAAAAACCTGCTTTCATCTCTCATAAGCACTCAGTGAAAAATACTCTATTGACATATCAAAGTTTAAATGGGTTGCCAAAGGAAAATAAGGGTAGGAAGCTAGGGTGTTTGTCAGAGATAGGTAGAATGAGATCAAGATACTCTGCCAGCAGCTGACAAGGCAAAAGATTGTAGGTCAGCACTAATAGTATGTGATTTAGCTCTAAGAAGCCACTTGTCATATAGCTGCAGCCTGAACGCTGTCTCTTAACTGCTCATTCTTTGCAACAGGCCCACTTTAGCCTTGGTGATTCCAGCAGATGCTCATGCATCAGGTCTGTTAACTGAACTACTGACAAAGCCTCTAACCTCTACCCAGTAAATCATCCAGTTAGCTGAAACACAATCAGGTTGCTGTTAACAGGGTTTCATTTTCCATTTTGTTATTTACTGGTACAGCTGGAGGGGATTTTTCATGCCATTACGTTGCAATCTTTGCTAAAGTTAGCCGAGTTGATTTGGCAAAGAAGGGCATTGCCATTGCTTGCCCTGCTAGACCCTTACATGGACATACAATGGTATCCCTGCTTAGCTGACCTAATACAACAATGCTGTATCCAGTTCCCCAGGGGAATATTTGTCCACAGCTATTCATACATACTCATACTGTGAAATCCTAAATGCAAACGAGGAGAGTTTTTTATGCTGCCTGCTCAATTACTATTTACTTTTTTGTTCTCAGCATGTCCCATCATTCATGAAGCAGGCAAGTATTTGTAGAAAATTTCTCAAAAGATATGAGTGGATTACTAAATTTTTTTTTTCCTGGCATCTTTCCAGTGTTCTGCCTTGTTTTAATCACAATGGGTGGAACACATATTGCACTTGCTTGCACTGCACTAAATCACTTTAATAAACTCACTGCAAAATTCAGTCAAATGTTGCAAAACTTAGTACTGACAATCTGTCAACACTCTAAGGCATTTTGCTCAACAGGATGTGTTACTAAGTAGTCTGCCCTTTCAGTGTAATTTCTGAATTCCTGAAGAAAAAAAAAATTCCCCTTGCTGTTCTCCTGAGAATCCTCACATATGTCAGTCTTACAAAAACTAAGTTGCAGTGTTATCAAGTCTCTGTTTTCCAAGTTTCCTCAAGGATCAGTATAGTTGCAGACCCATTCTTCTCCTTTACAGTACCGCTATTTCTTAGGACAGAGGTCTACCATTCAGCCAAAACAGGAGAAGGTATCTTCTGAAATAAAAACATGTGAAATGGGAAAGATATGTCAGGGAAGGGCAGTCCTTACAATCAAATACTAAATATAAAACCTGGTTATCAGCTAAAAGGTCTTTACCTGAAGCTGTGTGGATACAATGGGACAAATTTGTGTCAACACACACACACAGTGACTGTGATGAGTTCCCTCTGTCACGCTGGCATCATCTTTGTGCTGATTCTCAATGCCAGTTTATTCTAACAAATTCATTGCCATCCATATTTTTAAAACGCTCAAAGTTTTTCCCATGAGTGCTCAATGCAAGCTTAGTTTCAACTACAGCTCAATAAACTGGGAAGAGAACTGCTGAGCCTCGGGGAGCAGCAGTTACGTAGTCGTAGTCTCTCATCTTGTACACAATTGATCAGTGCCACTCTGGTCATGTCTGCTGGGCTGCATGCAGAAAGTGTACCTGATCATCTGGGTAAGACACAATTACAATCTTTCCACGAATATTAGGTGAGAAGAAAAAGAAGTCAAATTTGCCGTGTAAACTACAAGGTGTAAAATATTAAATCAGCTTAACTTAATATGTATGTACCATATATAAACTATTGCTGTCATTCAAGCTACAAGTGGATCCTGGCACCCAGGCAGACTCCCACAGAAGTGGATGAGGCTATACATGAGGATGTACCGTGTAGAGTAAGCTATTTTCTATCATCCTCAATATCAGCATGGTGACTAGCAAGGTATTAGAAGAATAAAGCATTAAAAGAAAACCTTTTTATAAATTATTGTAGCTCTTTCAGAAGTCCACTGGTCTACTGAAATTATTATTTATTGCTCATTTCTCCAAAGCAGGAATATTCACAATAGCCCACCCTGAAAATTACTTCAAATAATACTTTTCCTAGGAGGTTACTCAGTGCAAACACCCCAGAACTCTGTTTCCGTTTCATACAGACTTGCACAGTTCAGCAGCTCTTATAAATTACAGGATCTAATCATGCTCATTAAAACTACTTGAGGACCTAAAAAGGGGGCATCAACTAGACCTCCAGTGACACCTGTTGCTGCAAAAGGCAAGGGTCCACTTCATACCCATTCACATCTCACAGCCCTGTTTGCAGAAAATCTCCTGACTATGTAAGAGATACATACCTGAGGGAGGCCACTGGCCTGTCGAGTGAAATGGCTGTAGAAAATGCAGTGTTTGCAGAAAACAAGACAAGATCCATTTATTTCTCTTTTAGAGTCAGTGGGAGTCTCACATCTAAAATCTCCAGCAGTGTGGAAAATGTGACTTGCATAGAGACAGTCGCCATATGGTTACTTCTGAATTTACCTGCTGTTACAGTATGCTTGTAGCTGCCCTCTCAGCTGTGCATTTGAACATCTTTCCCATGGATGTAAGACCAAAGGCTGAGGCCATCCTAGGTGTCACATTCACGTGTGACTGGTGTGGCTGGTGCCCATCCTGGTATAGCATTCACACAGCTGGAACTGCTTAGACCATGGTTATATCTTCAATGTTCACTGGTATGTTTGTGGGTCTGTTTCTTTAGGATTTCCCCTGTGTCAGGTCTCCACAATCCTGGCAGGATGGATGCCATCCTCCAGCCCTGAGTATGGTACTGCTGACTGGCTCCTCCACAAATGAACCCCGTATCTGTGCCTGACTCCCAAGTTCCAGGGTGCTCAAGGAAACACGGTCTCCAAATTCTTGCAAGTTGAGCTGGGTCTTGCTGCTTCTTAAACACATAGGCAATAACATGCCCCTATCCACAACTTCCTAGAAGTCTTCCTCCTGCTGCACCAAGAGTGCTCTTTTGGGTCTCAGTCTCCCAGGGTCTTTTTCTCCTGAGTCTCTGGACCTCTCTTCAAAACTGCAAAACTCCTTAGGTCAGCTATTTCATCTAACTTTACCTCTCCTTAAATGTAAATCCAAGCTTCAGATTTCCCTGTGAAAGCATAACCACCTAATTCTTTCTCTGCCTCAGAGCTGACACTGTGTCTTTCCAGGTTTATATTTCACCTAACTCACATATGGCTTCACTTTGCTGTGTCTGGGAATTTGCCGCTCCCAAGCCACCACACCCTGCAGAAAGGCTTTTCAAGAAATCTTTTTGTAGGCTTCAGCTTGCCGGATCAGTTTTTCTTCAGTTACTAAGGTTTTAAAATTGATTTTTCACCCAAAAGTTGTCAAAGAACAACGAATTCATATCCTTTAAGAAAGTTCATTATATTTTTTTTTTTAATTGATTTGTAGTATCAGCCAAAATCCTGGATTATAAAAAGACAGATCTGCCAAATCATCACACAGGGAGAACTGTGAGAATCATTCCAGGCACTTGGGGCTTTCTTAAGAACCAGCTTCTGAATTTTTGTGGTATTAAGATCTTAGAAAGCTCAAAGCAAGAAAAGTGCCCTCCTTAACTCTGATGGGGCATGTGAAGCATTTGGCTACAGGCTACGCACTACTTTCATAAGCAGTTTAAAAGACAGCTTAGGCAATGAATCAATGTTTTGGGTGCTCACATAATTTTCTGCCTCATTATCAGTGTCTGTTCTCTGCTAAAGACAATGCTGTTCAGAGGTTTTTGCTTATGTGTAACAAATTACATTCTATTAAACAAAAAGATGATTTATGCAACGACAAAGATTTTAAAAAACAATCAAAAGAGAGTTGTTCATTTGAGTAAAATTTTCTCATATTTTGGGTTTGTTTCATTTTGTTTTCCAGCAGCATATAACATGGCTCAGACACAAGACCCCGAGCTCCATTTTGGATCTGCCTTTCAGGCTCTGTTAGACATAAAGGGAGCTAATTACAGTAGAGGACATTGCAGGGACTAGAAAAGGGATCGATATATGTATTCCCCTAAGAGTGTTCAGCCATTAAACCAAAGCAGGAATTTTCCGAGAACTAATAAAGGCTTTCTGGTTTTACCCAATTCTTCTTCTAATTTTCCTGAGTTTCCTCCCTGCTCGCTAGCACAAAGCTTTTTCATCATCACGTTCAAAACTCTTAATATGAAAGGCACAATTTAGCTTCCATTTCGTTTTATTCAAGGTATTGTTTCTATGTGTGGTAGATCTCGCCTTTTTCCAAACAGAAATGGTCTTTTTTTATTAGTGGTCTGAAGTGCATTCACAACTTATTAATCATAGTAAGAAGCACAGGCCACTCAAACTGCTTTTAAATACAAATACCTAAATATAGAGCTACAGTCCTGAGTAGCCTCACTGTTGCTACGAATTAATTTTTCCAATTAAACTTGGAGTTCCTGGTCACTTGCCATGTTGTGGAAATATGCAGACCTCAGGCAAAGAGTTAGTTACAAAATAAGCACTTCTAGAGCAACAATTCTTTAACAGATTTCCTCTTTTTATATATATAAAAAAGGCCATGTTTGAGTCAGTGAATCAAACATAACCAGTTTCTCCCCAACTATCTGGATGCTTAATCTGTGAGTTTCTATCATGCTACAGGTGCCAAATAAAGCCCTCTAAAATATTTAATTCAAATGCAGACGTATCTGTTGTGGCTGTGAGCCCAATTGTGCTAACATTAAGTTTAGCCATGATTAGACACTGATTTACGCATTCTAATGCCTTCCTTTTCCAACAGCATCATGAACCAAGTGACTTGGGAGGAGTTTTCAGTGGGGAAATTGCACTGGGAATATCAGTTATTACTGAAAATATAATGAGGAAGTCTAGCAAGAATGTCCTCTCTCAGCTCTGAGGCTACAACAGGCTCATTAAAAGTAAAAGATAACTTGGCATTTAAAGACGTTTTGAAACTCTTACAGTTAATCTTTAGTAGAAACACACTCATGGAAATAGTAATGTATTTCTGTCAGGCAGCCTGCTGAACACTGCCTGCACACAGCAGCTTCCCTAGTTTGGGTAAGAAACCTTTTATAATATTGCTCTATTTTTGAAGAGTTGTTTTCATGGAAAATTTATGTCTCCAGCATTCTGTATCCCTTGGACAATCATTTTTCCACCTTTTTTGTTTATCCCAGCATTATTTATTCTATCAAATCAAATTACGATTAAGACAATGTATTTTGAAATAAATACCCCTCGTTGTGTACTAGTGTTTTATTTCTACACAGCTGTGTAGGGCCCTGGTGGCCTGGTAGTTCAAGCAACTTGCTGCATATCAAGAAAGTGTAAGCCTGAGGTTTGAGCTGAGTGCTGGGGGTGGCTTGCAGTCAACTGAGATGAAGAGAGGTTGTCTGGACATTGGAACTGGAAAGCTATAGGTGGCCAAGTGCAGTGCCAGGCATAAAACTTAGCACTGTCTAAGACAAACTGGATTTTTTTCTTTGGAAAGGTCTCATTAAATCACGGAAGGTCATGTGAAGAAGGCTGAATGTGTTGGGCTCATGCCACCAGTGGTGCTGGAGTAGCTCTGGGGTCTCTCCAGCCACTTCAGGAGGCTGCTCCCTCTGGACCAAGCTTTCCCACTTGTGTGGAGACTAGGACTGGAGAGAGGTGATCATGGTCCCAAGAGCAGAGATCTCACTGAAGTGCACACGTGTAGGCAGGCACAGTTTCGGAGCACCAGAAAATGAGAGAAGATGCTGAGAAGCAGCAAACAGTTTTAAAACTCCCAGCATGTCTCTGTATCTAAACAATATTTTGTGCAGTAACTGCTCAAAAGTTACATATTTATGAAGTGTCACTGCCATGTTGGGCAGACCAGGCCACCAGCTTGCTAAAAATATTCTAAAAGATGAGTTGAAACAGGATGGTTTAGAGTTGCAGTCTGCTGCAAATAGTCATAGTAAGTACTGTTTTATCTAATAATTGCACTGTCATGTGTGCTAAGATAAAACTACTCAGCTCTCATGCTTCATAAAAATCAACTTTTGCTGCTGGGATCAAGGACTAATTTTTTAAAATAATAAAACAGATCTGTATAGTTGGTCAAATAAATTATAAGTGTTTTGTCTTTCTTTAGGCTGCAGTCACACTGAGGCAGGATATAAGCTTTGACAACCCTTAGTCATAAAAAAACCTCTTGGATGTTGATATCTGTATTCTAGCACATGAGTAAAGCAACAAGGCATTTAAATCAAAATCATGATTTTCCACAACATTCCCCAGAGCTAAGTGTCTTACATATGTGTGTTTGCTTTGTTTAATCTCTATCACAAAGATTTATTGCTATCAGTGAGAGTAAGAAGATATTTTTAGCACTGGGGGGTGTACTAGAGTATCTGGTAAGATCACTAGAATGATGAGTGTCTCAAGACAATGTTTCAGGATTAAGTGAATACTGGTGTGCCTTGTTATTTATTTCCCATTAAAGTGAGACGGAAGTGAGCTAACAACACCTGATTTTGCTATATACCTAATTTCTTTTCTTGAAGACCAACTTTTGTCAAAAAAACCCCTACAAATACGCTATGAAATTTTGGTTTCTTTTATGCTGAGAATACAAAGCCATAAGGGTGAAATGCAAAGCCTTATCATGGACTGGAAATTAAAAAAAAAAAAAAAAGTGGAAAAAATAATTTAAGTTATTGAAAACTTCCAGCAAAACAGGACTGCCTGTGAGAAAGAGATAGAGAAATTTTAAAAATAAACAATTTTACACAGTTTTAAATTATATATTTGTAAAATACATATTCAATAAAGTCTTAAATATTAGTTTAAGATCTAAACAATACTGTTAAATTCAAACTACAGCAATTTATTTTAATCAGAAAGGCATCCAGAAAGCAGCTGAAAGTAAAAAAAAATAAAAATCAAAACATTGGTTTCTCTGGTGAAAACACAAAAGATTTTCTTCTAAAATGTAAAACTTTGATGGGGAGAAAGTTGAGAGGCTTTGAATTAGGCTTAAGGGGCAGCAAAGACTTTGTTGTCATTATTATTATTTTTTAGCTAAGAAAGAGTAGACTGAGATACAGGAATGGGAAGGAGTGAAGTCATTACTCAGTAATGTTCTCATCTTGTGTACTGTATTTTGTTCAGGTCAGCCAACACATGGAAGTACATGGCAGAAACCCAGGAGATCACAGGTGGGTGATGAGGGACATGAGGGTGACCACCGATCCAAGCTATGGGATAAGAAACCACTTTCAAGAAACACTCCAAAGACTGGGACCATTCCTTCAGGGGAAAGACAAATGGCCAGGAAAAAGACAACCTTACAGAAGGGGACACATGTAAGTGACACAGAGACTATGCTTACAGTAGCCAGCAGAGCACAATACAATACTCTTACAAAACTACAAAAAGATAAAGGGAAAGCCAATAAAATCAAAACAGAGCAGCATTTAGTGGACATGCTTTAAGTTAAATATTGTTTTCCCGCTGTGAGGAGCCAATTAGCACAACATGTATTTGAATCTGAAGCACAGTGTGTGCTCTTATGGCTAATTAAAGCATTCTGAGCTCTAAGTTCAAAATTTTAGGCATCAGTCTCTCATGCAGATATTGAAGTGTCAAGAGAAACCTACTTAGCCTCTGGGCACACAGTTAAATAGCTGTTTGATGACTGTTGTTTGGAAAATTCGCTTGTAAAATCCAGTACTGATAGGTGGGACAGTGCACCCTGAGTTTGCTGGGTTAGTGGCCTGATCTGGCGCTGTGATTTCCACAGCCCTCAGCCCCGCAACAGCACAGCAATTGCTGGAGTAGCTGCACCAGTTCCAGGGGCTTGGGCAGCCTCCACCATTTATAAACTGCTGAAAATATGATGAAGAGCTAAATTCAAAGTACAGGGAATTAGGTCCCCTTAATCCACTTGTTTTATAGGCCATAAAGAATAATTTAAAACATAAAAGAAGTTTTTGGAATGAACACAATTGTCAACATATCCTTACATGAAATGTGAACAACAACCTGTTAATCTTGATCCTATTCAAAAGTGAAACCCTAGTGCACTCGTTCAATTAAAAACAAATATTGCAGTACCATCAGCAAATCCTTGCTTCATCCTTTGTACGTAGTTCCTAAATATTCTTCATCTACATTTTACCCAGGGTAGTCAATAAAGTATATTCTGCTTATGGAGTGACTTCTTTCCACAATACAGTCAGCAAATTATTAACAAATGGTGTGACTATACATGCACACGTGAATAGTTGTATTTAACATTATCCACTGCCCTAGCTAATAATTTCAATGGACCCAGTTCTCATCTACTGTTAATTTGTAGTCTCAGAAAAAGTCACAAAGTAAGTGTATAAGGAGATGAGAATAAAACAATTTTGAATGCAGAGATAGGGAAATGCACATTATGTTGCAGAAATATATGTGTCTAGGAAAAATAAGTAGTATCAAACATGCAGAGAAAGTTGTTTAATTTGTGAACTGTTGAGAGTTTAATAACAAACAGTATATTTTTGTCATAACTCAAGTTTTATTGCAACTCTTTTGAACTCCAGACAGCTGTAATTTCCTTTTGTCTATCACCCAAAAGAAGTTTTACCTCAGTTTGGTATTTTGCAAGGAATAAAAGAAAGAATGACTCAGATAATTGTATTTGAAGCTGCTGGGTAAGGCTATTTTCACTCCCTAGAGGTTGTGTTTTTATGCCAAGCTTGAAGTTTTGAACTACAAAATAAAAAGTGTGCTAAATACTGATTTTATTAGCCCTTTAAGCATTTTGCTTTGAAATAATGGGACAAAAGATCATAATATTTTTATATGTGTCATAAATCAGCCCTAGAAAGAGAGATTCAGTGCAATGCAATTATTTAACATTAGTAGTTCTCTTGGCCTTCTTGGAACTTGTCTCCATGGGAATAGTTTGTGTTGCTGCAATCCTATGTACTGTCAGATCACAGAAGTTCATATTACTCCCATCATCACAGTTTTAGAAAAGTCAGCAGGCTGCAGAGGCAGAACCAAAGAACTGAGAGTCTCTTTCAGAGATCTTCATATCAGGACCATCTTCCCACCTCATGATAAATGTTGTATATGCCATGAACCATAGGCAGCCCATTCATCTGCACACCCCAACAGGAGCGGCACAAAGAACAGGGAACATAAATGAAGGTGAGAGCTCCCTAAATCTTTTATAAACCCAAAAGATTTTGTCCTGCAACCTGAAGAGGACCAAGGCTCCTGGGCAGTTCTTGCTTAACTGAGCTTGTTTGTCCATGCCTATTGGGTACTGAAGATCAGGAAGAGCCTTTCAGTGCACAGAATTATTTGAGAATACAATAGGCTGCCAATAGAAGTAGGTGCAGCAACAAGCCCCAGAGCCTGGATGCGATAAGCTGTGGTGGTGTATTTCCGCATCCCTTTTCTTACCAAATTGCCTGCCATTTCCACATGGCTCTCCCTTCCCCATCCCTAGTCCTAACCACTCCCTCGGGTTTTTCCTATTGGTTTCTTTACCCCAACTCTGCCCATGTACCACCCCTGTGCCCTGAGACCATTCGTCCATGTGCTCTCTCCGCCCTCCTCTTCCCTAGATAAACCAGAGGCCCCAGGCTATGTGTGCCCTTTCTCTGCTTAGGGGCACTGGCTGTGCTCTGCTTTGAGGGACCCAGCCATGTGCTGGCTCTCTGCCTCTGGGGCTCAGCCTGTCACCATGGAATAGAGATCCTCTGCAGTCCCCATGCGGGGAGCCTTCTCACCTCCTTTATTGTCACCGTGTTGTGGGGCCTACAGCCAGCCCGAGCAAGCGAGGGGAGCCTGGAAGAGGCTACGGGATGCGGCATAGCTGCTCTCCCCAAGAGACCCCTGCAGCGCTCTCCAGGAAGGCTGTGGCATGCCATGCCACTGCAGCAACCCTCACACTGCAACAATAAGCATCTAGGGACTCTCACAATGCTGGGTATATCTTCTGAAAGAGAAGGGATGAATCAGATGGATTGCTCTCCCCATCCAAAAATCCCATTCATCACACCTCAGCCAGCATGGCACCCTTCCTAAAAAACTCTCCTCCTTACTCACTTCCAAATGCTTCTTGAAAGTCCATTAGTATCACCAGAGCTAATTACCCCAGTGAAGCAAAACACCTGCACACTGTGTCTTTACAGCGCGGAAAACTAAATTCTTCAGCTGAAGAGGGTTATGCAGAAAATAAATACACTGTGCAATAGGTAAGTTTATATCCGTCACACACCTGCATTCCTGGACATCCACACACAATTTATTTCTACCCAGGGTCAATTCTAACCCTTTGGTTGACTGTATTTGTATTGACTGCATTTGTATTGACTGCATGTCTGCTGATGAGATTCTTGCAAAGCATGTCACTACATTTTTGGGGGGTAGTTTATGTGACACGGTGACTTCCAAATGAAATTCTAGCAGTGTTGTGTCTACTCAGCTGCTCACAATATTTGCAGGTGCAGAGGTAACTGTAGCTCCTTTGGCTCACCTCCACCAGGCTTTTTGTTCCTACTCACTACAGAGTGGCACATCTCATTTCAAAAAGTCTGCTTAGCACACATCTTCCCTTGCAGAATTAGCTCAAGTTATCTGCAGCAGGTTAATCCCTCGAGTCAAACTAGCCAAGTTGTTAAAAAGCACAGAACAGGGTGTTGCTGGAACGTGACTACATGCTGGCATAACCTCATCCTGCATTCGTAGTCCCTGAGCAGCCAGCCAAGTTCAGACTCGACTGCAAACAAGGGATCTGGAGGGCGAGTGGGGAAGAGCTCAGGGAAATGTAAAAACTGTGCAATGGCCGTCACTGCAAGATGATTGCATTTAGCATTTGATCAAACACAGCAACAAGCTTTAAGAATACATTTAATTAATTTAATTTTTTCCCTCTACTGTAGAGAGGAGAGTTTTTAAGGGAGTTCAGGTGTAGATTACATAGTCACACTTTTTCACACACCTCTAACTTTCCCAGTCCTTGGCTGCCCCTCCGGGGAACAAGAGTTTCCTGCAATCTGCCCTTGATCCAGTGTCCCAGATCTGAAAGATTTTAGCCCAATTTGTCTCTCCATTAGTTTGTTTTTGTTATGCTTTAAAAGTATTTGTTAGGGAATTTTCTATGAACTCTTGCTGCTAAAACTGCTGTAGTAATAATATTAATAAGATGTAAGACAGCCAAATAATACATCAGAGACTCATGAAGTTTTCCTCTAAAAATATTGGAATGCAATATGTGGAAAGTATTACACATCAAATTGATTTTTCATAGAAAAGCTTAGTGAGTCAATACCCTACTCATAAACAAGATGGGATAAAAGTTCTGAAACTGCTCCTAGAAAATCCAGAATTTTTCTTGAGTTGGTAGTTGGTACTGCCATAATGCATCTGTTGGGTAGATGCAGCTGTCACTGTTAAAAAATGCAGCCTAAGATGATCATGCAGGAACCATTAATTTTTGATGGACAGGTTTTGTCTATCCTTGGGCATGTTTGATAGCTCTCAAGAGTGCTTCACCTCCCAGACTGATCCAGAGGTCACAACTCCAGAAAAGCTCAATTTATCATATACTCTCTTGGTGATATCAGGTAGTTGAGGGGAAACATCAACAATGCCATGGAGAGGAAAGAAACTAAAAATCAAATTCCACACCTTGGAGCCTGGGACAGAAGGAACTTAACTAACCATGTAAGTAACTTAGATAAATGTACAGATGATTTTAAATTCAATTTTCACTTGTTCCGTGGTATAGATATTGCTGATTTTAAACAATAATTTGTTTTAAGAAGGTTACATGAGGTTGTATTTTCTACTGGTTAGAGTTAGAGTTTTTCAAAGAACCCACCTGGACATATTTTGTAATTATATTTTCTGCACAATGACTGGGAGGCCAAAGCAGAAAAATCTTCTATTTAACCCCAATGCATTAAAGACTTTGGCTATATGAGATCCCACAACAATTAAAAAAAGACTAAAAAATCTAACTAAATGTGCAACAATGAGAGTGGTTTAAGGTGAATTTTTCTCAGCAGCAGAAACAATTTTTAAAGGCCTCTGAGTCAAGTCATTTGTCTGATTCTAAGGGAACACTTCAAGCTGGTGTATCCTTCTGTAAAGAAAACAAAAGGAAATGAAGCAAAGGTTGAGAAAGTGGGTAAAGCTAAATTTTACTTTTCATTTGTTCAGGTGGGATTCAGAGTCTATCTGTAATTCAGTGGCTGTCAGGACTCCTCATTCTATAATTCACAGCCTTATTTTATCGTTTTCTTCAGGCCTGTGTCCAATGTAGAAGATGGCATCTATCAATCAATCATTCCCACTTTTTGGGAGATGCCATACCATTCATTTGAAACACTACCTTCTTTGAACCTAAGTACTTTCCATGAGTTTCAGGACCCTAGTTAACCAATCGTTGAATTTTATGTTTGGCATTTGCTCATTCATGTAAGCTTACAAGGTCTGTAATGCAGAAAACCCTTCTGAGAAAACATGGGCCAATAACTACAGGAAGGAGGGGGGAAAATCCAGACCGGTAAAACTAAAATATTTCAGTATTTAGAAATCCTAGTGTAAAAAGCTTCCACAGGGTCTGATACCGGCATGTTTTCTAATATTTACCAGGGAAAGTATATATGATGATGCTGAGAGCAAGTAAACAGCCAATAAAGGGATTTGCTGTTTACCATTGTTAGCAACTCTTGGGAAAACTTCAAAGATTTCTGTAGCATAAAAACCTGCTGTTTATACATTAGACATGTACGCTGAATGTAGGAGAGATCACTGCATCCATGAAAACTTTCTCTGTGCTTAGCAGTTACATTGCTGCACTGCTTTTGCAGGAAGGTTCTGCCCACCATGCTCTGTCCACTCCCCCTTCCTCTCTCCTTGCACGCAGCCTACCTTACAGGTGTCTCAGAGATCAATGCAGATTTACCCTAGGTTTGCAAAGGGTTTCTTTCCAACGTACTGCTAAGGGAATGACTGGAAAAGCTGTCAATAACAGTATCTTCTAAAAGAGAAGATTTCATGCAGTTAGATGAGCTCCCAGCTCCTTAGATGCATTTTCTCAATTTCTTTTGTCTTCTTTAATTTGCTTTCCTAAACCAGTCTTGTTAGCATCAATCGCACTACAGCGTGATAATATGAAATATCATCTGCCAGTTGAATCGCAATTTAAGGGGCTCAGTGAAAGATATATTTATTTTAGCATTTTACATTCTTAGGCTTCCATTTTACTGAGAAGTATTAAAGTAATAGCTCCAGAAGTCCCTCTTTGATAAATGCTCTAAAAATTTAAATTGATAACCAGAGACCTGCTAGAGCAATCAGGCAGCTGAATCTGTGACAATAAAATTGTTCAGATAACTAGTGCAGATAGGAGAACTTTGCAAGAGCATTTGATTTTTTTCAGTGACACTTTTTACATAGGAGTATCTGATGAATTACATTGCTATTAACAAAATTACATTCTAGCCTTGCTGTAGCCATGGTTAGCCATAAAGTGAAAGAGATGGAGAAGACTTCTGCATTTCCTTTTGTCCAAATTTCAATAGTCAGTGGGAGCAATCTGCAGGAAAAAAACCAAAAACCTAACATTAAATCAGTCTTTGAAATGGGTGTAAATAGAAGTATTTTGTTTGAAAAAAATTGAAGTGTTTATTGCTCAGCAGCAATTAGATTAGGTACAAGATGCCTGAAGTCTAGTACAACTTCTTTGGTTTATAGGAAAGATTTAGCAGGATTTTAGCAGGAAAGATTCAGTTTGTTTGAAGTGTATTACTGCATTAGTTAGTTCCTGAGTTTGATAGGAATCACAAGAAGACTTACAGGTACATCATAACTTATAGCCATGGAATTTAAAGCCATTGGTTTCTTAAGGATTATTTATCAGACATGGTTTGCATGTTTCTCAGAGGCTGCAAAACATTAGAAAAGGCAAAGTGTACCAAAACCACTGCCCTTTTTCCTAAGGTTGAGAGGGCACGGAGAAGGCACTGTAACTGTAGGATGAATTGGAACAGCTGCTAAATGCCTGCAATTGCAGAAAGATGTTACCTTCACAGCAGGAACAGATGTTGGTGTCTCCAACAAGAACTTGGTCTCCATTCCTAAAGCAGAGTTGAATTGTTGCGCTCTCCAAGGATTGCGAGATACGATAGACACTTTCAAAAGAGGTCAGGGAATAAGTGCTAAACACTGGCAGGAGAAAATCACTTTTGAATTTAGTCAAGAATCTTATTTACATTTCCCTTGTCTTTTTTTTGAAATACAGCCCCTTCTAAAAGAAGTATGAAGTGATGAAAAATTTACCATGTTCCAACTCTGAAAGCTCCTACATTCATCAGTAGCTTCTGGTAGGACAACCATTGGCATATGATGGGCAAGATAAGCTTTTGGAATGCATCTTGAATGCAACAAGAGCTTATTGTTTACATATGGGTGATGGAAATGGTATTCTTTGCTATCTCATCACTAGTATAACCCTTAAACTACACTGAAACTTTATATTTACTGTGAATAAACTTACAAACTGATGTCAAATGGAAGTGAAGTCTATGTATAACTATTATTTATTCATTAGTCTTCTATGGATTTAATACCCAGAGACAGTAGATGCTTTACACAGCAAGACAAATGCCTGTCAAAAGACAGTAGCAAATAAGTAGCAAAGAGAGAGAAAGGCAGTAATATTATATTCCCGCATTCTACTTCTTACTATGCGTAATAGGTGTATATGTTTTATTGCAAAACTAAAGCATAATAGGTTGGTGCATGACAGTAGGGTGCTAAAATGAAAATACAGCTTAATTATATACAAGGTTTCAAACAATTTGTTAAGGTGGAGCAGCACAAGCTGACACAGCAGCCACAGAAGCTCTGCAGCAGTGTTATATTGGCAGCAGGGGCTAACAGTGTATTCCAGCCTCTCCGTGCTTTTCTCTGCATTTCTGAAGGTTCTCCCATCAGATGCTTAATAGCTCCAACTATTTTTCTAACATGTGATGCTTCCAGGTAAATATGTGGGGTCCTCAGAATATCTCTCTTGCAGTTTCTCATGAAAATTTAAACCCGGGTAACCTTTTTTTCATATAATAATTCAGTCTTTTTAAAACAAAGGTTTAAAAGTTTGATATAATGTATAAAACATGTGACAAAGATGGTTTTGTTTTTATTTTCTGCTTGGGACAGAGATTGGGCCTTAAGTTATTTTTAGGATGTTGCGTTTGCTTTTGCTTTAACTGTGGTTTTTCTCCCGCAGTGGTAGAGGCCCCAGATTTTAAGTGCTGGTGTTCACATAAGGAGCAGCTTGGGTTAGTACCGCAGCAGACAAGGAAGTCACAGAAACCTGTGCCCTGTGCTCTGTTTTTTTAAAACAAGTTCATTTGTTCCTTGTAGGTCCAAAAGGAATTTCATTTTGTTTGCTTTTTCGGGTAACAGATGTTTGGACAAGTAACTTGCCTACCTACATCCAGCAGTTTTAGGTCCGTAGCGGAATTACGCTTGATAAAACCTGATAAATGCATGCACTTTACAAAGAAAAGCACTGTAGGGCTAGAACTGTAGCCAGACCTTGGTTAAATTATCTAGAGAGGAAGGGAGAATGACTTTTTTTCCTTCAAGTTACTGCTGGAAGAATCCATTTCCTTTGAGAAAAGTGGCAACTGAATTTCTTCTGCACAGGAGAGATTCCTAAAGTGAATATTTAGCGCTTCATGCAGAAGTATTTCCCATCCTTTAAGTGCTTTGTTAAAAGACCTTTAGATAAACTTTCTGAAGAATTTTGGTAAGAGTTCACAATTCACTTACATAACAATTATTCTAGAAAGCTGCAGAGTGTGAAATGTGATTTCCTTTCTGTGGGAAGAAAATTCAATGGTATAAAATATCTTACAGAGGATGCACTCATATAATTTTGAAAAATGTTATACAAAAAATACAGCAAAATTCTAATTTCACATTTCACATTACATTTTACAGGCCTTCTGCTTCCAAAACAGCTATATTTTATATTGTTGGCTTCAAACACAGTGGAAAGCTTGCAGAATGGGAAAGTGATTTGCTTAGGCTGAAGGAATGAAAACATGTCTAGATCAGCTGGTAGCATCTGCCACTAATAGAGAATTAGGGAGCTAATTTCCTCAAGGACAGATTACTTCCTAATTGTCCATTTTAAAGGTTCTTCTTTATGGTTGGTATTTATGGTATGGCAGTTCCTACAGATCAAACTAGTACTGCATGCTGAGTAGACACACGAGAAATAAATAGTGGCAAAAATAACAAATAATCAAAATAGCAGGGTACTGGCTGACAAGGAAAAATATACAGATGTATGGTGTAATTTCCATCACAATTATTTTTGCTGTAAAGTATGAATGGAGCCAGCTAAATGACTGTTAGTAAACAGTGGCATTCTCTATAGCTTTTCATTAACTGCTACATTAGAGCCTCAGTCACATGAGTTTTTAAGCGCTTCCAGCTCTCCTCAGAGCCTGAAATAATGTGTGTATTATTTTGGACTAAAATATAACTTTCTTCCTTTTAAGTCAAAATTTCCAAGAAAGACGAGAAGTATCCATTCTCCATCAAATGAAGAATATTCCAGTCTTAAATCTCATATAACAATTTCTTTTCTCCTACAACGCCTTCTTTACAAAAATCTATCACAGGGAAAATTTTGAGGCGCTGTATACGGAAATACATGCTTCTTTTCTTTCCCTGTTATTTCTGATCTTGTTCTGATCCAGGAGAAAATGAAGGAACAAACATAATAAACTAGGTCAGCTAATTATATAATCACACAAATAACTATAAAAAGAAACAAATAAGAAGCATAAGGGTAAAGGGTTATATACACATTGGTGCATTAGGCCATAAAAGGTATTTTCCACTCTGCCAGCCAGCAATACTGCAAGTGTCTTTTTAGACTAATCATATTAAACTGAAGCTAATATGTACGAGAGATGAACAGAATTCCTCTACATGGTCTAGAACTGGAGAGCGTAAAGGCGACATATAAAAAGTTTAACCCCCAAAATATTCTGGAAGTGTGTTAAGAATGGGCAGTCTGCATAAAAGGTGACATTTAAAACAGAAAGTGTGTTGTGTATTTTTCTGCAGAAGGGTACTTAAGAACAGAGGATGGACGCTATGAAACAAGGGAGCACTGGGTTGTTGCAGTTACTAAATTTCCTGGGTAATTTTTACTTTGCCTCATGGAACAGCACTGTAGCTCTGGGCTTTTTCTTTGTAGTGGCTGTGCTATTTTGATTGCCTGGTGTTGTTCTTTTTCTTAGGCCCTTCTCATTTGCTTGCGGGAGTTTTATTATAAAGGGAGATGCACAGGGAAGATCCAAAGAGGGAAATACTGACAAGCCCAAAGGAGTGGTGGGTACAAGCCAGAGAAATCATTTTCTCAGCAGATCATACATCACACCCTTGTTCATTTGTCATGATGTGCTATGGTGCCTAATGTGTGTTAGGCTGACTTGCAGTGGGTTTGTCACTCCTGCACCGTTTGGGTTGAGTATTTGGGTTTCCATTTAGTATCTTTGCTAAACCTAACTTTAAGCTTGTGCTTTACTTTACCTGTGTTAAGAAAAAGGCTTCAGTGTGTGCCAGTATTGTGCTGAATCAATCCTTCAGCGCACGCCTAAAAGTAGGATTTTTTTTCCTTTTTTAAATAGGGTTGTCTCAGATTTCCTGTAAATAGAAGTTCTCATTTCAGGTACCTCGAGGTGTAGCAAAACATGTTGTTTCTTATTTTTTCCATACATCATACTAACTTTAAATAATCATTATTATACTTTGATCCAGAGCCTGCCAAGCTTCTCAGAGGGGTGCAGAAGGGAGAGAACACAAATTTCATTCACATCCTTCTAAGACTACATAAGGACCAGGGGATTGAAAGACCCAATACTGTCTCCATCTGGGCTTCTGTCAGTACTCTAGTAAATGCTGCAGTGAAAGTATGTTATAACTGTCCTGGGAATATTAAGGCTATTTATTCCTGGGCAGTGAACATGGTATAAAAGTAGTATTTTAAAACTTTTGGTTCAATACACTGTATTTTACTGAGATGACTTCAAAGTGCTGGGGCATGGTATTCATCTTCTGTTGAGCTCATAATAAAAATACTTCTTTGATGACCTCAGGTCTTCATGTTTTACCGCCAGGGACTGAGACTTGTTTTTAGTGTATGTTCTTCCCACTGAGTTCGGTGGTATCCATCAAATCAGAAGCGTCCTGCCAACATTTCTTTGTGTCCTTTCTAATGCCAACAAATTCTTTTAGCTTCTCACCTTCAATATTTCCACACAATTTTTCAGTCTTCATAGGTAGGCAGTGGGTGTGACTTGAAATTTCAGCCGAGCTGGAAAGGATGATCAACAGATCTGTTCTGTTTCTGTTGCCATGTATTCTGACAGTTGTTGTATACGTTTTGTTAGGGTTTGCTTTCTGATCTCCTGACTGAATTGCTCATAATATAGTATACACAGGTGCTTTTCAGATGCTGCTGCACAGCCTACTTGATTGCTCATTCTTTGTGTCCTCTGCTTTTGGGAGGTTTGTTTTGTTTTGTTTCTAAAAAAACACATTAACTCCTTCTGAGAATTTGCTTTCTGATGCAGCAGCTTTCCAACCGTTCCTTTCTTCTTTTCTTAATATCACTAAATTTCAATTATATAATTTTCCCTAACTGTATATAGGTGTAATATATCAGAATATTGCCATAGAATCTGACTTTTCATTCATTCCATTTTGATTTCTGCTTAAAATCAAGGGGCTCAAAATTCCTTTAATGTACTTGTTCTGTATGCAAAACTGCATGTGGCGAACAAATTACAATCATTGCATCACAAGTTTCAGGAAGGACTATGCAAAATTGCTCTTTTCCCCTGGTATCTGAAAGGATTTGATTTCCACTCAGAATATTTAACCTTCCTGAGCCATGTCTACATGTTTTACATAATGATTATAATTCTGTGATGTTATTTTTGTGTAGACATTATACAAACCACATGTTCTAATAAAAAACACTGGCTGTAGCTGAATATCTGCACCACTTAATTTTTCTGCTCTTGTAGGAACAATGCTTGTAGTGTTTTGCTACATTTTTTGCTACATTTGTACATTTGCTACAAACCAAGACAGTGTGTTATGGTTTAATGTCTTTGACATGAAACATGTATTGCTGTTTTTTTCCCCTAGAAGTTTTTTGTCCCTCATTTCTTTTTCCATTGGCTATTTCTAATAGTCTTATCCTTTGCTATTCAGGGTTAAATACGTAGATAAAAATACTCACTAGGTTGAAATGGGAAGAGTGTAAACTGCCCTATTTTTCCCCATACCTATCATAAGCCTGTTGGTTTACAAGGACTAAAAACTACTTAGCTACAAAAACTGTGTTACCAGGTGAGAATTCTCCTCCTTGTGAGAATGGAAACATCCTTTGATGACTCAGGATGACCTAGAGAGATGTGGTGCTCTCCCTGACTCAGAGAGGTGGCCCAAGGACCACTTCTAGGCTCTTCTCACAGCACCACCTCCCTATCCATAGCTGCCTTCTTCTGCCATAATTGTGTCTGGTGGCTCATTCAGGTTCCATGCGTGTTCAACAGGTCAGCTCTCTGAAATGAGGAGGTGATGGAACCACCTTCAGCCCCTAACAGGAGTGGCACAGTCAGCTTTCTCCACAACACACGGTACAGCAGGTTTGTCTTGGGGTCGCAGGAGAATCAGGATTCATTGCCTGAGCTCCAGCTCCTCTGTTCAGCAGTGCAAATACTTCCATCTGAAATGGAGACAAGATGGGGGCTGTGTTATACACCCTGGAGCTAGAGAGGCTGGGAGGTGTCATTTTTCTCTTATGTAAGTGTTGTAATGGTATTTGTCCAACTCATCAGGAGATGACAGAGAGACTGCTGGGACAGTTTTTATTTTTCAGTGAAAAATTGGAGGTTCAACATTTTCAGTCACACCCCAGAAATGCACAGATTTCACCCAGAACTTGTCGATTTGATGGAAAGATAACATTTCCTGGCGACAGCACTGCTTGATATGAAATTTAACTGTCAAAATTTTCACTGAGACTTTACTGAAATTTTTCATATAGTGTTTGGTTTTAGATCTACAATTATATTTAGGGTGAATTAAGAAGGCCTCCTGAAAAAAATACTGGGTGAATTGCTTTTTTTTTAACACAACTGTATTACTTGGGTTTACCTAAAAGGCGCTAATGTCTTTACAAAGTAATTCTCTGTGACTTGATGCTATTTAAACACTGCCATTTAAACCTGGGAGCTTACTGTAGTTCAGTTGCTCAGCCCTTGGCACGTCAGTGGAGGAAAAGCTCTGTTTCATCCAGCTTAACTTCTTACTCATTTAGAGGTTAAAGAAGACTGGATTCTCTCAGTCAAACATCTGTGACACCTGGAAAAAAGAGTTTGGGGCTGGGAAATGAAACTTTTTACATCATAAAAAAAAAGGCCAAAGGGAAAGTGTGTCCATTTTGTAACAGGAAGGGTGTTGTACTCCAAACAGGTTCAGAGTATTTAAAAAAAAGAAACCAACAAACACTGGTTTGGAGAAGATATAGATGAGTTAACTGTCAGCACTTGGAACAGGTAGATTAATGGGCTGCAGCTTCTACAGAGAAGTCAATAGAAGTGTACCTGCTCCACAGGTCCAAAATCTCAAGCTGATCTCTGCAAGCTAAAATTTTAGCTGATACAACTTTATAGTTCTTTTTTGTGTGTGTGTATGTAACAACATAATTTTTTTAGATTAATTTTTCAGATAATTTTGGGGGAGAGAAGGGAGAAAGTAAAGTGTCTTTGCTGTCACAAGTCACTTTGGACACCTGCAAAGAGAGGTGAGGACAGAAAAAGACATGAGCATTGATCACGGAAGTCTTTGGTTGTATTGCTGAAGAACAAAACAGAGACTTTGACAACCACTAGAAAAAACCTACAAAAGCTGTGCCATTAACTCCAGTGTGTTTCCAGATCTTTATGGTCCTGCCCTGCCATGCATCTGTTGAAGGATAC
Organism: Rhagologus leucostigma; assembly: GCA_013397725.1. Taxonomy (NCBI): domain Eukaryota; kingdom Metazoa; phylum Chordata; class Aves; order Passeriformes; genus Rhagologus; species Rhagologus leucostigma. Next base: position 36,659 of record VZTD01001019.1, read on the forward strand.
TTATATACAATATATATATATACTTAAATATCTTGGGTAACACGTGATTCTATATTGTCCTTTATTTCCATGAAGCTAAAAAACACCAACATTTTCTTTGTGCAAATTATTTCTGAAATCCAGAATCACAGAGCAAGATGCATGAAAATATCCTGTGGCTTAGTGGAATAATAACTGAATCCAAGTAATTTTTTTGACCTATGGTTCAGAAAATAAGTGAATCCTGTGTACACCTAGGACTCAACATAACAACTGTTTCTACCTTTGGAACTGTAGAAACAAATGGCAATTTAACAATGCTCATTTTTAATCCAGAAATAATTTGTTGGAGATTGTTTTGTTAGATTTGGGGGTTTTTGTGGAGTGTTTGCAGGTTTTTTGCTTTAGGTCTTTCTTGTTCATTTAACTCTTGCAAATCGCACTGCATCTCTTTTATTTCAATCCTCTTTTCACATCTTTTTGTACAAGGTCAAAAAGGTCTAGTAAGTAGTGTTTTGCCCTGTAAATATGAAATACTTGCACTTGTGTTCTTGTCTTCCACCTCCCAGCTTGCTTTCCAAATGGCACCCAAGAGATTAATATCCATATGAGTTAATGCTTAAGTTAAAACTCCGGTTTTGGCTTCCATACAATAGGAGTGTGTGTGATACCATGGAAGCTGATAGTCCAAGCATTAAAGCTTTTTATTAGCTTTCACACATGGATTGTTTGCTATATGGGGTTCTTAAAAATTGGTTTTATTTTTTTACTCAATTCTGATAAAATAGCATAAAACACTTCATAGTTCAGAACAAATCAGCACATGGTTTTCAGTGTTTATATTCTCTAGAGTAATCACATGCAAAGCACAGTACACTTAAAACTGGTAGAATTTCATGATAAATAAAAAAATTCCAAAGATAAGATGAGATAAAATAATTTCTTTGCTTGCTTTCTTTTTTGAGGGTGGGAGTTCTGTTTTTGTTTTCTGTCCTTACGAGTTATCACTGGTTTACAGCCAGTGTATGGGAGAGTCTGTGACACTGAACTGACTTGAAACATGAAGAAAGCAGTGGTGTATCCCATATCAATGTGTAGCACAAATTTTATCTCTGTCATCCAATGTTAAGACTTTCTGAGGATGAAGTAAATAAAAGCAGATATCTGGATTTCACTAACTTACTGTTAGCAGCGTTTTCTTTATTTTCAATAAAGCAATAGTTGCAGGAGGCCCCTTTGTGGATTGCCCAGTGATACCAGCTGCTCTAAAACCTTAGTGAGGTACTGAGCAGTTCTAAATACATTACAATCTCCAAAGATATAACAAAAAAATGTGGGTTTAGGTCCTACAGATCGGTGATTTGGGCATCCTGTTGAAAAATCCCATTATCCATACTGGTAGTCTCCATGCAACTATTTCTCTCCTCTAGGAACCCACCTTGATGGCTAAATATTAGACTAGACTTATAGATAAGGCAGTTGTGCCATGTGATATAAAATATCAAGTGTACGAAGAGCATGAGAAATATCTAGATGAGTGTTTCGGTACAGAATTTGCCATGGCCCCATAAAAGGGCTGACCTGGGAGCAGCTACAAGTCAGTGTGTAATTAATGAGGGTAACAGTAAAAAATTCTTCAAGTACTTCAAGTGAACCAATTATAAGCACACCATAAATGCAATAACAATGACTGACTCCTCCTTTTTAGATTTTAGTTTAATTAAAGAGGCCTCTGTATTTGTACCAACTCCGGTTTGGTGCTTTACTTTAGCAGCATGAATCCACTTTTGAGGGCGAGAATAACACAGTATGGTCAAAATGTATCTCATTTTCATTGACATAACAATACCTCCCCTGGATAAGAAAGTGAGTAGAAATGTGAGGTGAAAGGTGAAATGGACTCATGTATCCACAGTGGACAGTATTTCAGTAACATTTTCACAGAAAATGTGAAGAGCCCCTGCAGACATACAATCAGAAAACAACCACAGGCAGCAGTGCTTGAACTCAAGACATCTGACTCATGGTCTGGGCTTTGTAAGTGATAGTGAGAAGAGAGGATGCAATTCTGAAAATTAAAAATTGTTTCTGTTTTGTTGCTTACAAAGAGAAATTTCCTCAAGCATCCTTTTTAATGGAGGTAGAAGTACTGGGTTTGCACGGCCAGGTTTTGGTAGCAGACGGGCTACAGGAGCAGCTTGTGTGGGACGCTTCCCCCATGTCCAACAGTGCCGATGCCAGGCGGCTCCAGGACGGGCCTGCGGCTGGCCAAGGTTGAGCTGATCACTGATGGTGGTAACACCTCTGGGGTAACGGAGTTAAGAAGAGGGAAAAAAAAGGCCAGCACGATGGCAGCCAGGAGAGAGGAATTAAAATACATGGGAGAAACAGCCCCGCAGACACGCTGGAGCAGGTGGATGCCCGAAGGAGGCTTTAACCACGTGGGAAGCCTGCACTGGAGCAGGCTCCCGGCAAGACCACAGGAAGAAAGGGTCTGCAGAGGAGCAGGTTTGCTGGCAGGACTTCAGCAGGGGTCCCCCGCTGGAGCAGCCTGTTTCTGAAGAACACCTGAAGAAGCACCCTGTAGAAGGGACTCACGCTGTAGCAGTTCATAAGGAATGCTGCTTGAGGGAAGTCCCCAGGCTGGGGAAGTTCATGGAGGGATGTCTCCTGTGAGAGGGACCCGACACTGGAGCAGTGAAAGAGTGTGAGGGGTCCTCCCCCTGCGGAGGAAGCAGCAGCAGATACGATGTGTGATCTGACCACAATTCCTATTCCTGGTCCCCTTGGGTCAGTTTGGAGTAGGAGGTAGACAAATCAGAAGTAAAGTTAAGCCCTGGATGAAGGGAGGTGTGGGGAATAAGTGTTTTTAAGATCTGTGCTTGTGCCTTATTATCATACTCTGATTTGATTGGTAATAACTTGAGATATTTTTTCCCCAAATCCAGTCTGTTTTGCCTGTGACATTAATGGCTGAGTGATCTCACCATCTTTATCTTCATCCACAAATCTTTCGTTATATTTTCTCTCTCCTGTCCAGCTGAGAAGGGAAGTGATAGAGTGGCACTGGGGGGCACCTGGTGTCCAGCCAGGGTCAGCCCATTTCAGTACATTTTTTGCCCAGTTCGAAAGCCTCCTCCACACAAAAGACTCTGGATGAAAACCTGATTTGAGTTTCAAGTTCACCTTCATATGAATGAAGAATGGGACACTTGGAAAATTGTGTGTATGAGATACTCATACTCAGGATAAGGTTAATTTCATGTAACTTTGGATATCTTATTCCTCTAATGAAAATGTCTCGTTTAGGATTAAATAAGTAGCATGCCCTAGAGGGCTTAGATCTCTGCAATGACTCGAGGTGGTGAGGGGGCCACCAGTGACAAGCTCAGATAAAGACACCTACTTACACACAATAGGCTCAAGGAGAAAATCTAACCTCGCTCTATCCAGTTAAAAATTAAGGTGTGCTCTTGCAGTAGTGGAAAGTAATCATTAATAGATGAAACAATCTTCTTTATTTCTTTAGTTATGTTGTGAGGTTGCCTAATCTATAAGTTACCTCAGAGCTGGCATGTTCTGAAAAGCTCTTGAGAAACACATTTCTTCATCCTGCTGCTGAAAAGAGTGACTCCACAGTCTGGAGCTGAGGTTATGAGTATCTTTTAATTTTTCTAGTTAAACTGCAGATACACCCCCTCACCCCACCCCTCCATTCCAGTTTAATGTTACTCATCATCTATAAAATTCATATAGTTATATTCACCTTAGTTGTACTTTAAATATTAAGTTCTTAATATATAGACTAATCCTTCACACATTTAATTCTCAAAGAAGTCTTGAATATATGAATGAAACAGAGAGGAGAGTTAGTGGATCCAGTGGTAAGAACCATCATTTACTAGACTTTCAGAGACAGGATTTCAAAGGTTGAAAAATCTGGAGCAAGCTGTCTTTAAGGCATAGATATCTTATTTTGAACCTTTCTGACTAACTGCATCCTTCTGTTTTCCTTCACCTAAACCCATTATCATTTGTCTTGTTCAATCCCTAACATGCTGTGTAACTGTCGAATGTTTTCTACCTTCGTGTTACACCAATCAAACACTCTCCTTTCAATCACTTCCCCCTTTGCTGCCAGCCCTTCCAGCTGGAATTCCTTGCTGTATGTTCACTCTTCTGATCTGTTCTGCAAAGGTCAAAATAATCGTCTGACTTCACAAAGTCAACACAGATTAGTATAACAACACTCAGATATCTTTCTCAATCGGTTACTTTCCACACAATTATATATTTTCTTTTTTCTTTTTGGAAAGCAAACAGCCGTTGCACATCCTGGTGCCTCTCCAGAATAATACTGTAGGAGTCTGTACAGTGCAACACACTCTCTTCTGGACTGATTTATGACTTATGACAGATTTTTGAACCATCTCTGATGAAGATGGTTTTCTTTGCATGAGATAAACTTCTTCGGCTCCTCCATGGCAAACACAAATGTCAAGAGTTCATTCATTCATTCATTCATTTGTTTGTTCTTCTCCAGGAAAGTGGTCTATGAGCACAGTTTACACTGTGGCCACCTATTAGCCTTGCAGCCAACAGCTTCTTGGAAACTTCATGTACATGATTGGTGTCCAAAGGATTTATTTATTAATTTGCATTTATTTATTAGTTCTCAAACAAGCCTTTACCCAAAATTTTTTTTATCTGACTGCATTTTGATTTTTAATTTGCCGTATTTTATATTTTTCTATAGTTCCTTGTTCAGGAAGGAAGGATATCATTCAGTCTTTGAATGATGAATGACTCATTCTTTGCATGAGAATATATCATTCCTGGAATGATAAATAGTTACTTGAATAGTCTTTTTACCTTTTAATTCACTTCCTACTCACAATGGCTTGAATTTTATTGGAACTTATGTTTTCTTCATTGTTTTGGCATAATATTTTTTAAGGTTTGATGTGCATTTCTTTTGAAATTTCAACATTATACTTTTCAACACAGCTGGGCATATCTCTACATATGTACCATTTTGTATAATTTCTTTTTAATTAATTCTGTTTAAGCAAGATTTCTTTTTATTTTTTTATTTGCTGGTTTTGAAGATTAAAACACTATGATGGTGTTTAAGGGTGTTTGCTTTGGTTTTTTTGAGTTTTGTTTTGTTCACTTGTGTCGTTCCTGCAGCCATGTACCTTATAATCTCTGGTACCAAGGAGTCCTTGGACAGCACTGCTTCGCGCTAGGACCTGCAAGCACATCACCATGACCGGTTGTGCATTTCCTCACTGGCTGCCATTTGCTGCAGTCATTCCCATGATGGCTAAAAATTAAGCCTCTGCATCACACTCTAAAGAAAGATTTATCCAGATCATACAGAGGTAATTAACATCTTTCATTATGACTGTGTTCCTGTCCTGAGAGACCTTCTGATCTCCTAAAACATGTCACAGTTAGAGTTTAGAGGGTACAGGGATCAACAAAACAGTTCAAATGTGACATTTCCTGGTTTCACCTTGGAGTTTCAATCCATGCAGATTCTGTGTTATTTACTGAAAGTTGGAAGTTAACATTAATTATGCAGTCTTTCAGAGAGTTGGCTATGATGAGCTGCCTCTATTAGTTCGTCATTCTTCTTGCCATACGTATGGGTTTTTTGCCAATTCAACCTTCTCGGACTTACACTTCTGAAATAAATTCAGTAGGCCCATTCAAAAATCATATGGCCACATGGCATAAAATCTTTAACCAATTCTTCTTTATCAAGGGTATCTGGGAACTGTTGTATCATTAATGGATCCAGGTTCCCACGCTGCATGATAATTAGCGAGACCAAATATACTCCAATTAAATCAATATATGGCTGTCACCATTTTTGTGAAAGGAAATTTCCCACCTTCTGTATGACATCTTGAGATCAGCTACTGTGTAAACAACTGACATCGATATGACTTTGCTCATGACAAAACTGTGGCAGACAGGGAATTTGCTTAGCACAGGGAAACAGGCATGAGCTGTCTCTATTTTCAGGGACAGCAATTTGATTCATCCAAGGACAGGCCACGCAGACCATCCAGCTTTTCCAAAATGTTGCATGCTGTTATCCATGCAGATGTAATCAAAGCTTGATGTGCAGTGACAAAGTAGTAGAGAATGAGCAATTCAATAAGAATTGTGGAAGCATTCTCTCATTTTACATATCAATCTAAGGCTAGTAGAAAATAATTTCTAAGAGATACTTTTGCTGAAAAAAGATTAATTTTAATGTCAAGAAAAATTTTATCACTCCTAAATCTATTCTAGTTACCAAAATAACAGAATGTTAAAATAGCTAAATAAGCACCATCATCATCATCAAACAACAATCCAAAACTCAACCAGTGCAAAACACATACAGATGACTTTTATGAAACTACTTTATAAAAAAATACAACCACCATTTGGTGAATGATGTGTAAATATTCATTTAGGACTCTTCAAAATGCATTTTTGGAGACCATTAGTGCTGCACACAGCTTTAGTTGAACTATTTTATTAACTTTCTCTTCTACAATGCCTCTTATTAGCAACATACAGATAGGTTCCCCTGCATCATGATGTGTTTTGCAATTACACATATGCATAGTAAATATACAAAATTTTACTGCTTTTCCTGCCTTTTCACACACACATATTTTTGTCTTTTTATGGATCTGCTTCTGCTGCATTTATTGCAAAATTCTAGTTGTTAAAGAGCATTATATTTAAAATAATAACACTTCTCAATACATTCACTTAAATCCTCCTTAAGTATAAAAATGAATGCGAGACATCTGGTTCCCACTGAGACAGGAAATGTTTTTGCTGACGTGGGATCATATTTATTTCAAAGAAGTCCAGGGATGATCTTGGGAGGTACAGATGAATATATTTAATACTGTATCAGACAAACTGGTAAAAAACTACAATAAACAACAGAATAGTAGTAAAACAGATAAGTATGGCATAGTGAAAAATAATTATCTTGCCTGTTTTCTTTCTCCATACACCTCTGGGTCACAATAGCCTAAGTGGACGGGCAACACACTGTTCCAGCAGCAGCAGAGCTAGCAAAGCCTCGTTTCCTATGGATTTGTGTCCTGTGCCTCCATATTCTCCTCTGCCCATTTCCCAATCTCCTCGCTCCCACCGCATGTCCTGGCTTCTGTCTCTGGCACGAAGCACCAGAGCTCTGCCGCTGAAGCCACAGGGTAACGTCCCCAGTGACTGGCCACTTGTCAGGTGAAACGGAGCAGTTTAGTGCTGAATTTGGGCTGAGGCCCCTTCCTGGGGCTGTCATTCAGCAGTCTTTCTGAACAGCATGAGGTTGCCCTAGAGGAAGAAGCAGGAGAAACCCTTTTAATATGTACCCATGTACGCACTAACTCATTTTTTCTCCATTTTTTTGTCCACTACTATTTTGGTTTAGTTGGCTTGGTTCCCCAGTCTGGTTCACTGCTAGTTCAAATGCTGGGAGGGAAGGAATGCTTTCAGTGACATTGTCAGTTTAAAATGAAAATGCTTGTCAAAGGAGAGACTCAGTTTATGAGTCTACCAAAAGTCAACCACCAGTAGTTATATAATTTTTATGAGATCATTACCCTTGTGTCAAATTTGGTAGTGTTTTATCAATTTAAACATTATCAAGAAGAAAATATTGGATGAACTGGCAATTATAGCACATAACCCACTTTAGGAAAGTAAGCTATAAATTATACATACAAGCTTACATACGGAGTAGGACTGACAAATATTAGGACTCTTCTGCTTCAAAAAGAGTCATCTGAAGGTGATACACAGCAAAGGGCCTTATTTACAGTGCTGGAATGTGTTTTACTGGCTGTGGCATGAGGGAATATGTCATACTGAAATTCCACATATCCCAGCATCCTTAAACACTCTTGTCACCACCAGTAGCAGGATGCTCCACGTTTCTGCCAGCTTTATGTTCTATGTAACGAGGCAAGAAGCTCACACCAAAAAGGGGGGGGCCTTTCTTGTACAATACATAGTGGCATTGAGAAATTTGCTCCCTCAGGAAGGCTGGCTGCTAAACAATGACAGATGTTACGACAGATTCCAAAGAGCATCAGACATACTCGTGCTTCCACCAGTGAGTATGAGATGCAATGGGCTTGACACGTAGCCTGCCTCGGGATATTCCTAAACCGCTGGTGAGACAGCATACTCAAGACTGTTCATCCTCATCCCTGTTTAAAAATAATTTACCTAAACCTCTGTAAGAAGCAGTATCCTGGATGATGTGTACCTAATGTCTTTAATATGGTCAGTGTTATTCTTCTACGGTTTTGTTGAAGGGTAGGAAACAGAGACTTGTCCCAGTTGCACACTGTTGAACGGTGTGCCACAAAGGAGACAGATAAAAATGGTGTGCACCATCACTATCCGGTGCTGGCCACACAAGAGAAATGCGCTGCATTTCTGCCCCTAGGAAAGAGCAGCAACTGCACCGAGGTTTTCAGAACCACCCAGTTACTGTATTTGAGACCCCAGTTCTTTCATTTCTCTGCCTCGGTGAGGAACAACACACACAAAGGGCTTTAGCTGTCTATGCCAGACATCCTTTCTGCAGCCTCAGATTGGGTCACCATTTCCAGAGGGAGGCCTAAGCCTTTCCCTTTTTCCCTGCAGGTCTTGTGGCACTGGGATTCAGCTGCACTGAACAATGCAGTGGGAAGAGGAGGCTTTCGTTCTGCATACATGGCATGGCAGATGATTCAAATTTAAAACATGTACATAAATATGTACATATATATATAAGTATGTATAAATACATATACACTTTATACAGAAGAACTATATTAAAATAAAGGTTATGAAGAAAAGCTCTTAAAATTTAGAAAATTTCATCGTTAATTCTGGACAATATTTACACATTCAGCCCCTCTCAGGCATTAGAGATAGGTTCATGGGGTTTTTGCTACAAGATCTTGCTCGGTTAAAGCAGATGGTTACTTTAAAACAAATAAGCAGCTATTTGTTCAATACTTACAGTTCATTCCCTTGCCCTGAGCTTTATTTATGGCACACTACACAAGCTCTGCTTTGAAAATTTATTAACTTCATTCTGGGTTGAAGGAGTTCAAAATCTTCCAGTAAAAAAAGTACCCTCTATTCAAAACTAAAACTTTCTAGGGTAGACTTTCAACATAAAGAAATTTCATTCTAAAAAAAGAGAGAAAGATAGACAAAAGGAGACAAGGAGAAAAGGGAAGAAAGAGGAAGGAAAGAAAGGAGGGAGGGAGGGAGGGAGGGAGGGAGGANTTTGATTATGCTGTGATTTTTTTATTTTTTTCATGAATGGAACATATTTTCTTTTATCATTTTAGATAAAATGTACTCATGCATATATATATCTATATATATCTATATATCTATTTATGTACTTGTGAATTAAATCCATCTACAAATGTTTGACTTTTATGACAGAAACAGCACTTTAAGCTTAATTTCTTCCCAAAATTTGTTTCAACAAAAAGACCAAATTGGTTTGGGTTTTTTTTCAATTGCAGTGGGGTGAAGCTAACTTCCAATTTTTTTTCCCCATGAACCAGTAATTCCCAAAGGACTTTTTTTTTGAGTTTTATGATGCTTGTTGCTGTAGATCTTGACTGTTTTATATTATTAATTAAATTACACAGTTCTTCTATAGGAGACAGGGATTTTTTGAAGCCTATTTTAAAAAGGGTCAAGTAAATGAAGGTGAGATGGGATTCAGATACCACCTGAGTGTGTAGGATGAAAAAGAAGTTTGGAAATGAGAAGACTATTTAAAATTACCTCATAATAATGAACATTTTCCTAACCGTATCTACTTTTTGCATACTGGATTAAAAGAAAGCCAATGAAGCCAGTGCCAGCTGGAAAGAGAACTTATCTCTCTCACTCCCTTTATGGACTACACCATCATTAAGAAAAGAAACAGTGCGGAGAAATGTGAAGCAGCATTTCTGCATTAGGTCACCACAGAACAGTGACGGTTCTCTTGCAAAATCAAAATGATAACACTTTGGTATTTGTATTCAGTAGTCCAGTTTGAATAAAAAATGAAACAAGCTCTGTGATTGGCCTCTACTGTTGTGAAAAAAACTCTCAACCTTTCACGCAGTTTGCTGCAATGTTTGGCAGTGAATTGTGAACTGCATTTGAACGTGACATTACTGTTACATCTGCTAAAAAGCTTCATCAAACCTAGAGCTTTCCCCTCCTACACTCTGTCTGCAGCGCTGCACACATTTAAGCTGCACAGCTAGTTTGTTTAAGCAGCTTTTAAAAAGCACTTTTTCAGTGGAAATATGTAAATATTCCCACAACACTGAGTTGCATTTGAAGTTAAACTGGTGTGCAAAATGGGCATTCGGGCCCATCGATCTAACATACACAATGCCAACAGCACAAGGAAAAACGTAACCGTGGAAGTCGTGGCACTCGTGAACCAGGAGCAAACTGCTTGCAGATGGATTTATTATGAAACAGCGTCACTGATTGCTTCATAGATTACTCCATGTAGCTGTGTTCTACTTCGGATAAGCACTGCTGTCTGGAAAAGCAATTAGGGATTTCTGGATTTGAAACTGTTAATCTATCAACAGGGGGCACATCTACTTATAGTACTATGAATTTAAAATGTATACTTAAGCCTACAGGATCAGGCAGAGAAGCTGAGGGCAAAACACTGTCCTACTCACACCCGACGGAGAAAGAGAAGCCTTGTTAAGTGGTGTAGCAGAGATAAGAAGACAGGTTCCTTACCTGGGAAACATGCTTTGCAGCAGTGACTTCTTACAGTGAACACTGCAGTAAATGAAGCAAGACAGAACTGTAGATGTATAAAATGTCTTTTCCAGCTATAAAAGAAAGCCCCACAGTGAATCTGGTAAAAGTTTTCACAGGACAGTGGCGGATTTTTAATTGTGGAGAGCGAAGGTGCTGGGAAGCCACTTTGTTGCTATGATTAGTCACTCTGGATGAATAGTGACTGACAGGCACAAGGAGGGTAGAAACCAATGAAGCAAAAGGTTTACTTGGTTTGCTGAAGAAGTCGGGGAGGAGAAAAAATTGTTTCCTGCCATTTCACATAGATTACCTTTCAGACACTGGGAGTTCATCCAAATCTTTCCAGTCAAACAGTCTTTATGTAACCTGGATCATCACCAAACCAAAAGCAGAAAGCAATTAGAGGGCGAGAGATGTGAAGGCCAGCTCAAAGGAAAATGTAACATACAATGCTCAAACTACACAGTGTCTCTGCTTCCTTGCTCTTGCTGAAGTTGTCAATATAAAACATTCCCTCTGAGGCATCTGTGGCCGAAGACAAATTTTACCAGATGATGTTGTCTGACTAGAGGCCTGTTATCAAGTTATGTGTGATTCCTGGTATAGCACAGATGACTTGTTCTGATACATTGCTATCATGGAAAAAAATGTAAGATGTGCCAGGAACAATTTCCAGCTGATTCCTAACTTGCTCACTGCCTTAATATTTCTTATGAGTCCCTGAAGTGCTAGAAATGCCAACCTCCATCCTCCCACCAGGAATAAAATCAGGAACATATAAGCGTGGGTTTCTCAAGACCAATTTATTTAGCTAAAAGACAAAAAACACACCACTTCTGTGATGACTGTAATCCTTTGCAGTGTTGTTCTCTCCCTGGTTCTTGGAATTTGCATTCTCAAGACAGGAGAATAGCATACTGGTAAAAAGGTGAGTATCATGCAATATCTATATTGTAGTAGTCAGGTGACATAAGGAAGGAGACCGTCATTCAAACATGTTAGAAAGAAAGATTTCTAGGTAATACCACAAAAAAAAAAA
>VZTD01001019.1:48514-105011 GCA_013397725.1 Rhagologus leucostigma
AAGAAAAGCAGGAGTAATGAAAATAATTGCTCTTTATCATTAAGGATGAATGCCATTAATAGCCCAAAGCTAGTGTACACTTTCCATTAGGTTATTGAAGGCATTAAAAAAAATCCAAGATTGTCAAGCATGATATTTATGTCATTTTAGTATGACATAAATTACTGATTCCATTGGATTCCCCACTCTTACTGAGGGACCTTGATTTACAAATTCTTAAAACTCAGTGAACTTTCTAAGAGCTTGAAGCACTTTAATTAATACCTAAAACATCTTCAGGTACATGGTTACAATATTCAAATCTGTACACAAAGCCGCTTGTGGTGAAAATTTACCCAGGGATATGTGCTTGGGTAAATGTAAAAAAAATTTTTTTAAAAATATATAAATGTGTATATATGTGCTTGGGCACACTGTTTGATGAGCCAAGCGAGTTGTGAGATACAGCAGAACTCAATTACAAGCAATTGATTCCCATCCCCACAATTCCCCATGCCTCTAAACATACCTTGCAATCTAGTATAAAAATGGCCTGGAATTCAGCAGGGCCCGGGAGCAGTGCCAGAAGCCACGGGATACCCATCCATATGGAAATGTGCAGCCACCAATGCAGCACAGCACGGTATAGACGCCTGACATAAATCATAGGTAACATCTAACAGTGCAGGCACAACAGTGGGAGCAGGCAGAGCAGAGATACATCAGTACGGATACACTGATGTAATTATTATTCCAGAGGGGATTCTGGATGTAAGAAAGCCATTAGATGTGGTGACAGCTTCTTTGTTTTTTCTTACAGAATTTCACCATAATATACAGGCTAAATTTGATTGGAAATGGCAGGATATTTTTTCTGATTATTCCAGGCATTAAATCATAGTGCTCTGCATGTGTGCATTTGGTTTCTTCAGTATAATTTTTGTGAGTACTGAAGAAAGATATGGATAAATTCTGAATTAAAATGTAGTAATACATTTATTTCTTTCTTCTGTATCAGATTTTTTTTTAACAGCAGAGGAAAGAGTAAGTTATGTTTGTTTTTTGTGAAAATTTCTATACTAGATCTTAGTATGATCTAGTAAAGTTCTTTTCTTTCTTGTTTAAAATACTAACTTCCAGTTTTGTATTAAAGTTTCAGGGTCTTTTTAACAATTCCTAGAGTGTTCATGAATACAAGTTCCAAGATTATAATCTGTGAGGAACCTTAGATATTAAACACTGTGAAAGTAACTGAAATGATTATGTATACACTTGAATTTTAAGAAATTCTTCCAGCTATCACACAATGCAAGAAGCATCTGCACTTGGATTAAGAACTTCAGCAAGCTGATCTCTGCACTGATGGAACCAGTTAATTTCAGCAAACCTCTAAAGTAATCCAAGGTATCTTAGTAACCGTATCATTGCTTCAGCATTCACAATACCACAATGATGAGTACCCAGTGGGTTAAATGGTTGAAGTGACCTTTGTTGTGGACCCTTCTCACATGGACATCTAGAAAAATATTGCCCTAATTTTCAGGCATGCTGAGATACCATACTATGAACTGAAAACCATGAGAACTGTCAATTCTCAGCAGCTCTGAAAAACACCCCTAGATGAGACAACTTGGGAATCTTTCTACATCCAGAGAATTAAGAGTGCTATGTCAGAGAGCAAACTATTTGAATGTGGACTGTGTTTAGAATCCCTGCTATCTTTTGCCCTGCTACTGATTTAAAACCCAGAGATCTGGACAAGAGACATTTTAGCACAGGCTAACAATCAACAGCTGCTAAACTATGATTGTCCTACCAGCACAGAAAAAAAATCACTATCATTCAGGCAAACACCAGTTTTTCCAGCCTGAACTTGAAGAGACCAACAATTCACAAACAGGTGATAGCCTTCAGCCATCCATGAAGAAAATCTTATGGCTGGTCATTTGACAAAGAGAATTAGTGCCTATGAGAAAAAGGATAACTGGTAATTTTAATGAGTGAAAGAATGAACATACTGCATGAATGGAAAATGACCCATATCACCAGCAGAGGTATGGACTTACTCCACGATGTAGGTCGGCAAGTTTCTCATGGAAGGAAATTTAGCGTACACTGGAGGATGTTGATCACATCCTCCAAAGAATGCCCGAGAGTAGTAATGAAATTAAGTCAAAATGGCATACATGAATCTTATTGTTTTGTCTGAGTTCATACATCCCTTGTGCTTTCTAATTAAGGGCAAACAGGCTCTCAATGTTTTTTAAAATTGTTTTATGTACTTAACTTTTCCCTGGAGAGGTAAATTATGCCCACCAGATTAAAGTTCAGAGGAAGGATGTGATTAAACGCTTGAGGCACTATAAAGTGTCAGTACTGGTGCTAATGCAAAGATAGATCATAAGTATCCACTTTAAAGAAGGAATAACATGCAGTTTGAATCCAGCAAATACACCAGAAAGGACAAAGGAAAAAGTCTGTGCTGGAGTCTATTCATACTCGGGAAGCTGAAAAGCACACACGAGCTGTGATTAAAGTAACTCTTCTTAAAAATCCACAGTAATTGCATAATTAAAAGATAAATACTTTGAGGTCACATTAAACTTTTTGATTGACCCTGAGTTACCACTCTAATTACAGGCATTTCTAACAAAAGGAAGTGTGATATCTTCAAGAGCTTGCAGTCATATAACACAGCTTTAGGCGTCTGGACAAATATGTTAGAAACCTATTTCAGCTGCACTTCCTGTACAGTTGGTGGAGCAGCTCAGCAGAAAATCTGACCAACCAAGAAAAGCTGAGTAGAAAAATCTAAGACTGTCCACATCACTTAAAAAATTCATAAAAGTAACGATACTGCATGCCCTGACTGAAAGCTACAGAGATACGGGCATTAACATCTCTCATGCCTGATTCAGAGCAGCCATCTGAACCTCCTGGGAAACATCCTAACTGGTCTATTCAATGGCATTCTGGCTTAGACTTTCTAGTTCTCTCTGTAGAACATTTCACTTTGCATAAATTAAGCATTTATGGGCCTGTCAGCTCTCAAAAGGGCTATGAGTGTCCTCAGATCAAGGAGACCTTTGGTTTGTTTTACATACCTTACAGCACATTTTAGCTACATGGTTATAAGAACTTATATGGTTCAATTTCTAATTATCTAAATGATGAGGTACAACACCTTGATTTTGTGAGTGATAGATATGGCTTTTATCCAGCTTGAGAAAACAAAACATATGGAAAATGTGCTCTTTTCATAGGTTTGCCATTTTTAACACAAATTTACAAGTATTTGAGGACATTCCATTGTCTTTCTTTTGAAGGATAAACAAGCAATCCTTCAGCAGGGCTATTTTGTGAGGTTCAGAACAAGGTTCTGGTTTAAAAAGGAGCCCTTCACACTAGAGTGCTATGGTGTGACAGACACACAGGCTGTATACACAAATCTGAGTATAACAGGACTCTCAGAAACTTTCAACATCATCCAGTTCAGCTCTCCAAAACAGATATTGAGACCATGCAATAGAGGATTCAGAGAAACAGCAAATGAATCCTCTGTGCTCTTTGCAGCATCAGGTTTGAAAGCGGCTTACCTCTTGATCTGCAAGCTCTGTTTCTGTTGTCTCAGACAGGAATACAATAGACTATGAAGTAAAGGGAGTGGTCACACGGACACCGTATGTGTTTCGCACTTACTAGGCTTGTTCTCTATGCTCTTCCCATCTGAACACAACAGTATCAAAAATATTTGTGGGGCGGTAAGTAATTTTTGCGGATTTTTCCCATTCCACATAGCCCAGAATAGTCTGAACCAACTCCAGGAACACAGGAGCTTGCCAAAACATTAGTTCAAGCAGGTGGTTCCAATTCATAGGACTTTTACCTTTTCTATGCTTGAGAGGTTCTTGGAACAACAAAAAACCTCACATGCCTATGTTGGCAAGTGTAAGATTTGAAAGGCAGATGTTATTCTCACATCCACCCATTGAAATCCCCTTGCCAGATTAGCTAGAATCAGAACTATGACTTTTGAACTGGCCTCTGGGAGGGTTGCTATAATAGGGCAGCTACAAGCCATGTGCTGCCACTTATCTTTGCGCCTCTTACTGGGAAACAAAAGGAAAATAAAAAAAAGAGAGAACTCTGAAGAATAGTAATTTCTTACCTGGTGATTTGTTTCTCCACATGTCTGAATATGCAAACTCAAACACTAGCTCAAACTCCTCCTGCCAGCAGATGGACACAGGGAAAACAGAAAGCCCATGGGGCGTCAGATTTTAAATACAGAGAGATGATCTCTCTGGCTAAATTCAGATTCAAATTTCTAAAGCAATAAAGGGGAAACTGCCCTTTCAGAATGTACAGTAGAAGATTTTCATAAAGATAAATTCTTCAGAGAGAGAAAACAACATTAAATCAGATGAAAAGGTATTAAAACTTTGCAGGTAATTACTAATTTCAAAAGCAGTATCAGCTAAACAGTGGACCATTGATAAATATTTTTCTTCTGTTTTCTGTCTCTCTGCAAACATTTTGATTACAAAGTTGGTCTGTGCCCCTCCTGATGTTTTACCTCCAGTTTGAACTGATATAGGACAAACAGTGGAGGATTGTTATCCCCTCACAATTTGTTGTTCAGATGGATACGTATGACGTGCCCAGCCCACCCAAGCAGGGCCGGTAACCAAACAGTCAGCCACCTGGTAAGACGATTAACACTTATCACAAAGTCACATGGCAATGAAGGATGACTGGATTGAGACTGATCAAAGAAATATCTCCTTTCATTGATTTGAAGGAGAGAAGTATGTGCAGGAAGAGGAAAATTTAGGGCAACATTTGTAACAAAAACAGTTTAAGAAAGAGTAGATAATAATGTGGTCACTTCATACTTAGATGCAGCATGTCCGTGCTTTTGCCCTCTAAATCTATGTTAAGCAGCTATTCTCCAGGCAGGAATCCTTAGGAACTTCTCAACAATGTTCTCAAACAGCCAGCACACTGAATGAGGAGCTACTGAGAGCCAAGGAGTAAGAAATACTGACAAGACAAAACTACCTTACATCCATCCCTATGGAGAACTTAGATTAGTCAGGACTATAGAAAAGTTCCTCTGTCTTTTAAAGACATGGTGTCCTGATTCCTTCTTGAGGAAATGTAACAGAACTCATGTGTTTGGATTGGTGGGTTTTTTGGTTTGGGTTGGGATTTTGTTGTTCTTTTTAAAATGCACCCAGAAGTGGTGCCAACACCCACTTTTAACATAAGGTATGGCGTCCACACTTCTGTTTGAAGATTCAAGTTCCAGCTTCTCCCAGCCAACAGTGCAACTCACATCTCCCACTTGATAAATAAGGGTTCTAATAATCAGTCACAGAACTGACTAGAATGGGTGGGTTTTCCATCCTTCTGTGCAGCAAAGCAGGGAAGAGCACGGATACATCATTACATTGTAATTCAGGGGCTGTGGTGATCAGCAGGAAAATGGCATCTGTAGGTTTAAGTCCTTATTTCTAGCAGAACATTATTAAATGAGTGAAACACAGTTAATGCCCATTGAATTTTTCAGGCTGAGAAGAGTGTTACATTCCCCATTCCTGGGCGTGAGAGTGTCCTGAACATTTGGTGATGTATCTGGTGTGCGTCCGTGCATGCGTGTATGTGTATCTGGCATGGAAGCACTTCTGCCTCCTCTTCAGCTGTGTTTCAGGGGAAAGCATCCATTGCATTTTTTGTGAGGTCTAATCCATTAGGCACACTCCAAAAATATTTGACATACTGGGTCCCTCAGGCATTTGTAGATGGAGCATAGCCTGCTTTCCCAACCTTCCCCTTACTTTAGACAAAAGAAAGCTATTGAGTTCTTTAATTTGGCTCTAAGTGTCTCGAGAACTTCACAGTGCTGCAAGAAGGCACCTAACCAAGCTAGGCAGCAGATTAACAGCTGGCTTTTGGATCACCAGCCCGGACTCAGGCAATGCAATTCCACTTAAGTCCTGCTGTAGATGCTTTAACTCTGTTATTGCCTTCAGCCCCCTGATAGTATCTATGGCAGCTGAGAGCTCAAGCTGATGTTGATGTGAAAAGGTGAAAAGGTTGGAGGATTTGAGTGGCTGGCTTAAAAATTGCACCAGGAAAAGCGCATTCTCTCTTGGTACAAGAGCATAAGGTTGAGTTGCTTCTCTCTCAGTCCTAAAACTTAAAGAATCTCTGAAGCCTGCCAAGCTTCTCATAAAATATTGAAAAGAATAAAAAGATGACCTGAGTTTCTGTCACATAAAAGAAATCCTCTGAAGGCAGAGGAAGTTTTTTTCATTTTCAGAGGTAAAAAAGGTGGAAGAATAAGAGAAATTCTGGAGCTAACAGTGAGAAGGTTTCTCTGAGGGAATGGATGTAAAGAAATGTCATAAAGAAAAGAAGTGGTAGGAGATCTCTGCAGCTGGGAATCGGTCTTCTCCCACCCTTCTATTCAAATTTTGTTAAGCTCAGTAGTGAGTAGTCTCTGAGGAAGTGCGCCATATATACCAGATTTTCTTTCTCTGTGTTGCCTTTTTAGAAAAGCATGTTTGCTTGTTATTTTTTCCCAGACGTCTTCCCAGTGTTTGTATACTTTTATTTTGCTGTTATTGTCACTGATTTTCCTTCACCCTTCTTCATTTCCAGTCGTTTGCTGAATGAAACCACTCAAGTTGAATGCTTTCAGCCCTGTCTTGTAAAGGTTTTGATCAACATTTAACTTCACAGAACAGCAAGTTTTCATCTTCTCACACTTTTCAGTTTCTTACATGGCACCCAGGTTCCCTTTCCCGCCCTTTTTATCCATTTAACAAGGGTCTGCTTTCTACAGCAATAAAGAATCTAGAAAAGAAAGGTCTTGTTTTTGTTCTTTCATATTTAGGCTTAGATAGCTTTGAATTTTTAGAAAATATTTAGGCTGTGTATAAAACATCTTTGTGGATGGAAAAACGGAAACTTAAAGATAGGTACTTTCTCAGAAAATGACTGAAGAACTGAGTTTTCAGGGGCAAGTTTTCAGAGGAAAGGAGTTCCAGACAGGCTGAGTGCATGGACTGGCTGCCACTCCGAAAGATGTGGGTCTTACTTAGGAGTCCCATGTGATAACTGACAGTGCTGTACAGCTGTCTCACACATAAATTAGGTCTGCAAGTATAGAGTTCAACACCTGCATTTAAGGTCCTAAGCATAGACACCTTGGTGTGAGCTAGGTGTCCAAGTCACTATCGTGGTCACTACAGGTCTTGCCAGTGCAACCAGTGGAGCACAGAGACTTACTCAGCTGACAAAATCAGAGTATCTACTTTAGGGTGCAAATTCCTTTGAGTGTATTGGGTTAGCTTCAGTTGCCTAAATAGGCATCTTGTGCCATTGGGGTTGTCTTGGCTAACCCTGCCTGGCCTCTAGCTGTCTCTCCAGAAGTCATGTGGTGCTGTATCCAAAGACCTCCTTTCAATGTATGAAAAGCACAAAGTTCAAATGGCTCCTGTGGAGGAACATGAAACCCACCCCCACTGTCTGCAGCGCAAAGTTAAGATACCTCACTCACATTCTCATAACTCAATTCCTGTGCTTGAAGCCAAAGCTGAACCTCACTCTAGGGGACTGCCTTTGAAATGCAGTGTGCAGAGAAAAGAACTAACCCTCTTTTAGAGTGGAAACATTAAAGGCATTCCCAAATACCTTGGGAACCACAGAGTATAGATAATTCATTTTTGTACTTATTTCTCAAAGTTAAAACCCCATTTTGAAATGTTGGGGATAAGCAGTAGGTCCCTGGTAAGGCTTCTAGATTCTTTCTCAGTTCTGTTTCTCTCATGACCTCATCAGCATCCCGGCTGGACCTTCTCTGAGTTTCTCTGAAACTTCTTCTCCAGACAGTGCTCCTCCCTCCCCACCATACCAACATATACTCCTGTAACTCCCTAAAAAAAAATTGTAGGCATGACTTGTCTTGATTTGCTTGACAAAAAGAGGTGCTTTTAACAAGTAACTCACAAAGGAAGACTATCCCAGATTCATGAATACTGACAGAACACTTACTGCTTAACTCATAGGCGGATACTCCAAGCTACACTTCGGATAATGCAGTTGACAAAGAAAGTAGTAAGAACAGCTGCATTTATCCAAACATCACAGATCATCTTGTTTTACAGGTGACTTACTAAAGCAGCATGCCTTGCTAAACACTGCCTCCACCTGCACAACCTGGTTTGCCTGCAGTAGTTGTTTAAGCTGCTGGTGAGAATACAGTGAAAGAGAAAAATGGCAGTGCTGAACTGAAAGTCTTTTAAAATTCCCAGTGCTCTTCTTCAATCTCTGCTTTTTGTCACTTTTCATTCACTTTGTATGATAGCAACCTTGCTAAGTACAATAGCGATACATTGCTAAGTACAGCCAGAAAGCCAGTTGAGAGTGGCATTTTTTTAAAATACAAATGATCCCTAAAATCATTTACCTAGGAAATCAGACAGTGAGGATTAGCTGGTATCACCCTCTTAAATGCTTGGGATCAGGTATTTAGATAAACAGCAATCTCTTAAGAGAATTAGTATTTTGGGGTTCTTTAGGCATTACGTAATGCAAATGACATGATACGCTAAGTCATGAGATACAATAAAAGCACACAGGAAAGCAGTGCCACTTTTCTGAGCGCCAGGGCTTCACTTTAATTTATGACTGAGCGTACATAACATGATTCTTTTGAAGGGTACACAGCCCCCTCTTAAACTGAACTGCTTATTGCTTTTACAGCAGCACAATTCCTAAAGAAATTAATTTATGCTATTTAGCTTAAGTCTTATTTTTGCTGACTTTTAGCTTTTTTTTAAAAGTACTGTTTAATCTCCTATCCTCTTTTTTTTTTCTCTCCAATTTCATCTGAAATAGCTTACCAAATCAAAACCTATCCCACGAATGATCTCATAGTGCAGTTCAACCCAGATACTTTTTTCTGCTCTCTTCTGCTTTATTTTTGGTCTGTGATGACAAATCTTAAAGGGGAAAAAAACCCAACACACAAAACCTAGAAAATATTATATAACTGTATAATGCCGGCAATTTAACTCTTCCCAGCAGAAAATCGTTTCTAAATACAACTCTGTCTGGAGCTGAAAAACGTCAGAATGGAAATCCAGCTCCAGGACCCAGGAGGGAGGGCAGCAGCTCCCCGAGCAGATGTCCGCACACAATGAGTCATCGGCAAGGGCTCAACCTGGGATCATCAGCACCCAGGCACAGCTGCCCACGGTTTTCAGCTGAAAGAGCAGCTCAGCCGCCTGTCCCTTACTCAGCGTGTGGAGCCCTCAGCTAACCCGAGCGAGCCAGGGCAGGGCAGCGAGACGCTGCGGAAACCTCTGGAGATGTGATTTTTTGTGTCAGCCCTCCAGCTGCATTAGTGAAGGGGGGCGCTTAGCAGCATTCAGCAGAGCGCAGCGGCAGCAGTGTCTCCATCGCTTTAACCTAGCAGGGCCACAGAAGCAGGACTGCCATCTGGGGGCATCCCGCTGCCTCGGGGCGGGGGGCGCCGGCGCCTCCGCGAGGTGCGAGCGCTGCGCGCAGCGCTGCGGGGCTGCAGGTGCTGGCAGCGGCCGGGGCGGCGAGAGCTGAGCGCACGGAAACTCGCCGGGCGGGCNGCGGACAAGGGCGGCTCCATCCGGCCCCGCACACAACTCGCGCTTGTGCCGGGAGGGGCGAGGCGAGGGTCGCGCCACCGGCCCGGAGGGAAGGGCGGGGAAGCAGCCGCCGGCCGGGAGAAGGGAGGGGAGGGAACCGCAGCGCCGCGTCCCGCGGAAAGCTGGAGCTTCCTGTCCCTCGCTCCGCCAAGCCCCGGGCGGCTCTCCCGCACCGCGGCCCTCTCCGGCTGGACAAAGGGGCCGCCCCGGGGTGGCAGGCCAATTAAAAAAAAAAAAAAAAAATCTATGAGTATTAGCTTTTTTTTTTGCAGAGGCCATTTGAGGGGGGGGGGGGTTTTTCCTTTTTGCCTTTTTTTTTTTTTTCTCCTCTAGTGGCTAGAAGCCAAAAGTCTCCTATTGAACGCCTCTCGCTGAATGGGAAACGCTGCCTTGTTTAATTAATGTTATTCCTTTTCCCCAAAAAGAAAAGGAAAAATATTCCCATTATTTTAGCTCTGGAGAAGCTTTAAGAGAGTCGTGGAAGACATACTGAGCCCTACCCTCTTTTCTTCCTCCCTTCATTACCACCACACCTAGAGGCGTACACATACACACAGAAGGAAAAGGGAAAGCCGAAAAAACTGAGCAGTTACCTGAGAAACCAGATATGGTGCTGTAGGGCACCATGGGTACACCTGTACCTGAGGAATTCGAATGGGAGAAGTAACCTCTGCCGTAACCACCCTCTGAACCACACCTCATTCAGTACACTAATCCACCCTACACTGAAATATGTGTGTCCAGGGCATGCACAGAACAGTTTTGTAGCATCTGTAATATGGCGGAATCCCGTTAAATGTTAAAATCTCACTCTAATGTGGATTATATATAATTCTTTCCAAAATCATAAAAATAGTGATAGCTATAAACCAGATAGTAGATCAACCATTCTTTGCAATGTCTACTTTCCTGTTTCCTGTTCCTACACTGTTTGAAAAATAATAGTTTGCTCTATGGAAAATAGACAAATCTCTGTTACGCAGCTGTAAACATATCAACATTCCCACCGATGTTTGGAAGCATCACAAATGTGTTTGTGCTAATTGTAATCATGAAAGCATTGTGATGAATAATATGTTCTTGTTTAGATGTTTTGAGGCATTACTTTTTAATTCACTACTATGGTATGAGTTCTGCATTTCCTTTAAAAATACTCAAATACTACTTTTGCTGGTAGCCTTGCTTTGTTGCAGATTTGTTGTGCGACTGAGAGCCTGTTTTTAAAAGGATTATATTTCATGTTTGGGAAAAACTGTGCTGTGGGTTTGAAAAAGAAGTTACACTTCTTTTTTGACCTTAGTTCCACTTAGACCTTTCTGTGCACACATCCTGTGGTTGTAATCTATTATTCTGATCAAGTTTGTCTTTTTATGGTGAAGCTAGACATGCATTTAGAAAATGTCCTAGCAAAGTATTAACATGGAAATGTGGTTCCAGGTAGTAGGAACACAGTGATCCAGAGCCATACTTGGTGAAGGAAATCACTGTGTTTAACAGTGTTGAGATCCAGACTATGTCTTAATTTTACAGTCCCTGCTTAAGTGCTAGGAATTTTCAGACTGAATTATTTAATAGACTACCAGGTCTGAAGATGAAGTCAGAATTTGTAAGGGAGGGTGCAGTGTTCGCAGCACAGCACTTTTATTTAACACTTAATTATGAAGCTGTGCACAGAGAAGCTTTTGAGATTGTTGCCATTAGAAACTGAGCCCTTGTGGCTGGAGTTATGGTCAGGCTGCCGTCTCCACCCCCACCTTCCTCCGCTGCCCTCCTCCTGCTCCGCTGACTGACCTTGCCACTCTTGGCTGAGCTGAACCTTGAGGTGCTGCAGTGTTTTACATTGCTGGGCTGTAAGGTTTGAGGTGCGAGCGTGCAAGGGGTGGTGCCATCTGCAGGGACGAGAGTCTTTGCTCTTGCTGAAAACCTGCCAGCTGTTATTTAATATCACTGAGTATCATGTAACAAATATAAAAGCTGCATGTCGGGGAGAATGTCTCTTTCCCTACTGATCTAGGCTGGAACACAGCAAAGTTTCCATTTACTTCTAGCTATTGTGAAAAGAAAGCTCCATTGACCTATTTTGACACTCAGCCAGGGAGGTGACTCCATCAGTCAGAAGCTGACCATTTTTGTTTCCAAACGCACCCACTAGAATTTTAATACTGTGCTTTGTTTGAGCTGAAAGGCTGTCATTTCAGTGCTTTTTGTCACCATTGATCTCAGCCTTATGTATTTTACATGGTATTTTGGAGATACACTATTAGCCATCATTATAGTATTCTCTGTGTAAAATTATTTTGTGTGTAAGCCTGAAGAAAATTTCTGGTGAGTTTTCGCATTACGCAGTGGCACCGACCGATCTTTTGTGCAAAGATAACACAGGTTTGCTCTTTTGTAACCTCTTCTTCCCAGGGAGGCTCTGATCCTTCACTAGCATGAGACATTTGAAGTTCTGCAGTTGATTTTTGCAAGACCAGGAGCAGGCCTTGAGGTCTTCTAATTCTACCTCTCACTGAGCATCTCCCCAGCTGGGAGCCAAGGGCATGCAGGACATGGTAGGATCAGATCCTGAATTAATTCTCCTGGGAGTAATTGAGCCTCAGAATGATTTCTACAGGCACAGCTTCCAAAGGTACCCAGTGCTGATACGGAGCAGCACAGAGTAGTTTTTGCAGATCAGCAAAGGAGTGGTCACTTTAAGCAACACGGCGTAGGAAAATATTCTGTAAAGAACAATTCATTAGCAGGACATTACAGCCTTTAGTCTGGATTTTCGATGGGTCGAACTGGATCATTGCGGGCACACTGAGGGAATGAGGTCCCTATGCATCATTTCTGCCAGACAGGAATCCTTCAGGTGCACCTGGCAGCATTTTTGCTATTGTTGTGAGAAGAGAAAATTGAGCCCAGTTGTCGAAGATACTGAAAGCGGGGAATTTTTTCCCTGAAGGTATAAACATCAATTAGGCACTGAAGCTCCACTCACTATCAATCATTCGAAAATCTCCCTCTGCATGATGCTGCCTGGCCTCAGGGCTGGAGCAACAGCTGGGCACTGCCTTGTGCTTTGGTGGGGCTGTGGTGTCTTAGCCCAGAAACCTCCACTGAGGTTTCTCCCTCCTTGTCAGGGAGGGAGCTCTTTAAGCTCTCCATTCGTTACCCTTTTTGAGAACCATACCACATTCAGTTTGAATACATAACCAAGTCTTGGATTAGGGTATGGGCATAAGCTTTCTGCATGGAATCTCTTGAGTGTGAGTGAACGTCTCAGCTGGGATGGGCAGCAGAACCTCTGGTCTCTACCTTTAGTACCTATAAAAACACTGTTTGTGGCTCATGCAAATGTATGTTAAGCAAAGTAAGAAAAATATAATTTATTTTTATGTAGTTACTGAGCTGTGTGAGATGACAGTAATTATTTTTACCATTGCTTAAAAACCTGTATTTTAAAGAAAATGTAGGAGTTCAAATATATTTGGCATTTGTGAAAGTCAGAAGAAATATTACGGGTTGATTGACAAAACCAGCTATTTTACAAAATAATCTTCAAGCACAGTATCTAAAAAATGCTGTGATTATCTGAAATAAATCTAAGCAGAGGGATGTAAAGTCAAAGTCTGAAAGGAATTTTCATGGAGATGTGGTGAACATATCCACTGATACAATTTCTGGTGAGATAAAAGGTAGTAAAAAGAAGAAATTTCTTATAATTTCAGATATCTCCTTTACTGTAGCAAACTCACAAACTATTATATTGTCTTTTGCTTTCAAGGTCAGAACTGGTACTTTTTCAAAACGGCATCTTTCCACAACAGACACTATATTTACAATAAATGTCTTACACACATTAACTGTAGCTGTTTTCAGTGTGATTTTAAACAAACCAAAGTTTTCCAGTGCTTTAATATTTCATCAGACTGCACAGGCCCACAGTTATACCCCTCCCTTTATCTGAAGAAAGAGGTACCAGAGAAGCTAAAGCTCAAGCAAGGCTAACTAAATTTACGTCTGTCTTCTTGACAAACATTGTCCTTGGAAATTTAACGTAGAGTAACCTGTATGTTGGCAATATCTCAGATGTATTATGGCAATCAACGGTATTATCAGAGACGTGGTTCACACCTCTAGAAATGCTTGGAACCCAGTCTGGTAATTTTTTTGAATAAGACGTCAAGCGCATTCTTATCACTTCAGATTACCTTCAGTTCTCTTAAGTGTAACCCTATAACATGACCCACAGTTAAGCTTTCTAAGCTCCTGGGATACCACTGCTTGTTTAATTCATACAATAATCGTTAACATACCTCATTTCAAGAGCAAAACCTTGACTGGTGGAGAGAAATTCAAATGTGTGTTTTCCTGTAAGTCTGTCTTTAGGACACTTGGACTGCTGGCAGTTGGCCGCTTCCCTTCACCAGGAAACCAGGCCTTCTCAGAATCCAGCTCCCAGTTCATCTTAACAGCTTGCCCTGGCTTTTCAGGGGCAACTGACCTTCTCCCTGTCCTCAGGCTCATATTCAATCTGCATTTGAAGAACTTGAAAGGAAACAAAATATTTGCTTCCTCTCTCCAAAGAAGATACAAAATTACTTGTTCAGTGCTAGCTTGTTGAGGTACCTGTTCAGATGTTTAGTGCAGAATTTCTCTTCCTTAGCTTACATACTCTATAAACAGGATTTCTTGCTTAAAACCCTGTTAAAAGTCTTTCTAGAGCAGTTTGCCTTCATATTGTGATACAAGTGGATATGAGGAGAGATACTGACTATACTACTTCTGCCTATGAGCCAACAAGCCTGGGCAGCTACAGAAAGAGACCTCTGTCATTACCATTTTGTAGCATATACCAGCATGTGCCCACTCAATATTCATGACAGCATTCTTCCAGAGCTCTGGCTAGAGTGATTAAATGCTCATTGCAGTTTTGTGTCTTTCAAATATAACTAAACCTTCAGAAATCTGATTATGACAGTAACCAGAAAGTTGACAGGAAAGTAATGGAGCTTGAAAAGGTTAATTTGGATGAAAAAAACTTGTAATGAATCCATGTTACAAAGCAATATTTTCTAATCTGTGAGACTTGTATATAGTGGGCATGTGGTGGGAGGAAGGAGACTAAAAAAAGGATGTCTTTCAAGCTGACAGATTTGATCATGAGAAATCTTCAGCTCCAAGTTTAGGTTTTGTTTAAAGTAAATATCTTCCTCCTGGCAAGGCAGGCTTAACGAGTGAGGAAGTCTTTTTCAGGCACTACACTAAAGTAATTTTCTGACACTAATGAATCTGCATAGCTAATGCATACATACTGCTCAGATTCTCCTCTACAATATTCAAGACTAGAGAAAGCCTCCTGAAATGAGTGAAATTATTAGGGTTTCACTGGAATACATGAGGACACAATTTGGCCAGCTTAATCACCTATGCCTGTATGATTTGAGGTGTGCACTATGTATTTTCTGTCTTTGGAGTAAAGAACCACTTTAATAGCCTCATACCTTTTGTGACAGATGTTCTGAAAGTGCGTGTGATACAAGCTGAGAATTTCTCCATACAGTCATAAGTTTGACATTATAAGAGATTGTTTCTATGAGAAGGATGCACTGAAAGCTTGCAACAAATTATTAACCATGTCAGTGACCCAGGTTTTGGATAGCTTAATTTATATTGAGTACATTTCTATCCAAAGGTGGCATAATTGAAATAAATGGGGCTTTCTCATCTGTTAGGAAGCACAGAGCTCTGAGTAAAACTATCAGAAGCAGCTCCAGGCTGTGTGATTTTTGGAGAGAGACACTATAGGAAGAACGTGGTACATTCACAGTGGAAGATAAACCAAACTGGGTTTTTTGTTGTGTTGGTTTTTTTTTTAGTAGGAAACAATATTGAATAATAGCTTACACATTTACATAAACAGCTCCATGAGTAAAACAAACCAACATAAAACATATTTTAAAAAATCACAAAACTGGAATTTAGCTGAAGTGAAAGCTGAAGCTTCTGTAAACTATAGCAAGGTATCACTTGGGTCTCTCACCCACAGCCGTGCAAGTTAGCCAGGCTCTTCCTAGATATCAGTCATATATCCTCCAGACAGGAATGCAAAGCTAATATTGCTCCTCTTTACAGCAGCCAAGATCTCATAATGGTCTTTCCCAAGACCCTTTATTTTTGGGAGGGAGGAGGGTGATTTTTCCGAAATAACATCGACATGGCCCTCTGACAAAGGGCCTTGACATGGCCCTTCTTGCAAAGACCATTTCTGAAACTCCAGGATGAGAAATTAAACTGTGCTTCAGCAGATTAAGGAACATACTGTGATATAAATACTCACAAAACAGGCAAGGAAAAATGATATTCAATTAATTTTGTGATTTAAGTTAGCTGCCAGATTGTACTTGACAATCTACACTCATTCCTAATGTCAGCCTGATCCTAATGTTGTGTTTTTATTGTGAGTTCTTGTTGACAGCATGAACCACCTGCACAGTAAAACCCTGCTATTATCCACCATCACAAAGGGTGATTTTTCAGTAGATACAGTAGATTGAGTGTCATTTGGTATTAGTATGGGCTTTTGTGAAAGAGCTTAATATTTTACAGTAACTGTCATACACCAGTCCATGAAATTTTGCAAAAGTGTATTTTAGAAATAATATTATTGTGGATTCCAGTGTGGAAGGCACTGGCTAGCTTTTGTGATAATCAAGAAGGAGAACCATGTCTGTTACTGTAACAGATACAGCAATGTACCTAAAAATGTACTTCCTTTCATATACAAACATTTCTTTATTTTAAAGGGCTACGTTCTGTGCACGTGTATGTATGACACATGTTTGCTGGAGAAATTATGAACTGTAGGAACAATATCCTAACTTCCAAAATATCTGAACAATCAGAAACTTAAACTGAAATAGGTGAACAGTCAGCCAAGTCCTGAGTAAGGAAGGGAAAGGATGGGAAAAAGCCTGAATTCAGCCATGCTGACAGAAGGTGAGAACAAGACCAGCAGGTTTATAGGAATGTCCAGGAATAGTTGTTCTAGATAGCAACATATAGGCAGAGTGAGAAGAATTTATCACCCTTGATAAGATGAGGGTAGATTTCCTGGGGTTAGTGAAATAATCTCAGGAGAAAGCAGCTGGCTTTCTAGTTGAAGCAAACATCAAGCAAAAGTAAAGTCCAAGGAGCTGGGCAGGTAAGTGGAGTTTGACCAGGGATTGTAAGAGTTAAAGAGAGCCCCCAGAAGCAACTACAAACAAAGAAGAAAGAGAGATTAAAACAGAGAGAAAGATAACAAGAAACACCAGCTTGCCAAGTTTTTTCCTGACTTTTGTAACAAGGAGGTGTCTGAAGAAAAAACAAATACATATACATATTTGGAGCAGAAAGAAAAAAAACAGTATCAAGAAATTTATATCTGACCCATAAAATCTTGACAGATCTCCAAGAGAGAAAAAAATGTGTTGTATTTAGGCCTATGGCACTTACCTGAAAGAAAAATATTATCTGAAATGTAATATTATTGTTTAACATTCTGGAGAATGTAAATAACTATAAAAGAAATTTTAAAACATGGGCATTAGTTTCTCCTGCAATAAAAGATAGTGCAACATAGCAATACATACATTGTCTTATAATACCTGTAGGTTTAAATGCCACTGAGCTTCAGGAAAGAAACTTAGATCCATATTCATTATTGCTAGTGAAAGGCTGGGGGCTTTTTTCATTAGATTTTAAATCTCTCTGCAATGGTCTATGTATAGACTTAAATTCCAGAATAATCTTGAATGGCTTCGGTTACGTTGCCATAGCAGTGTGTGTTATACCAAACCAGCTCATCCTCGGGGGCCTCGGATTGCCCCCAGCTCAGTACAAACTCTAGGCTTTGTAGAGGCACTCACCTCTCATGGGACTTTTTCCAGCACGCCTCTGTGTAGCTGGTTCTTAGAGGTTCTCAAATGCTTACTGCCCTACAGTGAGCATTTTATTAGTTATCATCTTCCAGCTGCAGCGATCTTTCCCTTTTTTCACTGATGAAATGTAGCCCATCTCCCAGCTCTGATTTCTGCTGCCTTACCTAGAAATGAGATACATCACATTGCAGATAAAACCTGTGTTGATACCTTGAGATCAGACCTCCTTATATAACCACCACTTAAATTTAGGTGTTGCAATGTGGAACTGAGTTCTGCCAGTGCTAATTTCACTTTACTCTGTAGCCTCTCTTCCCCATCTCAGCTGGTGCCTGCCAGCATCAGTCATAGGTGAAGTGCTGATAATGCTGACAGCTTCTCAATGAAGTGCTCTGGCACATGATGCCATGCTAATGGCCTGCCATTTACCACCCAGTACCACAAAAGCTCAGACATCTGCTCCCAGACTGGCTGAACTTTATGTTTCCACAACAGTAAGGATCAGGGGATGGACCCGCACAGGCAGTGTTGTAGAAGATATTCCTACAGATAACTTGGTCAGGAAGAGAAGGTAGATCAATCCTTCTTTGGGCCGCTGAAGAAAGCCTCAGAATTAGAGACATGGGTGATTACAGACTCTGACCATGACGGTATCTGCTGGAAGGATAATATGGCACAAACAATCCACTGGATTTGTGGACTATATTGAAAACTTTCTTGATGCAGATGATCAGTGAACCAGTGAGGAAATGCTGGACCTAAAGATCAAGGGCAGTGTTGACTGCAGCAACTGTGAGACTGTGGAGTTTAGGATCCTGAGAGAAGTGAGCAAAACAAATAGCTGAATTACAGCTCTGGACTTCAGAAGAGCAGATTTAGGTCTGTTCAGGGAGTCTGTTCATGGAAAACTGTGCTGCAGGGCAGAAGGCCCCAGGAGAGCTGGCTGATCTTCAAAGACAGCCTCCCTAGAACACAAGAACAGTGCACACTGTTCAGAAAGTTGAGCAAGTATGGCACAAGGCCAGTATGGATGAACATGGAGCTCCTGCCTGAGCTCAAACACAAGAAGTACACAGCAGGTGGAAGCAGGGACAGACTACTTGGTAGGAATGAACAGACTCTGTTCATGTGTGTAGCAATACAGTCAGGAAAGCCAATGGGCAACTCCAGTTTGAACTAGCAAGGGAGAAAAGGGCAGTAAGGAAGGTTTCTTTAAGTGGACCAGTAGCAGAAAGAAGACTAATGAGAATGTAGAATAATGAGAATGGGCATTGCTCAGTGGGGCAGGGAATCCCATCACAAGGGTTATGGAAAACACTCGGGTACTTGGCTCATTTTTTCCTGAATTTTCCCTGGCAAGTCTGCCCTCTGGCCTTCCAGGTCCCTGAGCCTTCTAGCAGTCTGCAGGTGTGAAGTAGTACCCACAGCAGGAGAAGATGGAATCAGGGAGAACTTAACCCACTTAGACATTCACATGGGATGCACCTAAGGGTGCTAGAGGAGCTGGGCAATGTCATTGTGATGCTGCTAGTGTTTTTGAAAGGTCATGACAGTTTCAAAGTCGGGAGGTTCCCAATAACTACAAAAAGGCAAACATTGCACCTGTACTCAGGAAGAGCATCTATGTAACTCCAGGCTGGTTAGCCTCACCTCAGTTCCCGAGACAGTTATGGAGCAAATAATCCCCCTGCAAGCTATTGCTAAACATATGAAGGACAAGAAGGTGATTGTAAGCAGTTAGCATAGATTTATCAATGGCAAACCGTGCCTGACCAACCTAATTTCTTTTCTATGATAATGCTGTGCACAAGAGGAGGGCAATGTATGTTGTATACTTTGACTTTAGCAAGCTTTGCCACAATGTCCTGTAGTCTTCTTATCACCAAACTGGTGAGATATGGGCTAGAAAAATGGATGATAAGGTGAGTGGAAAATTGGCTGTAATACTGGGTTCAGCAGGTTGTGATCAGTGGCACAAAGTCAGTTGTATGATGGCCATTAGCTACTGGTGACCCTCAGGAAGCAGTACTGGGACAGCAGTGTTTAATCGCATCGTTGATGACCTGGCTGACGGGACAAACTGCCTTCTCCACAAGTGTGCAGATGACACCTAACTGGGGGGAGCAGTCGCTGCTATTCAGAGGGACTTTGACAGCCTGGAGAAATGGGCTGACAGGAATTTCATGAAGTTCAACAAAAACAAATACAAAATCTTGCATCTGGGACGGAATAAACTAATGCAACAATACAGACTGAGGGTTGGCTGACTGGGAAACAGCTTTTCTGAAAAGGACCTGGCGATGGAGGACAAGAAGTTGAACATGGGCCAGCAATGTGACCTTGTGGCCGGGAAAACCAACAGCATCCTGGGTATTGTATTGGCAAGATCTGCAGGCAGCAGATCCAGAGAGTTGACCCTCCTTCTATGTTTGTCAATTGTGAGACTGTGGCTGGAATAGCATGCCCAGTTTGTGGGTCTCCAATGAGTTAAAGACTCGGACATACTGGATTGAGTCCTGAGGAGGCCAGGAAGCTGCTCTGAAGCTGAAGCATGTGATCTACGAGGAAAGGCACTGGATGATGGACCTGTTCAGCCTGGAAAAGGGAGATCTGAGGGGAAATCTGCAACTAAATGTTGTGTCTGCAACTACTTGATCAGAAGACATAAAGGAGACAGAGCCAGACTATTCCTGAAGATGCGCAGCAACTGGATGAGAGGCAGTGGCTATGAGGGGGAACATTTAGATACAATTTGGGGTTTTTTTACTGTGAGGTTGTTTCAGTACTGGAAGAGACCCAGAGACACTATGGGAAAACCACTCCATCCTTGGACATGTTCAAGACTCAACTGGACACAGATCTGAGGAACCTGATCTGATTAGTCCTGCCTTGAGCAGGGTGGATGAGTGGCATGTCAGCCAGATCTGGTCTATCTGATTCTGAAAATCCATGATTCTGTGTCACCTGGTCTAAGGCTTCTACTATAAAATCCATAATGGGAAGAAGGAGCAAGTACTGATTGTAACTTGATTTCAAAGTTCTCAAGTTGCGATGAAGATACATTTACAACAGCAGCGTCTAGAAATCAGCACAGAAGGTTGCACAGGGTCACAAATCGTAGCACTGTAGAAACAGCCCAGATAGTGGTCGAGGGAGTTCCCACCATGTCATGTAACTCTAATGTTGTTCTGCAATTTTTAGTGTTGTATCCATTGCTGGAATTGCTCCAGCAAACACCTGTGACAAATTACAGTTCCTATTTTTATCTGGATAGCTGGAGGCTCAGAATCCAGTTTCAGGCTCTGAAAATGATTGATACTCAGCCAAAGAACACAGATAGCCAACCTGTACATGGCAAATACACTTAGTAATAATGGAACATGAAACTGAACTAAAATAATAACCATAAAGATATGCCTGGTCAGTCAAGAAATGCAGATTTTTTTTGCACCATCAGCAATATTTAAGTCAAAGTATGTAAGAAAAAACAAAAAATGGAAGCATGTCACAGAATTGGGACATTCTGCACATGGGTATAACCCATCTGAAAAGAAATATCAACAACAAAATGCTGGGAAAGGTACAAAACTTGTAACTGTCCACAGTGTAGATGATGCATGCTAATTCAATCCTCTGTGAACTGGCATTTCTAGCAAGGCTGTTCCAAAATGTTATTAAGGGCACTGCAGCATATTGCAGAGTGTGTTGGCAATGCCAGAAACAGAGGGAAATCAGGAACACGGCAAAAACATAAGACAGCTGCCAAATATTGATTTTCTTAAAAGGTGGGAAGCAAAGATACTGGGGTTTTTGAGAGTGAGGAAAAAATGTTGGCATGTTTTTTGCAGGTCTGTTTGTAAGAGCTGAGGAGGCAAAATGTAGTAGTTGAAATGTGTTTAATGTATTCATGTTCTGTGCATTACACTGGGGGGAACACATTTGACAAGAAACCGATAGTAATATATCAGTGCCTGTCTGGGAGCATCTCAGTTGTTACCATGCAGCAATTCAGGAGCCCTTGGTTTCCACGGTTTCTGTCAACAGAACTTACACGTCTTTCCCCCAAAACCTCAAGTCCATGCCACCTGAAATTTAAAAAAAGTCCCATTTACTGCAATATGTCAAAGGTAAGTCAGAAGAGTGGTGAGTGAAATCCTAGTTTCACTTTTACTCTTGCAACATGATTGTTTTCAGAAAGTTTGTCAGTGAATGCAAACAGTATGAAGTGAAAAATGTGGGAACTATATTTTATAAGGTTCATATCCAGTTGGGTCACTGGTCACAGAGGATCGTGGCAAATGTTGAAGAGTTAAAATCCAGATGCCAAATGAAGCAAAACTCTGTCAGAGTATCTGGTGCTGAGTAACCACTGAATCACACATGGTATCAACAATAAAATGCACTAAAAAATTCCCATAGGGAGAAATGAACCAGAGAGCAAAAATTCACAGTGGAGTTAAAGCTCTCTGAATTTGTAAGACAACTAGAAAAATGTAAATAAGTGTTCTCCATTGATAAGTAGTGCCTGGAAGAAAGAGTCAAAAATTAACTTTACTTTTGACAAAAGCTGGTTCAGAATCATTTAATGTTTTTAATTCTTTTCAATTAACATCAGTAGAGGAGGCTAATTATAAGAGTACTGTAGAAATCTGAGGGAAATATTATTCATATAAAAACAAAAAATATGAGATGTTTTTAAACCAACAAAATTGAAACTATGAGCAGTTGTGACTGATTTAAGGGCTTCAATTCAGTTTTGCTTAGTGAACAGCTCAGATGCTATGTTACTGCTTGCTTCCCAGCTGTTTGCTATGGTCTTTTTGTAACAGGTCATCACCCTTCAGCAGAACTGACAGGAGGAAATGTATGCCCATGCACAATCTCCTTCAGTACAGGAATTGTACTTTGTTCAAGCCCACCTTTGCTGGGTGATTTCAGACTGGCTGTCAGCCTCTGTGTCAGCACAGCAGAGGCACAAGCACAGGTTCCCTCGTGCCAGCCCCACACTGGTGATAGTAATGCAGGCACCAGGAGACTTTTCAACCTTGCAGCAACATTTGCTCAATTACATCTATCAAAGTCTCGAGCTCACCGAGAGTGTGTTTTAGAGTGCTTTTAGAGGTTTTTTTCCTTCTTTCACGTGGAAAGAGAAGTCGAGGGGCTGAGTTACAGGGCTGAGGGGTGACTGTGAAATGAGCAACACAAAATTAAGATCTAGGACTTAATACTTGTGCAGAGACTACATTGGAAAGAAAGGGACAAAAGCTTTGGAGCTGGTCTTCCAAGGACTCAGTGGGTTTCAAACGCAGATGAGAAAATCATATTTTCTGCCATTTGCCACTCTCCTATGCCCCCCTGTTCAAATTCCTAGGAGGACACCCTTCATCCCAAAATAGAAACTGCTTTGGAACAGGACAGAGTGACTACTCTACAGGAGGAGAGCAAGTGAAACAGCAGGTAGCATGGGTGCAACTTCCTGGCCAGAGCATGAAGCACAGTGGAAAAAAGGGTGGAATCTTTCACTTCTGTATAAGTCCAAAACCTGTAAAGCGAGAATGTTTCTCATCACATTTCTGTACAGAAGAGTTGGAAAGATTTTTCCACACTTGATGTGAAAGGAAAATAAAGTAGCTTTTTGACCATTTCCCCCCCTACTGGGAAACATTGTTTTTGAACATCACTATCTGAGTTGTTTTTAACAGCTATTTCACCTGAAAATACAACTTTCTGATAGTCTAGAGGTTGTTAAGTTACACATAGATGAAGCTTTGATGTGAGGAAAACAGTCAGTTGACAAGAGATTCCTGGCAGCTTTGAAAAGTGTTCGAGCTTCTGGAGTAAAGCAAAGAGAAGCAAAAATGTAGATTTCATACAGTGGAAATAGCAGATCTCATTCAGAAACTAACCCAACAATACTTACAGGGAAATGAAAGTACAGCTGAGGCCATCACCTTCCTGCCTTAAGAAGCCAGAAGGTACTTTCTTTTTTATTTTCATGTTTCTCATAACTGTATTGTCGAAACTAGAGGTCACTACCTCAGAGAGACTGACAAATGCAGAATGGTGATGAGAGCAAATGGAGAGGGACTCTTTGGCATTAGTAGTTAGGTGTATCAAGTTTTTGTCTTTACTAGTGAGAATGTAATTTATGAGGTGTGGATGGAAGGTAATAATAAACCACTTCTTGCCATTGTCAAAAGCACTTCGCAAACAACCTTTCTACACTTTGGAGAACACATGATTCCTTTTTTTCAAACTGAGTTCACATCTGTGGAAAAATGCATTGCTTGTAATGTTCACAGCAGCAGGGCTCTGGAAATGACAATTTAATCTGCCCCTAAAAATAATTTTTACATTTCTAAAATGCATTTATGCATTACCAGATATACTGCTGTGAGCAGTTGCTGCATCCATAAGACACAGGAGAGTAGTGTGAGAGCACAAACTGCAGAGGTTTCCGGAACAGGTATCCAACCCTGATTCAAAAGGTCAGGCATCCCTGACATGATGGTTTAGCAGAAGTGCAACAAATCAAAGTCTTAAGGCAGACTGTGTATCTGTAGATCTCATAAAGAGAAAATACCAAGCTGTCTGATCTTAGATGCAATTCAGATTACTCGTGGAGGTGAGCTACTAAGGAAAGTACTACTTTTACTGTTGTATTACAATATCTAAAACAAAAGTATGAACTATTAAATATGTATTAATAGTGTATTGCCAGCTGTTGCTATTGATTTATGGATGATCCTGCAATACCAGCTGAGATTTTGTCTAAATACACCAAGATAATGTTTGCAAGATGTTGTACAAAAACTATTTCAAAAGCCACAAGAAGGGGACTTAGGTATTGGAAATATAAGAAATGAAAAGGAAATATTTTTAAGTTTGTCGCATATGCCAGACATACAAGCCAAGTCAAATGAAAGAGCTCTTATTGGCACCATAAAAATGTTTGGACCCCTTGAGCAACGTAGGCATAGGTTTGTTTATGCTGGCTGAAGAATCTAACATTTGTCTTAACTTGCTATTTTCACTTTCTTCTGATATATTTACTAGAAAATATTGCAACTAAATAGGCAATTATTCATAACAAATTATCTTCTAGTGTAGAAAGAACCAAATGCAAACCACAAAAATTAATTAAAGAATAAAGATAACTTAAATAATTTTGTGGGGAGAGGAGTCATGTAAGTGCCAATGCTTGTTATCTCAAATCTAAACTGTTTTTAGAAAACAATATCAAAATAATAAAGCACTGTAAAATAACCTGCAGAACCAGACTGATCTGTATTTAGATTAAATTACAGAAGGGCAGTGATTAAATTCAGGTTGTCATCCACTGATATTTTACTTGACAGGATGCTGAAAACTACTAAAACCTGCCGTCTGCTGTACAAAGAAAGGAGAACGGCAGGATAAAAAGACTGATATTATCCAAGAGCTGCCATCACTTCATAAGCTGATTCTATGCATCAGGGAATAATGGTCTCAGAAGACAATGTCATGCTTATGTGAGAACATCACTCTTCAAATATTCAGTGGAAGGATGGGTGACCCCTTCTCAGAAATGGTAGTAAGTGATAAAGATAAGCAATCTTGGCAGAAAATGCTGTCATGCTGAGAACATCTTTCCTGAGAAAGTCTCTGGCATAAACCTAAACAAATGTTAATTGCTGAGCCTTATGAGGCTTCCATCCATGCCCCAAAGAACCTTACTGGACTTGGCCACCCTTGCCTGAGGCCTCCCCCACACCCTGCCCATGGCCCAGAGGCCCCATTTCAGCCCAGTCTCAGGCACCCAGCTCTGCCCTGAGGAATGCTGGAGGTGACCTTCTGCCCAAATTGTTGTTTGAACTATCATCCTGGATTGACTTCACACCTGGCTGGTGGCCATGCATGTGCCTGATGGTCACTGGGCTGTCATCTCAAGCCACCACTGCTGACTTACACCCAGAGACCCTTCATGCGTCAGGCTTGTTTCTCCACTGGAGATCTGGTGTACATGACAAGTTTTTGTTTCAAGGCCTCACTCTTATTTTGGTCTTTTGAATGGTCTGACTTAGAAGTTCCTGTGAATTAACGCATTTCAGCACCCCGGTTAGATGCTCTAACTGTGCTTCTCTAAGAAATGTCTGAGTTCCAGTACAAAAGCCTGCTCATAAGGCTTTTCCCTTTTGCAGTTGAAAGAACTGTGTCCTTCTCATTATAGTCAGTTACCTCATGCATGAAAACCATCACTTGTCATAAGGGATGATTGAAGACCCCAGAACTGACGAACTTTCAATCCTGTCACTTTTAATACTGACCATATCTCTGTCACTTCAGTGGAACAGGAAGCCTTGCCCTTTTGAAATCAGTGAAAACAGCCTTTTGAGCCTTCACAATGCCACGCCTTTATTTGTGAGATCAAAGAGCCAGTTATTACTGAATTCCTGTTCTCCAGGTAGGTACTTAAGTAATTTTTCCCCTGTTTCAATGTCTTAAGTAGTTCATTCCATGAGTTCCACGAGGAAGAATTTCCATTTTAATCATTTGTGAGGACCTTGTCTGAAATGTCTTTGATTTTTCAGAATCCTTATCAAATTGTAGACACCAGAGCTGGGCTTATTGTTCCAGCAGGATGACACACAGCAATGTGTAAGCTTCCTACACATTTTGTGTGTAAATTCCCGGATTATGTGTAAGAACTGCATTACCATGGGAGAGTCTGTTCACCTGATATATTTCTCTCAGGCTTCTTCAGATTTATTTCTTCCCCCACTATTTGTAGATGAATGACTTTTCCTGTCATCATGCTGAAAAACATGTAGCCTTATTAAACTATTTAGCAAACTCTATGATATTGTCTGGTCATTCCCCTAACATTTTAGACTTTTACAAACTTTAGGAGGGATTTTTGCCTTTTCTTTATCTGTGACAACAATTTCAACTGCATAGAGGCCAAAAGCATCTAGGAATATACCTATTCAATGAAGAATTCTCTCTTACAGTTGCTGTTTTAATCCCTTGAAGTAACCATGTTTCATATTGACTTTGAGTTGATTTGGTTTTCAGTCTTCCAGTTAATTATAATCTTGAAATGTCTTCAACTGTATAATTATACCTAAAAAATACATGCTTCAGAATGCAATAATTAAGCCTTCAGTCAGTAAAGGTGAATTTAAATGACTACAGATAATCCCAGTTTTGCTGGGGACAAATAAGTTTAATGGCAATGTTTTGCAGAGTCATGCAAGACTCCTGGAGCTGATTTTCAGTTCTTGTCTCTTGCTCATTCAGGCAGAAAAAAAAAATAAGAAAAAATGTATCATACTTTGCTCCCAAGGTAGAAATATTTCCCATCATTCAAGATATGTTTATTACAAACAGCTAAATGTAGCACTGCTGGTCATCTGCCACTGAACTGATGCAATGCAGTCCATCTCACATGGTGGAAGAAGAGGAGAGAAGAAAAGAGAAGAACTGTAAAGCACATAAGACTGTAAAACAGTTTCCAGGCTCTATCCCACTTCAGCTCCTTAAAACTTTTCCATTAAAATGCATTGTGCAGCATCAGGAAAACGAAGTCAATTTTTGGTGAAAGAAAAGGAGATGGTTTTGTGCCTGTTCAGTATAGCCATGAATGCTGGCTATTCCAGAACAGCCACTGATCCAGAAGAAAAATATTCAAGTAAGAGGATGGTTAATCTCAACATGAGGCATTCCACATTGATAGTGTTTTGATTTGAGACCCTATATTGTAAGCACATCTGATAAATATTTAGTGGCTTAACTGACCCTGAGGAAGCTGAGAAATGAGTCACTGAAACTAGAACACCTGTTATTTATGCACTCAGTTCATAGCCCAGCTGCAGGTAGGATAAAAAGGCTCAATTCCAGTTGCAAATGCAAAGTATTTAAACATGTACTTACATATGCATTAAGTAGATCATAAGCAGTAATCAGATCTATTTATTTCTTTTTCAAAATATTTGGATGTATTTAAAATCAAAATTAATCATTCTCCTACAGTACTGTCACAGTACCACTTACAAACAAACCTGAACCAAAAAGTATTAACACTATAATGCTAATATTCATAAGCAGATCCCCGGGAAAAGGCTGATAGAAATTTTAAAAGTAATTACAGTGAGAGAGTATATGGATACCATCTTAAAAGCGTATAGAATCTATTTTAAACCACATGTCCATTGAGTTTGAAACTCGTTTGTAGAATATAACAGAAAGTTTTCTCTTTGGCAATGCTTGCTGTTTGGAGTAGAGACCATATACCTTTCTTTGTGTTGGCATTGCATCTATCATGATGTGGAATGTTAAAAGAAAGTAAAAAAATGGTACAATTGCAGTCTTAAGCAGTCAATAGGGCTGTTTTCACTGATTTCAAAAGGGTAAAGTTTTCTAGTTTGTTTTTCCAGAAGGTTGATTTTAATATCATAAAAGCATATCCAAAAATATATTGGCACATTTATTACAGAAATAAGTATGAATAAGAATCAGTTAAAAAAATGCACAAGCCAGCTCAGAGGAGCTGAAGTCACTAAATCCCTCTTACGAATAATCTAAGTTTCAGGTACCTTTTATTTATATACCTCTTTTGCTTTAACAAAAAGGATAAATTTAAAACACAGAGCTCAGCTGTATTCCATTTCCCCTCCACTGTTTTGAATAAGATATCCAAATTCTTTCCACTTGTCATGGGGCATTAAGGGCATATTTTCATCGTGGATTATGTAGTATCAGTTGGTAATACGTTGTGTAGTATCAATCGGTAATTGGCCATGTTGTGATGGACCACGAAACATCATACAACCTGGAGCAAATTTCAGATGCATGGAAAAAATCGTAGTTGAACAACAAACCATGAAAATCTAGGGGAAGCTAGGCCTCTTTGGCTACAATTAAAGCATGCAGTAAATTTGTTCCACCAACAGGTTTTCCTGTGTTCTGTGATTGACAAGGCTTGTTCAACTCCTATGGCACTGCGCGCCCTAAAGTTTGTGCATGAAATTATTGCCACATATGGATTATACAGATGCTCTGCAAATGGAGAATACAAAAGTGATTAAGCGAGGAAAGCAAAACCCAAGGACATAGTTTACAGCCCTTTATGTTTATAGTTATATTCCAGTCCTTAGCAGGAGGCAGTACTCCTTTTGACTTCCAAGTCAGTTTGTGACTGAATGAGTGTAGTATTAATCACTTTGTTAAGTGTCAGAGAAAAGTATTCCATCAACAGGAGGTAAATCTTCTTACACTGCCCTGCCACCAGCAGCACCACACAGTGCCCCTGGCTTTTCCCCAGCTTGATGCCAGTTTCTTCTGGGTATTCAGCTCCTTCACCTTTTCTGGGGATCCAGAGGAATCCTAGGGATGGCCATGGTTTTGTAATGAAGACTTTCATCCTTAGGGTTTTCACTGAAATTACTGATTTATTTCAAATCAGCAATTAAGCAATTACATTAGAATCATTTCCTTGGTCAGATTGACTCAGGCCAGACTTTGAATCAGTAGTCTTAGTAGGAAAGGTGAAGTGTTATTACCAGTTCTCTGGTAGGAGGTTTTTAAAACTCCCTACATGTAAGTCACTTATTCGTGGTACTATCTGTAATGACACAGGAGATGTGAAAAAACACCCTTTAAGTAGTTGGTTTCTGAGTTTTCTGCAGCAACCAGCAGTTTCTCTCTACAAGCTTTATGTACATCTAATACCCTCACAAAGTCATGTTCGATGGCTTCTATACATCAGTGTTGCAGTAGTTAGGGGGGAAAATATAACTATAGGCCAGTTTCATGGCCAGATTAATTTTTATTGCAGCCTTGAATTTTTGCTGCAGTGTTATGATGGAGGACCATAATAATCTGTCACAAGTCTCATCAGATGTCACTGTCACCGTATGTAGAGTGCTGGATTGAAGTTGTGGCTGTTATTTTTACCAGGAAACATGTCAACTGCTTCGTTATTAAGACACAAGGAAAGATCAGCATGTGCCTGACCTCTGAATAGTATAGGTGCTTTCAAAATCACACAAATTTTCTTTAAGCTAGTCCCTTCATCCAGAGTTCCTATTGCTAGTAATGTCTATTTTTATACTTTTTTTTTCTGTTCCAAAAAGATAAATACATCATAGGGTACATGTGTAAATTGAAGTAAAAGAATCACTTCCCTGTTTCACACTTATTATACCTTCACTGAATTTGAGCACAGAGATGAGTGTCTACTCTGAAATACAGTGATTTGAGAGCAATCTAAGAAAAGCAGATGATAGAGATAATGCATGAAAATCAACAGGTCTTGTGGGTGTTTATTTTCCAGAAAGACTACCATGCTAGGTGTGACTGAGCAATGAATAAGTAAATTTGTGGAACGAATATTTCAAAAGAAGTGTTGTTTATGATAGGAGATGCCCTGACTTCTATTTTTGACTCTCTAGGTACTTTTTGAATACAGTTACGAAGTTTCATGAGCATTAATGGAACAGTAAGGCTATGTCACTAATGTGAACACTGCTCAGAGCAAGTAAGTAAAGCCCATATTTTCCCTTCAGAGAGACAGGACTTTACAAAAAAGTGTTATGTCTGGGATTGGTTTTTTTTGTTTTGTTGTTTGGTTGGGGTTCTTTTGGCAGATTAAGACAGTTGTTCCTGAGGCGTAGGACTACATCCTCATCAGTCCCTATTCCATATATCAGGACTACTGCTAGGAAAGATCTGTTTGCTATACAAGCAAGTACAGGATGCTTTTCTTACGATAAAACACAAGAAGAGTGATGGGGTGGTCACGACGAAGTTGGCTGTCTCTAAAGAAACTACTACCTTTTTTTTTCCTTTTGTGTGCTAAATATGGCATAATATACATGTGAAGGGAAGAGGGAAACCTCATTATCAAAGGTAAAGACTGAAGTTAAACACTTTGTTTTGAACAGCCTGTCAAGATGCTATAAAGCTGAAAGCTTCTTTATGGTTTGTCACAATATAGCAGTATGTCTTGTACATACTTTTCCCTCTGCTTGACTGGCATAGGGATTTAAAATCATTTCTCAAATGTATGTTCTGAATTCTGCAGGAGTTTGCTGGCTTGCTGTCTGATATTTCTGATTTTTGAAAATAGACACATAAATCATTACCCTTTAAAGCCTCTTTTAAAATTTATTGGATTATAATTAACAGGGATCAATTTAATAAAAGCAGAAACACTTTTTTAAAAACATTAAATCTAACCAAAATTATTGCAACATTTAAGAGCAAAGTGCAAGGTGCTTACTGTTCCAACATTAATCATGTGCCAGGACAGATGGGATTCATTTCGTCTCACTATAGCTATCTAAAAATTAGTCATCATATCTCATCTACTCACCTAAATTCCTGTTAAATCAATGGACAGAGACAGGAATCCCCAGGGGGCACACCAGCCCATTCTCAGATAGGTGAGATAAACACGTTTCTTACCAGTAGGTATAGACAGAACTAGTTGATGTGAGACAGATGCTTCATTTATTTGTCACAGGTAGGGATTTCATGCCATTTGAGATCACTTAAGATACTCAAGATATCCATGTGGATGTGGCAGATGGGACCCAGGGCTGACCCGCAGAAGACCCTTCCACAGTGGCAGCTGGAGGCTAGACAGATAGACAGAACTGTAGATACTTTGGAGTTCCTAAAAATACACTAAATGTATGACTGTTGCCTCTAAATCATGTCCAATGACTGTAAAGGGAGCTCTGGGACATAAAAGTCCCAACACTTACCTGAAAGTATCACTGCCACACTACCTAAACCTGGTAAGTCTACAGAAGGAAGGAAAACTCAAAACCGACTGAAAGTTTCGCTGTATAGATACTCAGAAAAATAAGCAGGCCTGCATCAAGAGGGGATAGTGTAGGATCTCTGTTTCTCCCTTCTGTCTGCTCTGGGAAACACAAGATTGAGCTGAAGATCTGTGACCACCAGATGAAATTACTCCTAGGGAATGAGGCTGGTGCAGGAAAAACTGAAAAAATCATACTAGCACTGGTTATCACTTTTGGTATACGCTGATGAAGGCAGATTAGCAAAGTCGCTTGAAGTCACCCTGGCTTGCATAATGCCAGCAATGGCATCAAAAGAGAGCACCACCAAAAAGTAGGTTTGGAAGAACACCATCCTGCTATTTCAGATGACTTTCATTCCTAGTCCTGGAAAGGGTCTGTCTTAGTTTGAAAGACATGTGTCTTCTAAGGAAGGCAGGAGCCTCCCTTGGAACAGAAAATGCAACCCCCTTCCCTCCAAATTATTTTAAATCTGAAATTGAGGGGCTTTCAGGCAAAGATATGATGAAATAGG
Organism: Rhagologus leucostigma; assembly: GCA_013397725.1. Taxonomy (NCBI): domain Eukaryota; kingdom Metazoa; phylum Chordata; class Aves; order Passeriformes; genus Rhagologus; species Rhagologus leucostigma. The sequence continues at coordinate 80,418 of VZTD01001019.1, forward strand.
AATAACAGTTCTTTTACTAATATATATATATATACAACAAAGCAATAATACAAAAACACTGGTTTAACCTGACAGAGCCAGGGTACGACCTGACACCCTGCTGGGCAGGGTGGTGGTAGCAGTCCGATAAGGTGATAGCTGCAGTTCTCTTTGAAGTGGTTCTGTTGAAGCGGTGATCTTGTAGAAAAAGTCTGGTCCTCCTCAGAAAGTCCAGTGGTGGTTGTGTAGCTCTTGTCCTCTGGGAATCCAGTGGAAAAAGGCTGCTTGTGCTGTTCCAAGCCCCAGACTATATCCAGGTGGGAATGCTTGGCTCCTTCCCCCTGGGCAGAGCAGCTCACAATGGGATGGTGAGTCACAGGGCAAGGCACTGATGAGCCCATTAACAGGAGATAGTTCGGAGGGAGGAGGCAGGGAACATTGCTACACCTGGTTTCAACAGCTCATGAGGATGGTAATAGAACACACTGTAACCCAGGACAGGGTCAAAGACTGTCTTTCTAAAAACAAAAATGGGATTGTTAGAGGACAAAAAGGACATTCATGCTTAAAGCAACAGAAAGCTTACAAGCGAAGAACTGTTGTGGCTTCCTAGCTTCCCATGCCAAAGCAAAGTGAACACTATGAACCACCCACACTGCCTTTACCACGTCCCTCTGCCTCTGTCCAAGTACCACATGAGAGGAAATTGTTCTTGACTTGAGCAATGTGGCTTAAAAACCAAACCTCTTCTTTCTGCAATCTTTAATTTACATACTTATCTTACCAGTTTACCCTCAATGTAAGCTGACTTGGCACTGGATTGTTTGCAACAGTAACTTTAAAATTTTTTATGTTCTTTTGTATTTATTCTCAGTTATTAGTTACATCACAGGTTCTTTTTATACTTACGGCCCTTTCCTCCCACCATCCTGCTCCCAATGTTTTCTGTCACTGAAGAGGCATTTTGGGCAACAGATACAAAGCAACATTTAACAAAGGGTTGACCACGCCTACATGTTGACCCATCTTGCAAGTGGACTTCCTTGTCTCTTTGAGAGCCCAGTAAGATAACACCTCTAGCCTCCATACATGAGCAGGAAGAATAGGAAGTTCCCACAACCTCTGGGATTTCGTGCCACACATCAAGAACTTTTCTTTCGAATAACTATTTTTTTCTTTCACTAAGCATTTTGCAGGACTTCCCTGAGGATTTTGCAGCCTTCCCTCTGAGGTATCCCCAAAGACTGTATTCCAGTGCAGTGCCCACCCCAATGGGCACTGAGGGTTCTGGTTTTCATGTAAGTCATGCTTCTTAAAAACCAAATTATAAACTCAAAGGCTTTTTTTCTCAAGGAAAAAATATTACTCACTTAGTTGTCCTCTCATCTTACAGCTCAAATTTCATTTTTACCCTTACTTAATATATTCTTCATATTTAAGTTCTCTGAGTCTGTCTTCCCTTTAGTTTCAGTATCTAATTAGGGCTATATGCATTAAACGTGCCTTTATTTTTGCTGTATCCTTACCAAAGCTGTAAGTTGGAAAAATTACACCTGTCCATGTCCAAGCCTCAAATACTGTTTTTTAAACACATGCTGTGTCCCAGTCTGAAGATAGCTGTACTCCTCTGAGAGCTCAAGTATTTTAAGTACTCTTGCCATGAGAAGTGCTGTACATATGTTGTAGTGTTATAAAATGTTAGTTTATACTTGATCTTTTTTCTTTTTTAATTGTGGATTCATATATCATGATTAGAAGTTGTAAAGCAGTTCAGCATATAGAAAAAGAGCAATATATTGTCAGTGTTACCTCCCTCTCTGGTATTTGATTGTTGAAACAAAAAGTCTAGTGGAATGTTTGGCTCTTAAAATTATGCAGCTATGTCCCGCAGAAGCTTAGCAGTTCTGGCAGAGCAGTAATTGTATTTTTCCTGAGAATTTTTAAATTATCTGGGCACCAAAAAAATAATGACATTTTTAAGCTGGTGGATTCAGTTGGGGCTATGCAGAGATGAGCAGTCTGTCTTTGTTAGTGTTTATATTGTGGCATTGCCGAGGGACACCAGTGACAGGCAGGGACTGATTGTGCTTGGCACTGAACAGACAAGGTAGAGTTTGCCCCAGAGAGGTTATAACTTAAATACACAAGTCCTAGGAGCTGGGGACAGTGGCATCACATCACTCAGGAGGCTGGGAGTTGAGGCTGAAGAACCCCCTTTTCCCAAAGCTGAACACCTCTAAACCAGATTGCTTCTCTCCTGGAGCTCTGGTCTTCATGTCACACGTGCCCTTCTACCCAGCTAGGCTGTTGTCTGCTGTGAAACCAGTTATGTTCTGCCTGTGAAGTAGACAATATTGATTTAAAAAACAAAACCAGAAAAAAAGAGCCAGAAGGGTCTGCTTAGAGCTGTCAAGGTTAAACTTTGAAATGATTAGTCACTTTCCATTGCAGTCAGTGCAAACTACCAACATTTCTTAAACATTTCTTTTAGCAGACACTTACATGAATAATTAACTCCCATGACCCTGCCTTGTCACTTACTGGTTAACATGGTCAAATGCTATCATTAACTTTCAGCATTAGATGTGCTCTCTCATACTTTCCACCTGCTGATGCAAATGCTCGGGCTCCAAGCTCACATTTCTAAATGTAGAAGCACAAACCCATGCAGACTCTTCAGAGGCTTCCTCCCATGCAGACAACGAGCCGTGGTGCCACAGGATCTGTGCTTTCCTTGTCTTCTTAGGCTCCTTGTTTCTGGGCAGCCTCTGGGAAAACGTGTCAGGGACAGAGCAGAGGTTTACCTCGCAGTGGCCTTTCTTTATCAGCAAAGCCAGGAAGCTGCACAAATCCCTGGCATGCATCCACCTTCGGCTTTCTGAGAAGCAGATAGCGTGTCCCAGCCTGTGCTTTATTTAAAGAGGCAGACCATTTGGGGTGAATAGTTAAGCTATGGAGCACTAGGGTATCATACTTGCCTGAATTTTTTTCTCCCATCCAGAGAAAAATGCAGCCAAAGTGGTAGGGGGGAATTTGCAGCTGATTGTGGCTAACAAAGTGGTAAGGCCTCCTTGGGATGTTACCGACAACTTCTGAGTTCTCCCTTATGGGACCGCATTTTGTAGGTCTTAATCTTATGGGAAATTCTGTCTTGGAGACAAACACAGGATTTGATCTGAATGCAAAGTTTTCATTTTGCACTCCTACTACGACTAGGATGGGAAATTGTAACACAGCAAGCTCCCTCAGTTCTCTTGACACACAGGCAATGGCAAAATGCCATCAATCTCAAAGATTTATGTTCTTGTCCTTTTAAATCCCTACCTTGCATTACACCTTTATCACAATACATAAGGTAATGGCAGGAGTTGAATGAGTCATGGGAGACTTTCACTAAGATTTAATCCAAAATTTAAAAGCTGCCTACTCTGCATTGCCACGGCACGGCATGTTTTTAAGCTACAGGAAATACGCTGTATTCAGCAACATCGCATAATGTTAATTGCTGAATAATCTACCCCATGGTCCTTAGTATCAGTGCTGTAGGTGACAGGGTTAAAAACAAAACTCTTTATTATTAATTTGGTCTGTCACTAGCAAAGATAATTCTTTGGTGATAGAGGTTACTATGGAGCCTGATTCAGGACAAAAAACCCCCCCGAATTTAAATTCATCACAGTGGAAAATCTTTAAAGTGCTCTTTGGTACATCTAACAATTCCTGTGGTCCCTCTGGGAACAAAATCTAAACCAAAATCTAACATGAAGGAAACAGGTTTACTGTGATGCCAGAAGTGCTCTAATTAATGTATCTGGTTTTCTTGGTGATAAATGGGGTCTGTCAGAGGGTAATAATTAATTCTTAATAATGTGAACTTCTCAAGGTTATTTTGCCCTCAGGTTTTTGAAGAGCTCTCCATAACCAAAACTGATAATGTAAACAAACAAATCTTGATTTGCTAGACATGTGGTAGAGGTATGTGTGTGTTAGTGAGCTCGGCTTCCCTCTGAAGCAGACATTTCACTTTTGATGCTCTGGCTTTGTTTGCACTCGCTTATCTGTCCACAAATGGCTGTGTTGACTTACACTGCCCCTGCAAAACTGCCCAGCCTCTTCCTCGCCAGGACTGACCCATGGTCTGGGTTTGATACTGCCAGCCACACTTTAATATTCTCATTTCTAAAATTATGGTCTACTTTGTTGCTGGAAGTGCCTACAAAAAGGACATGAAATGTTAAAAGAAGAGGGTGTGTTTTAAAAGCAATTGTAACACCAGGGAGGGGGAATTTTTTTTTTCTTTTTTAAAACACTAATCTCTATTCTGCATCTGTCTACTCATTTACCCTCTGGTAACACTGTTGGCTCCCCCTTTTCCAACAGTTCTCTCTCTCTCATGGAAAAACTGGGCAGGAAGAGGTCATTGAAAACATTCTTGGGGATTGAGGCTACAGGGCTTGTTGCTGCACAATTATGCAAGCAGATCCTTTTGAAAACAACTTTTAAGAAGGAAATAGGGAGCTTATAGTGAACAAGTGAGAACAGTACTCAGTGTAACTGTGTGCCTAGTACTGACTTTCTGGCCTTAGACTGTAAATTGGGCTGTGCTAAGGTAGTGCTGAAGAACATGAAATTGAAAGGATAAAAATAATATCAGATGTTCATATCTTTATGTTCATAATTTTAGGCTTTATTCTGTAACTTAAATTCTTAGTAGACAAAGCTTGAAATTACATAAAGTATGCATTTAATAGGAAAGAAAACATAGTTGTGTGAGCATAGGTGGCAAACCCAAAACTTCCACTTACCATTACACAAGTCATTTTCTGTGAACACTGGCTTTTTTTGGTTTAGTTTTTGTTTTTAAGATGAGATTCTTTTGAGGAGTTTAGAATGGCGAACATTAAGCTGAGCTAGGTAAACACAGTTATGGATCCTGAGTAATCTTTCATTGCCAATCAAAGTAATGACTTTCTTTCACTTGCCGTTTTTCTTTTTCTCTCTCACTTTGATTTATACCCTGCAGTTTTGCTCAGTGATTTCTCAGAAGCTGCAGAGAAGTTAAAATAAACATATTTAGTGCTGAACAGATTCATCTTCTTTTCATATTTTCCCTCCAGTTCTTTGCCACATTCACAGAGCTGCCATGCACAATCTCTGCCTCTGGATGACAGCCCCCGCCATGCTCTGAAACCACAGCTGTCCCACACAGAGATGTCCTTTTGGGGCAAGTTTCTCCTGTGGAGGGGAGGCAGTAATGAGCCCTTAAAACTGTCTGCCCTCTGGGTTAGGAAATGTGACTTATCTAGGTCACTGGTCAAGTTATCAGATCTGTATGCGCAACCATCTCGGCCCGGCTGCAAGTCTGCTGCGGACACTGGGAGGCTGTGCAGGGGCAGGGTCCAGCTGCAAGGTCAGGAGCTGAATTTGGGAAATACCTCTGCTGTTGACTCTGCACGTCACAGATTCACTTCAGGGGAAAAAGATATGAAACGGATAGCTCCTGACTCTAGCACTATTTGTTAAATTCTCCCCTCTTCTCCTTTTTTGATCGCTACTTTTTTGGTTTCACGTTTTACCTGTTCAATACAGGTTCACCAAGCTGACTGAAAAAAATATTACATTTGCTGGATCTTTCATACTGCTCAAACATATTGTTCAGGAACACTGAATTTTTTGTTTAGATATGAATTATCTCATGTTTGTCACTGATGGCTACAATTATAGCCCATCTTACAAGAATAAATTTGAGTCAGAGGGGTTACTTAGCACAAATGAGGGCAGAATTTTGAGATAAAAGCATAGAGTGATCACATTTCATTTTAAATACTGTAATCTTTGTTAAGTTGTATTACAAAAATTCAAGGCTAGCATTTAATAGACGGAGGGTACAAGCTACATGAGTGATCATTATTACACTGTGTATATCCAGTTCCCTGTAAACTGATTTTAGTTTATTTTTATACCACTGCCCCTATGGAAAGCAAGACTTGGTACAAAAAACACAACCAAACATGCAAACAAAAACCAAACCAAAAGCCCTCAGCTACTCACAGCTATGCAGATGTTCAATGCTGCTTTTGCATTAATGAGTTTAGATATTAGTACCAGGGAAATCTCCAATCCTTGGGTAACTGCCACACATCTACTTCTGTGGATGCCTCCCTCCTCCTTTGCTTTGTCTGGTTTATGGCTCCTTTGCAGTTTTGCTCTTTATCGTTAACAGACAAGTGGCATATTGCACTCCCACCTGGTACTGTGCTTTCCTGTCTATATGCCTTCAAGTAAAAAACCCACTGAATCGATGCCTTGCCAACGTGTCTAAAGGTTGAAAAAATAACTTTAAAAATGCTGACATGTATTTGTTTTCTCAAAACAAACCTTGTGCCTGTAACGTTAGAAGATCTAATTGCCTGGGGAATTTCATCCTCTGACTGTGTGAAAGTTGACAATAAAAAGGAATCTTCTTACAGGGAAGTCTGTTTTTTTCACTTCACCAAATTGTTTCACTATGAATCCAGGTTATAACTAGGATTACAAAGCAGCAAAAGGAGACGGGGCTTTCATTCGGGCCCTGTTTTGCCCTTAGTCCTGGCTTACCACCCCGTGTCCTGGGACATTCCTGCTGCTGCAGAGGTGGTGACAGGTCTGCCTCCGTCTGGGAGGAATCCCCTAGGCCCAGGCATGACAAGGGGAAGGCCCTGGTACATAAAGTACAGGAACAGAGAAGCTGCTGCTTTAGGATAAGGCTGCTAGGGCTAGAGGTACCCAAAAGTCTTTCGAGAAGGTGCCTCCTTCCTTTTCCATGGGTCCAAAGTAGACACTGGCAGTTGATAACTTGCAGATATCACCGCAGCAGAAGCAACCGTAAGAAAAGCATTATCTATCTAAACAAGCCGTTACTAATCTTCCTTTATCATCTAATCCTGCACTGGAATCAAATATTTTCAAAGAATCATTGGATCACTTCAGTTGGAAAATACTATAAGATCACTGAATCCAACCATTGCTAAGTCCACCATGTCCAGTCCACCATGTCCCTAAGCATCCGTGGTGCTTAAATGGTCCCAAGGATGGAGGTAGCCACTTCCCTGGGCAGCCTTTCGGTGAAGAAATTTTCCATAACATCCAGTCTAAACCTCCCCTGGGGCAACTTGAGGCCATTTCCTCCTCTCTCATCACTAGTTAAGTGGGAGAAGAGGCTGACCCCTTCCTGGCTCCACCCCCTTTCAGGAAGTTGTGACTGTGCAGAGGGGGCTGTGCTGCAGTTCTGGAGGCTGCTCGGAGCCAACAGGCTTGGCAGAAGTGATACTGGCAGTGTTACCACCCCAGGATCACCTCAGCCACTGAACCAAAGCCAGAAAGAAAAACGTCCTCCACACAGGCTTTGGGGAGCTGCTCCCCTGGCATGGGTACAGTGTCTCTCCCTTCCGCAGCGCACTGCGTCTGCACCAGCAGCAGCTCGGCCTGAGAGAAGCTGGGTAGGACAGGACTCAGTCTCAGCTGCTGAACGGTGATGTCTCAGGGGAGAAAGTTACTGAAATGTTATACAAAGCACAAATGACTTCTCGTGATTTCACCCTTCCTATGCAAGGTCTGAAGTGGAAGTTTCTGTTATTGCTGGTACTTTTTCCATAGGGTCTGACATAGCAAGAACTGAAAATGAGATGGGCTACCCAAGGTTTCTAGCTTTCTTTGCAAAAACAGGGTGTAATATGCTGAAGAGGGAGTGTCAGTCTTTGGCTTTCTTAAATTTCCTGGCTATTGTTGATTTATATCAGATCCTTAAAGCTATTTAAACACAGTGTTTTGTCGGTATTTCCTTAGTAAAATGAGTGAAAGGGATGACATATTTCATGGAAGCTTATGTAGGTATTCTTCTCAGGAAGAGCCAAAGGGTTCTTTTGGCATCAGCATGTCCATTAGGCAAGTGTTGTTGAGATGCATAATATGTACCAGCTAGACTTTGTGGCTCCTAGAGGTTTGTCAGGCTGTCTTCCTTTAAGCAGATATCTACAGTATTTTGTGTATGGCCTATATGCAAAGTTCAGTTTATTTATGCTGTATACCAAACCACGCTCCATAAAACTCTCAGGTTTCTCTTATAAAACACTTGCCTAGGTTATGTGCTATGTGTGGAAAAATTCTGTACCAAATTACATTTTACAAGTCTTCATGCATGCTCATTTAGATGATTTATCACCCTCGCAAGAAAATATCTTTCAAAGCTCCAAAAGGAAGCATATACCATATGATTACTGCCAGTGCTTACTTCTAATTAAACCTGTCCTGAAATAAAACAACAACAAAGAGTATATGAAAATAAGTACCTTCACAGTAATCATGCTAATTCTTGTATTTCTTTGCTCTTAATAGAAACCAGTGACAATTCTAGAAGCAATTCACAAGCACATTCACTTTCATCAGTTCACACTTGGTCTAAACTAATGGTCCTTCCACTTTTTTTCAGAGTGGTGATAAAAGCACTGAGATCTGCAGCTGAGAGCTGAGTTCGAAGCTCTGCCTTGCTGGCTGGAGACAGCAGAATCCAGGTAGCAGCCTGGGACCATATGGAGTTCCCTTGTCACTCCCAGTGACAATGACACCCTCATGCCACACTGATTTGGCCAGGGGTCAGCCAGGAGCTCAGTCCAACTGCAGGGTCTCAAAAGCAGGGAGGCAAACCAGTGCAAGGCTGGATAGACAGAAACTAGACCACAGTAAGGCTTCTTTTGACGTCTGTCTTGCTCACCTGCAAAATGGTCTTTTCCAGAAAAGCAGATTCTCCCTCTGAAGAGCACCAGCTTTCAGCTCAGCTCCTTGCATGTGTACCTTTAAAATGTCCCCATCAAACTCCAAGTGGCATTTACAAGGATGGCAAGGGGTTGATGCTGTGCAGTGTCCTCCCTGGCTACCTACAAGGTTTGCAATGATTACTATAAATTATGGGAGTATTACTGATTTGAAGAGCACAGCAACCAGATTTCTAAACCCAGATCATGCCTTTACCTCTCACTGGTACCATCACCAAATCACTAAACCCACATTATTCTGTGTTTCTTGAACCCAAGCCATTTGCAATGGCAAGTCAAAAAAAGTCCAAAAATAGTAAGACATTGAAAATGAGGGAGAAGTCTCTATATTTCAGACATCTTTTTCCTTAAGCTGCTTTAGTTTTTCTTCTGCATAATACTAGAACTGAGATTTTTTTTTTTCTCAGCAATTAATTCTGTTTTGGTTCAGGATGTGCAACTAAATTACTGGAAATATTATAACAGCAACTTCTCAGAGTCTAAACAAAGTAAAACCCAAGCTATTACAGAATATATACAGCAGCTACAAAGAAGATGCTGCTTTGACTTGAAGGTCCAACAAAAATAGGTTTTCCTCAGTGAAAGATAATAGCAAAACGTAGTCAATACCAGCTGAGAAAAAAAATCACTTGAATGATAGACAAATACCGATCTCTTATTCTAAAACTCAGGCACACACACACACACAAGAGTGGGGAGATGGGGTGTACCCTTTTTGTGAATGAAGAAGATTTGTCTTTTCCTAAAGTGAGCACTATGAATCCCCAACCATATGTCATAGCCTAAATCTCAAATAAAAGTTGCATGGGTTAAATTGATACGTTATTACAAGTTAAATAACCAGAGGGGAGTATTAGTCAAAAGCTTGCTCCCACCAAAGATTTGATATATAGTTTCTGAGAAAAAAAAAGAGACTGCTCAGTTCTGAAACAGGCCCTGGAGACATTTGGATATTATCTAATAGGAAGAGGCTTTATCCTGGAACAGACCACAGTGCATGAGAGTGACTGAGCAGGATGAAAAAGACTCCAACAGCAGAAGCACAAGGTAGTATCTATCATTCCACCCTTTTCATTTCCCAGCCAGACATATGGCTGAATCTTGTAATTTAAATGCAGATTATCTGTCCCAGCAGGAGTGCCTGAACATCCTGGAACCGGTGTCACGTTTCAGTAGGAGTGTCAGTGATTGTTTAGTGTTGCATAATTTCAAAATATTTTGTTCTCTGCCAAATTTAAGTATTTTTATGCTTTTAAAGGATGGGTCTTCCTTCTACAGATGCTTTTTACTCTTTTAAGGGGTAAAGCATTCATTGCTGTTTTTCTGTGCTACCTGAAAAGTAGTTTGTCTCCTATTTACACATGAGGAATGAATCTCTCCATTTACAGAACCAGGATGGCTGAACATCAGAGAGTTTCACCCCTCGGCCTGGGATGGAGCTGTAGTGTACAATGCACAGTGGCGAGCTGGATGCCAAGGGCCTTTTGATGCAGACACATCATTTAGTTGTGTAAACATGTGTTTCATTGAAAATCAAAGTCAGTAGATATATGGCTATAGGTATATAGGTGTTAGCACATGAAATTTTTTGCCAGATTTTTTTTGAGGAACAGGCATTAATAGCAACACATACACCTTTCAAAATTATATTGGGACTTGGACAAAATCCACATGCCTGAATCCCAGGGATCCAGCCTGCCTACCCTCTAGCACTGTCTGACTCACTAGATGTTTGCTCTCCAGAAACATCCTGGTCTGCTGTCAAATCATTCAAAGAAGAGTTTTGAACCATCTCAGATGCAGCCCAGTGTCAGGAAATGTCCCATGTCTTTCACCTGTCATACTCCAGACTGACCAGACAAGATGCCTAACCTGTTCTGAAATTCCCAGAGGGGCCTTAACCTTCTCAACTCTGACTTCAGCTTTCAGGGTCTTCAGTGTTTGCCATCTCTCCTTGGAAACAGGAAGGTTTTTGAACTATCAGGTTTTTGCAGCTCTTAAACATCTCAACAGTGCTTAAATCACAATGTTGGAGAAATTTGTAGAGGGAGTAAGCTCTGCTGCTGCTCAGGTGAAGTGGTGGTGCAGGAAAGGCTTTACGGGCAGGCGAATAGGGGAGAGAAAGCCTGTCTGCCTCAGCAGCTGTACACCTTAGGGGAGGTATAGATGCTGCGTGCGGTACTGAACGCTGAGAAGCTCGTATACAAAGACACAGGCATCCCCAAAGGCATGGTGATGGTACCGCCCCAAAGGTAGTTTTTCTCAAGTCACATCTGTGTGGCCAACCAGGGCAGAGGTCCACACATTAGCATGCAATTAGTCACACAGCTAAATTGTTAGTGTGAGCTGGTGCTATTTTGGCACTTGTCACCAGGGGTAAGGCCACATCAGGTCTAGGACTGATGTGAAAAAATCAGTTGTGGCCATGGCAAGGGCTAGGAAATCCCAACTGCTAAGATTAATCTCCCAAGCAAAGGAGAAATGCCTTTTTAAAAGGCTACTTTTTAGACTGGAAGTAGGTAGCAGATTACAATGTGGGACACAGGAGACTTGACTGGATAATGTAGTGGATAAATAGACCAGGATTCATCCCGAGCACTGTAGAGGAAGCCACACTACACAGCTGAATTTAACAATCTCTCTGGACAGACGAGATGGATAGAAACACAGTCTGAACATACTTTGATGGAATATCATTACTTTGTATGTCCAAACAATGCAACTTTTCCTTTAACTTATGTGTAATGAAAATATTGATTTAAATAGAACTGAATCAAGTGGGACATATCCCAGCACAAGAAACATTCAGACTACAGTAAATTCATGTGTAGGGTGAAAGATACATCCCTCAGGTAGCAGTTATTACATTTATTTTCTAAAGTAGTATGTGAGTATGTGTGGTGCTCTGGAGAGCAATGGCATATGTAAAAATTTACATCTCTAAGTACATAGAAAAGAAATGGCAAACTGAGAAGCTCATCAAAACTTATTTCAAAAAGTCATTGTGGTGTCTTTGTAAAGGTTCTTTGATTCTTCTCCAATTGCTTGCTAGAAGAACAAAATCCTTCCTAAAAACTTGCCTGCAAGGTGATTAGTGAGGAAAACTGGAGACAAAAGTGAAAAAGGACAAGGTAAGCAATTTTTTGGGGGGCATTACTTTTCTTCCCACTGAATTTCCAAATGCCTCTTTAGCAAAATGTGTTTGATAGATTAAGAGTGAAGGATTGTTTCCACATTTTTTGATGCTCATTAGGAACTGGTAGGAGAGAACGGATCAGCATTTGACAGCCTTCCTTTACAAGCACGTTCTTAAAATCTCCATGTTTTACTGAGAGATTTTGATGTGCTCAGTCTCCAAACCCCCAAATTTAAGGTTTGTCTGTGCGTGTTTCAGTTTAAAATCTCAAACAAGAAAATGATCATTTTCTATGCCTTTTAGGTTTTGATTCTTTGAAAATCTAACTTAAGGAATTCTGCCTTTTGCTTCTCACCTAGATAAACAGTTTTAAAAAAAACCAACCCAAAAACAAAACCCCCAAACAAATTAATGCCATCAACAACAGTAACAAATATCCTGGCTGTGAGCACAATTACTAAGAAAACAGCCTTAATGGTGTTTAGCCTGCAGACACCAGTGGAGCTCCACAACCATAGATTCTAATTAAGGGATTGACTTTTCAAGAAAGATTAAAATAATGAAATGCATTTAGCTTTGCTAAATGATGACAGGGAGGGAATAGGACAACCCTCAGCAACAATAAAGAGATTGTAAACAGCAACAATGGACAAGAGCTGTTTAAAGGAAGAGAAAGAACATTTTCCTAGGCACCAAGAATAATAAGGAATAATGGATGCGTAGATAGAATAAATAAGTTCTATGTTGATTGTTGGTATTCTTATTATATTTCATCTTTTGAATGAACACAGAGATGTTTCTTGTCAAGGATGGATTTATTCATGACCAAGGAAAATGGAAGGGCGCTGATTACCTTGTTACTGCTGCCAAATGTAACATCAGGTTTCATGTGACCTAGGAGAGGCTGTACCACTATCTCTCCACTCCTCATGGAAAGGCCTGCATCAGATCTGGTTTCTATGCAGCTTCTGTAGAAATGTTCACCAGAAATAACATTTACAGATTTGCAAACCCACTTCATCCTTCAAAGGAGCAGTGGTGAAGCCGCCACCTTGGTGCTGCAGCGAGAGGGGAGGAGTGGTCAGGAAGGCAGAGTAAGCCATAGAGCATGATGTGTCCATGGTTTTGACACTGCAACCAGGGGCAGGAGTGCTCAGTTTCTACCAGGAGCTTGAGTAGATTCTTGGCTTCCACCACTGGAATTGCTTTTTAGGTGTCTAACCAGCTTGGTGGAGAGACAGAAATAAAACTGAACTCTTTGTAGTCTGCTATTGCTGTTCAACCCTGCTGCAGGGATTTCTCCTACTTACTTCTGAGAAAGAAACATTTTGGGATTAGAGTAGCTCCAAAGCCTCTGTGAACACAAAGCTTCTAACATATATTTCAAAAGCCAAACTCAACATTGTTAAGCAGTTCTAGGTTATCAAGATTCAAGCTCAAGCAGACATCTAGTTGCAGTAAATGCTAATGCTAATAACTCATTAAAAACACTGTAGTATAATCCATCGTGTTTTTTGGGTCTTCATAGTAGAAATGTATGTTATTATTGCTGAGAGAAGAAGTGTCTTCAAATTAAGCTGTACTGCATCCATCAAATCTCTTGTTGAAAAACATAAACACTTCCACTGAAGTCACAGGATCTAGAGATGGATGTGGAGCCAATACACAGCTCTGAGTGTTGGAATTTAGAGGTGAATTCAGCAAGGCTCAGAGATTGTCTTCTACCTTTGTCACCTGGGAGCAGTTTCTGATAGTCCCCCAGAATGCTTCTTCTCAAACAGAAAAATAATCACCTTTGTCCCTCCCTACTAACATCAAAACCCTGCTTTTCCTCCAGCATGTGGGCTCACGAGGTGAACACCTTCCCTCCATTCCATGTGGACAGAGCTGGGAACACGTATTATTTCTAATGTGATGTTTTTATCAAATTATTCAATTAGAAAGACAACTGGGAATTATTTTTTTCCACTGCAGAGGATGTATGCAAGTGTAGCATTACAGTGCCCACCATGCAACTGTGACGGCATGTGATGGCAATATTTCCAAATAGTATATCCCACAACAAAAGGTCAGCAAGTAACCACTGAGACAGACACAGTGTCAGACTTCCTTTCTACCTGACATGCAATCTTCTCAGAAAATGAAGACAGAAATTACTGACTACATTTGTAAAACATAGAAGGAGGTGCATGTACAAAACCAATTAAGGAAAGAATTGCTTTTTGCTGCTTTTTTCCTAGTGCACTCTTTTGGAAATTAACCTCCATATACTAATTAACCTTTGGGTGACTTTATGTAAATTAGATGGCATTCTTTGCTGTATTGCTATAGTAGTGTAAGTGATTTAAAATGATATAGAGTACTCTAAAGGTAGCCAACAAAGTTTCTTTTTAATGTATTACACTTTAAAGATGCTAGAATGATCAGGCTCTCTTGGAATGAGAGACAGGCAAGAAGGACAGATAGATGAAGAAGAGAAAAGGTGAAAGGTGATGTGAAAGATACTGGGAAGTTCACACATTCATGGGCCATATCACCAGCTTGACAAACATGCTGAGGACTGCTAACTCAATGCAGATGTTCAAATTAATATAATCTCAGGACCTAGGCTCATACATTGAAAATTGATATTAAAGGTGTTAACTGGAGTTCTAGAGCCAGTGGTGATTTTGGAGAAGTAATTTCTGTAGATCAGAAGTATCACTTAGGAAGCCAGGTGACGGGTTCCCTTATGATGCGCAATTAGTTTTCTTGTGTGTCTGAGACATCAAGGAACAAAGAGTCTTGCAAGGAAATTTAACTAAGGAAACAGTGCCCAGATTTATTAAGATCTGTTGCTATATCTGAAATATTTCAGACCAGACTTAGCCTAGGTGACCTGGTGTTACACATAACTACCCACAGTACTTGGGACAGGAAACACATGAGGAGCAACCAAATCAGTGTCAAAAGTGCTGGAGTCCATGTGGAAGCCAAGTGTGACTCCTGATGTGCACTGAAGTGTTTGATATGACAAAGATGTCTGCCGATTCTTTTTGGTTTTATTGTTATTCATAACACATATATTAAAGCATTAGACACTAAAATGTGCTTATTACATGCTGCATTACATGTCATATATGGTCAAGGTACTGATGCATCACTGAAATTAAAGAAAGAGCTAGTTCAGCTCCTTGAAAAGATGGCTGAGGTGCTCAGCTCAAAATAGAACCACACTGTGGCTCCCAACTGCCAAGAACTACTGCCTTGCAGCCCACGTGTAAGCTCCTCATGTGCTGAGACAGGGGAAACTGTACTATACAACTGCTTTCAGTCATTCTCCTTTATTAGTTTAAGAGACTCCCTACTCAGTACTCTGGCTGTGGTGAATCCCAGGCACCCGATTCTCCCCGTGACACATCTGGAATAGGTATTTCCCACTGCACAGTATGAATTCAGAGCTGGGAGCCTACAAGTGACATGCAGTGAAACTCGGTATTGTCGTGTTGCCTATGGATGTAAAGCCAAGTGTCTGGAAGTTTAGCACAGTAGCAGCTACCCTGTAGGTGCACAAATTTTGCTGGAGCTATCCGGTCAGCTGTGAAATGCTCAAACACTTGGAATAATGCCAAACAGCTTCCTGGTTCACTGTCTGCATCAAACAGTGGCTAGTCAGACTGAGAGATTTACTTCAGGGTAGTCTAGGGTATAAAAAAGAAAATTTCAGAGAAATACTAAGGGAAAATGATATAATTAATTATATCATAATGGCATTGGACAACTTTGCATGCGCTATTACCTGGTGAGTGAGTTTTCAGTATGATGGAGAGGAAGGTGTGGTGACAGCCCTGATGATGAGGTGTTTTGTCCTTGGGACATCCTGACCACCAAAGTCTCCCCAGTTACTCTACTGGGAGAGCAACACACTTAACATCTCCTCTCCACACACCCTTTTCCCAGTACAATTGTTCCTGGGTGAAACAGTGGGTATGTTACATTCTGAGACATCAAGGAAATTTCTGAGATGCCCTTTCTCTTTGCTCTCTCCATCTTGCCAAAAAGAGGCATTCAGTTAGCAGACCCTTTGGCACAGCAGCACCAAGGCTGCCAGCAGGGCCCTATCCACAAGAGCCAGTCACTCCACAGTGCACATTCAAACCTCCACCCACTGCAGCCAGCATTTATTTGTGTCTCGGTTGGAAAGCCAGGTTCCCTCTTGGCTCCAGCATGTAAGAGGAGTGGAGGTTTCTAAGGCTGAGGCATGGTGATGCCTTGCAATCAGCTCCAGGTTTTCCAGGTTCAGCATAACTTTGCACTGCTACAAGAGATATAGCAAAGACACGATGGCATAGGAGAGGCACTCATAATAATGCTTTGGAAATGAAAAGAAAGCTTATTCACAGCAAAAACGCACAGACTAAGGAAAGGACAGAGCTGCCTTTTCTCTCTACCCCACGGCTGGCCTCATGCTCTGGTGTGTTTCCATGGAGGCTGTTGCTGTCACTACACGGCTCACGCTGGAGTGTCACATTGGATGGGGGCCAGCTCAACAAGAAAAATAAAGTGAGTTTTTAAGAGGTAATGTGGTAAATGTTCTTCTCAGTCTGGCTACCAATATGTGCTGTCTAGCCTGAGGCACACAGCACATATGGGTAAAGCTACTGAAGTTTGGTACTTTTAACTTCTCGAGTCACTTTTTACAAAACCAAAGGAGATGCATTAGACTAATTGTGGAGATAAAAAAAAAAAAAGGTAAGGAAAAGCAAAGCCAAGTGATCTGATCCCAACAGACTTCCACTGCCCATTTCTCAATTCTTATTCTGGGGTTTACAGGCTTTTCTGCATACTGGGTGATTTCCCCTGCTGCTTAGGCACCAGCAGAGTGAGCAGATGTTCACAGCAGCAGCCAGCCAGGATAGCGAAGCGCCTGGCCAAAGCTGATAGGGCCCAGGCAGGTGACAGTGTCCAGGACAGCAGCAGATGCCGGCATTTGGGCCACCTGCCTGGGGCAGCCGTAAGGGTAGTCCTGCCCTCCCACTATTCCAGCAGCTGCTGCAGGAGGCAGCCTGGTTCCAGCTCCTCCTTCTGTCAGGCAAATTCAATTTTACCTCCACTGCTGAGGTTCAAATGAGTTCTGGCGCTAAGTGCTCCGCAGAGAATTTGGCCAGCTCATTTGGGGAGGCTGTGGTAGACAGGGTAACTTTTCTAGCAAAGCAAAACATAGGTGATGTCTGCTCTTCAGAAATCTGCTCCTCTCTCACTTACGGTCTGTCAAGGCACTTCAGCAGTCATTTTGCGGTGTGCCCCTGGGTTTCTCGGAGAGCATCACAACCTCCTCCTCTTTTTCCCATCTGTCAGCTCAGTAGCGACAATAGGGCAGACTGGAGTTTCTTTCAGCTCATTCGATTTCTATGGTTGGCATTTGCCAAATGCTCAACCATTTGTAAAAATCATGTCATCAGTTGTCATTAGGAAAAGAATTGATAACTGGTACTTACTAAGCTTTGCAGTCACTCGAACAAATTCATTCTCTTAGTTCAAAAAACAAAAATCACACAAACAAGCCCCCACGTTAAGTAAGCAATTGCTACAATACAATGCTTAGATTTTTTCAACTGTTAGATTGATACCCAGTGCTACAACTATGGTTAATAATCTGTGAAATTCAGCATTTAAAAAACCCTATAACTATTTAAAAAAAATAATTTACTCATCTGTAATGTGATATGTACAACAGAGTCCAGATAACGCCTCTTAATGCTTGTGAGTCATCAACATTCTATATCCAGAAAGCATACTATCCAGAAATCACCATGACCATGGATATGTCCATGATGCTCAGGTTCAAACTCAGGCATTTCAAGACAACCTAATGACATAACAGAAGAGTTGAAAAGAACCATTTTTCATTTTCAGTCACAGAAATATAGAATATTCTGAGTTGAAAGGGACCCATCAGGATCATCAAGTCCAACTCCTGGCCCTGCACAGGACAGCCCAAGAGTCACACCATGTGCCTGAGAGTGTTGTCCAAACACTTCTTGAACTTAGACAGGCTTGGTGCTGTGACCGCTTCCCTGGGGAGCCTGTTCCAGTGCTCAACTGCTCTCTGAGAGACAAACCTTTTTCCTGATACTGAACCTAAATGTCCCTTGACTCAGCTACATGTCATTTCCTCGAGCCCTGTCACCGGTCACAAGAGTGAAGACATTGGTACCTGTCCCTCTGCTTCCCCTCAAGAGGAAGTTTTAGACTGCGATGAGGTCTCCTCTTCTCCAGGATGAACAGACCAAGTGGCCTCAGCTGTTCCTCATATGGCTCTCCATCCAGACCCATCCTTGTTGCCCTCCTTTGGATGCTCTCTAACAGCTTAATGTCTTGTATTGTGGCACCCAAAACTGCCCGCAGCACTTGAGGTGAGGCCACCCCAGAGCAGAGCAGAGCAGAGCAGAGCAGAGCAGAGCAGAGCAGAGCAGAGCAGGACAATCCCCTCCCTTGCCCGGCTGGTGATGCTGTGCCTGATGCACCCCAGGACACGGTGGGCCCTCCTGGCTGCCAGGGCACTGCTGACCCATGTTCAACTTGCCATCGACCAGGACTTGCAGGTGCCTTTCCCCAAAGCTCTGTCCCATTTCTAATCTGATTCTTAATCTTCTCCATTCTTGATGCTGGGTAAATGTTTCCTGAATACAAGAGTTTCTGGTACTGGAAAAGCCAAGTTGCACGGCCTTGAAATCAAAATGAAAGTTGTCAACATGAATGCCTTAGTAACAATGCAAAGCATCTGTAAAATGGGGAGGAGGAATGCTGTATGAGTAAAGAGAAAACATCTAAGTGCTTATGTATTGGGAGATTCATTCTGTTGTAATTTATTTAACACCTCCATGGAGAACAAAGAACATCGCTAAATTAAAAACAACTGGGATAAAAACCATAAGTTCTTGGAAACATTTGTTATACCTAAAATTTGTCAGGAAAAGCATGGAAGATTGTTATGATAACACCTGCAAAGAAGATATCCCAAATTTTTTTGGCTGCCTACTAGATGCAAAATCCATGCCCAGCTGAGCGTGTTCCTTTGCTAACCTGACTGCAGAACGCTCCTTATTCCTGTGCACTACCCCCAGCCATTTCTGAAACATTTCTGCTGGCTTTGAAACTTCTCCAGGTCTTTAACACACTTTTGGACCCTATGGAACCCATGCACAGGGGAAAAATTAGACATCATCAGTTTTACAAAGACACAGTGGAATGCAAAATTACCAGAAGCCATAGAGAACACAACACAGTGGGAGTTACAGGGAAAATTGGGAAAGATTGTCCTATACCATATCTCTATCTTACCATAAGAAATGTAGTAGCTCTAATGTTCATGTGAGAATACTCTGTGCCTCTCTTTATAAAGCAGTTTAAGGGATAACCCCGTTTTTTTTCTGTCTCCTAAACAACCAAACAACACAGTATTTACAAGGAGCTGAGATCATGGAATTGAACATAGACCTTAAAATCATGTAAGAAATTTTATTAGGGTGATATTTAGGTTCATAAATTCAGCTAAAAAACTACAGAGTTTTGAAACGAAAATCCAGAGCAATCCATTCCATTCATGGGCATTGCATTGATATGATGTTCAGAGCCAGGAAGTGCTCATCTCTGTTTTTTTGTTTGGGTTTTTTTTTTTCAAAAATGTTAACCAAACATTAAAGACATGCACAAATCAAAACCTTCGCCAGAACATGTCCTTTGATGATTTCCTACTGCCTATTAACTTTTGCCAGTCTTAGATTATACTAAATAAGGAACTGTTCCTCCTGTTCTTCTGGATCTTGAATAAGATCATAAGCCTTTAAGGGCTCTTGCTAAAAGAAGGCAAGTTTAAAATGAAAAAAAAAAAAAAAAAAGCATTATCTCAGTCCAAGGTTATAAAAAGGGCACAGAACTTTTGGATCAAGGGAGTGAAGCACTAATACTGTGTGGCCCCACTTTCCTAGAATATGTGTCTTGGCAACATTGCTAGTCTAAATCTGGCAAATTTAATATTTTGATCTCTGTCCCTGGAAAAAACACACACCTATTAATTATATCAGAATATAATTTTCCTCTCTTGTGTAGTGTAACTGAAGTACTCTCCGTTATATACTTTATTGTATCATAGAGGCTGCATTGTGTACACTAAGACTGCCACTTATGCACTGAGCTAGGTTGTGTATTTTGGGGCGGGTTTAATGAGAGTGGGCTGAAGGGAAGATTTCCTGATAGCCTGTTTAAGAACAAACAATTAGTTTATATGAAATACAGAAAAAAATACAAACATGGTGTCCAAAAGCTCCAGTGTTCATACCCATGGAATAGTACTGCTGATGTCTGAGCGAGTCCCGTGAAATACAACTGTGATACTCGATAGTTGTACTTCCACGTTTTAGATTGACTGTTTTGGTTAATGGCCACCAAGAAGTTGACTATAAAGCTTAGCATTTGATGGCAGAGTGCCATGCATGTTGAAACACTTCATAAGTAGATTCAAAGAAACAGAAGTTGATGTCCTGGCCCAAAAGAGTCTGTACTCTTGTGCTTGATGGCAGCTGTCAGATAAAGGGGCGAGGTCCACATATTCATGTTGAGCTTAACACCAGTTTGAATGGAGAAAGAGTGGAGGGAGCACTTGGCAGATAATCACAGGCTGGATTGCAAGACAGCAGCCATACCAGAAAGGCTGTATCTGCTGATGTGGTCAATTCCTCGGCAAGGAAAACACGTTCATTTGCCTGTATCCAAAAGGGAAGGCTTGTGAAAGGAATTAGCAATACAATCCCTCAACTGTAGGTATTTGAATTGATTATCTGTCAACCCAAAGGTTTCTCTAAGTTCAGCAAATGAACACAATCTGTCTTCAAAAATGCATCGTGTAATTTGTTAAAGCTTTTGTCTAACCATGCATCCCAAATAAAAATGCATTTAGGTTTTGGTTTGGGTAGTACGTTTGATTTTTTCTTTTTGTGTGTGTGTTGTTTATTTGAGTTACAAAACTGAATACAATCTGAAACGGAATAAACAATAGGTAACTTAAGTGATGTTTTTTAATACTGATCTTGATTTAAATTACAAAATCTCTCAATATTCAGCACATTACTGATGTATTTCAGATGTATTTTTACTTGTTTCAGGCACACATTGTTAAAATATGTTATTGATTTTCTGTTTTCTTTTGTTCTGAGGTTCCAGTGTGCTCTCTGCTGGTGGTGGCGGCATTCCCCATTTTGAAAAATGATTGGTTATTAATAAAAAAACAACCTTAATGCATGCTTAAGTTTAAGGTAGAAGTTGCTAAATTGCTAAATTGCTTTGAAGAGTATTATTTATTTGCACATGGATTAGGATCTAAGACAAAATTCTAAAACAAGACAATGAAGAAAATTTTATACCAGTGGAGGACAAATACAGGAGAGATGAAAGGCTGAGGAACATTAGGGGAGATTTTATAGTACCTTGTTTTTCGTGAGTTTTAGGAAACTCCATTAGGGGAGGAATAGCTAGAGGAAGACTGGAAAGAGCCATCTGATATTGTAAGCGGTGGGACTCAATAAAAGTGATTCAGTAGTACTGCTTTGTAGGTAATAGGGCAGAATTGGAGAAGAAATACGGAAAAAGTCTAAAATCACACATAAACACACTTGTTGAGCTTTAGAAAAAACAAGCAACCAAAAATGGTCAGTGGACTGATTTGTTCTCCTGGCTTCAAAAGTGTGATTTTCTATTTTTAGAATAATACATGGCAATACACTGTTAAGGTTCTTGTTTCAAAATTTAAGACTGTGTTTCTGAAAAAATGGCATGCTGAAAAGTCCCGTTGATTCAGAGGAAATACAATTAAAGTTTCTTCTTCCAAGGAAAAAAAAAGAAAAAAGAACTTTTCTAAATCTTGAGAAATACTAAATGCTTTCAAAGTATTTCTGTGTTAAAATGTAAGCCAGAACATTTTCAAACAGAAGATGTATGCTCAGCTTTGTTAAGCTAGATGAGACCGGAAACAGAGGGGTCAGGTGTATGGAGTGAGCCAAGATGGTGATTTAGTAGGACAGGTTTTCCATAAAAGCATGTGATTGAGAACTACATTTCTCTATAAATCTGTGTTATGTATCAAATGCTAATGTGTAATATCCCTACTTCTGTATCAATCTATTGATATATAATAATGTAATACATTCCTCCTGCAAATGTAGCTACATATTTTTTTGCTTTAGATACTGCCCTGCAAATTCATGTATATGGGTAATAGTTTTTAGTAGCAGGCAATAGACCATGTAAACAGCCAACATAGCACATAATGAAGCTCACAAAGAACAAATTTTACCACCCAATGTCAGTCAGCCAACCCCTCTTGTAGATGATTTCTTTAGATATATTATATAAATGAATAAAATATTTCTAAGTACTACAAAATAAATATTGTTGTTTAAAAATATTTTATCTGAAATTCAATGGAAATGAGCTTTGTCTTTTTCTCAGGGCACAGCAGTGTGTGTAATGTGATGTTTCTCTGTTATGCACCTTATCACACTGTCTACATGCAATCTTCTTCTTGCTATCACTATTCATTTTTCATGTGCCAAGTATTCATTAATCCTTTAACCTCGGTAGGTAGAAACCAGTTTTTCTCTGCAGAACACTCAGCGCTCCCTGTTCCAAGCGGTTAAGAAGGATGAATGTTGTTAATACTCGTGTTTTTTTTATTGATAAATCTGAATATAAGCTACGCATCTGTCCAGGGAATGTTTCCAGCTGTCTTCTATAGTAGCCTGCTTCCTATGGGATTGTGTATTTTATCTTTTAAAACAAGTGTTACAACATTAACTTTTTGACTTGGGTGAAACCTAATGAATCACATATGTAACTTACCCGGGGTTGCTGGAGCTGGTTCTGATCTAAACTACTAGCATAAGGAAATACATTGCTTGGGTCATTAGACTGTATTTTAACTTTATGCTCACTTTTCTCCAAAGGAAATTATTACACCAGAGGCAACATTACAATAGCAAATCACGCCTAATGTCCTTTATGGCTTGTGGAGACATATATTTCTGTTTATAGCCATTTTAACATTTATTTACTATTCTGACTTTCTTTTTTTTTTTTTTTCCCCTGTGGAAATAGAGGTAAGATGCAGGGACAAATAGTGAAGGGTTATGTTACCCAAACTATTTATGCCAAGAGGTGGCGGAGGACCATTACAGGGAAAGCGATGAGTAGATGTATTTCTGGCAGCTGGCATGAAATCCTCTATGGGAACAAACACTGGTTCTGGTTCTTCTGGCTTCCTCAGTAAATACTGTGCTAAGCAGCAAATATTAGTTTGTATTTACTGAAAGTAATAGCGTTTTAGCAGTAATTATTTACCTGTGCTCTGCCTGGCTTTATGTGTAAATACACAAGCTGTATGGGCATTTACAAACACCCTCACATGACAGGCCAACCTTCTAGACACAGGATCCATCCCTCTTTTTGCTTTTTTATTTTATCCAGTAATTGTTATGACTGGGACCCTCAGGAACTGTTGAGCTGACTGAATTTGAGAGAATGAGGGGTGGGACTCATAAAGAACTTGCCGTTTTCTACCTGCTCTGACCATGTCTTCGGCCACGGGCCAGCACAGCACCCTGGTTATTCACAAGGCCATTAAGCTTCCTTAAATTGAATGGCCCCCGACCATTGCCCAGAAACCATCTGAGCAGGCAGGGCTGGTCAAAGCTCACCTGCGCTCTGGCCACAGCGTGTTTACTTCATGCAACACGAACCACAAGGGAGGAGGCAGAAAACAGCCACATCAGCTTTACATTAACAAAAGGCTCTCCAAGGCAAGAGAATCCCTAGGTAACCTGTCAGGCCAGCTTAATAGCTTCAGTACTACCCAGGCATGGACCAGGATCTTTCCACCAAAATATTTCACTGTGTAAACACGTGGAAGAATGCTTTTGAAAAGGAATATAGATTTGCTTCTTAAGGCTTAACGCTGACTCTTAAGATTTATATTTTTGTTTCCTAAGGTTCTGAAAGTTCTTTTAAAACATTAATGTAACAAAGACTTTGTTTTAAACAAACTTTAAGATTATGGAATCTGTCCTTTGTATGTTGTTATTAAAACCTTTATACAACCCAGTATCTGCAGCCTTTACGTGAGAAAAATCTTCCCCATAAAGGAAGTTCTCAGTTTGCAGAGGCGCGACTCGGGTTTACAGCGCTGACCAAAAAAAAAAAACAAAAAACCACAACCCCACGCCCCGCATACTTCTCACGAGCTGCAGTCTGGCTGTGCGAAGGAAACAAAATAAAAGAGAAGGGAAATATTTGCAGCGCTGAGCCCCAGGTAACTGCGGGGGCCGGGCCCGGCCAGACCCTGCGGCGGCGCGGCCCTGGGGCGGCCACATCGCCCAGTGTGTCCTTCTCCCCCGGGACGCCCCTCAGTGTCGTGACCGCGTGTCCCCCCCGGGGCCCCTTCAGCGCTGCTACCGCCCCGTGTCGTCCCCTCGGGTCTCCCCTCAGCTCCCCACCGCCTTGTCCCCCCGGGGCTCTCCGAGGCGTGCCCACCGCCTCGCCTCCCGCAGTGTCCCCTCGGCTCTCCCACAACCCCGAGTTCCCCACGGGCTCCCCCATGGCCCCGCACCCCGCTGAGCTTTCCCCGGCGCCTCCCTTCCC
>VZTD01001019.1:107509-153841 GCA_013397725.1 Rhagologus leucostigma
GTTCATGATAATATTTCCAAGCCTTTCTTTGCTTTCTTGTAGAAAAACCTTTTCTGGAAGGGCCCTTGAGAGCCCAGGAAGACTCTGTGTAACAACTTTTAAAAATAAACTTTGAGATTCCAGGACAGACTAATTGTGGAGTCCACTGCCAGCTGTTTCTGTCAGGATCAGCCAGACCTGAGCATGCACGAGCAGAATTTCACTCCAGATGAGAGGAGGCAGAAATGTGGGGCTGAAATAGCTCTTCCCCCAGGAGATGTTAGAATGGGGTCAGCGAAGGGCTTGGGCTGCAGAACCCTGTGGTAGTGACCATTTTCCTCTTTGCCTAGACCAAGGGAAAGAGTGGTGGTAACCAGTGTGTGATGGTAACCACCACAGTTAAATGTACAGACCACGTGTTTGAGGAAAATGAGCAATGCCTTTCCTGGGTGCTTGGGGAGCTCTCTGCTGCACAGGGGGGTTGCAGAAGGTCTGTGTAATTTCTGTGGAGTTTCAGTGCTGCTAGGGTATCCCATTGTTTAGATTTTGGATGGTCTATAAAATAATGGAAAGTTGTGTGCCTTTTTTCATGGCTGGGTGCATGATGTCCATTTATGCAAGCATTCCCAAAGATAGAGTGCTGTAGCCTCCTTGCTTCGGGCTGCTGGATGACCTGTGTGAGCCTTGCATGGCTGCTGGCATCACTTCTCTGGGTGGCCAACCTCATTGCTCTTGCCTTCAGTAAGTGTTGTTTGCTTTGTGGAACAGGTCTCATCAGTACAAGGTTGGTTTGGACCAAGTCTTGGTTTGAATCGAGTAAAATAGGAGAGTGTGAATGATGTGTTTGTTTATTAATAAAGATGGAGATATGAAAACACTTACTTTTACTAAAGTGTCTTGATTTATTTTGTTGGAGAATGATTGTGGTTTGCCTTTCCTTGACATAACCACAAAATGAGTCAAAAAATTAATTTCCTGAAATAAAAATTTTGGTTTTAGAAAAGCTGAAATGGATGCAGCACCCAGACTTTGACCTTCTCAGCTCCTGACTAGTTGTTTACTACAGCTGCAGCTGTGCGACTTTGAAAGAGGAGGAGCTGCAAACACAAGCATGCTCACTTTTCCTCCTGAGAGGAAAACATGTAATAAACATGCTGTTTCAAAGTGAGATGTTAAGTAAAGTGGTGAGCAGCCAGGTTGTGGCTTTTCCTTTCCTTTGTGCAAGTTGTGCTGTGCTGTATCGTAAGAGAAATTTTGAGTCTTGCAAGTGCAAAACGTGAAAGCGTGAAATGACTACATTTCCTATGAAGTAAAAAAGAATTTGTTTTTTTTTTAAATTAAATTCATGCTTACATGAGAAAGGAGAAATGCTTTTGCACTGTAGTTCTGAGGACACTGTCAACACTGTTCATCATTGGAAAAAGTTCCATATAACCTTACCCTGTGTTCAACAACTGAACTTTAGACAGTCCTCTTGCTTCAGCTGAATGATTTTTTTTAAAAGTTGCTACTAAATGCCAAAACCCCCCCCCCAAACAACAGCAGACATCATATTTGATTATTCAGTGTCAAAATGATTGCTTTAGTTTATAGCTAGACAGAGGTATGTTGACAAACTTGATTGAAGTGTTAATTAGACCTTGCGGCACTATTGCAAAAGTGGGCAAAATTGGACCAATCTGAGGATAGTTGTGGAGTCAGTTTTGTTTTTTTTTTATATGTGTGTATGTGTATGTAAATATGTATGTATAAACCCCAGTGCTAATCGTGCTGTGTTTGCGTTTTGAATCTCTCTTCTGTGCAGAAAGTTTGGTTAGACTTTGTGCCCTGAAATACGTGAACTTTTTCATACTTCTGCAAAGTTTGGTGTGACTGATAGGTTTGAAGTTTGTTCCAAGTCTGTGCTCGTTTGCTCTCAAGCAACAACTATAAGAGATTAGCTCAGTTGGTCAGAGCATGGTGCTAATATTGCTAAGGCTGTGGGTTCTGTCGCTGTATGGGCCATTCATTTAAGAGCTGGACTCAATGATCATGCAGGTCTCTTCCAAGTCAGAATATTCTGTGGTTCTACGACACAAAAAAAGTAGACTGTTCTTTAATTAGTTCTCTTTACCTTTTAACTACAGAGAACTCTTAAAATAACACTGAGAGATAGAAAGAACAGGGAAAATGAACATAGTTTTGCCAAAAAGTATATCCATGTATGTAATACTGAGCTTGTGTGGACTTTCTTGAGTTTAGTGTAATAGTTTTTCATATTAATTAGAAAGCCTTATCTAAACTTTGGACTAAACCAAAATCGCATTAATATATACAAAATTTTTATGCATCTATGTCTGGTGCAGAATGATGTGTTTTGATCTAGAGAAGGCAGCTTTAAATTATGGCATGCCTTGGTTCTGTAGCTATATCTGTAATTGCCTGCATTTTTGGGATGGCATGGTGGCATGAGCCATCCCTATATTTCTGAAATACATGATAAAACTTGGGAGTGAATATATAAAGTCGTGTGATATATATTCAGGGACTGCGTGCCGTATACTGTCTGTGTCTTCATGCGCTCAACATCTGTACAGTTCAACTCCTGTGCCAGAAGAGTCCCTTTAGCCGCAGCTACAAGGGTGGGACTTATCTAGGTCTTGGCTTGCTAAGTTTTTTAAATTTTTTTTTTTTTTTGGAAGTTCATTAAAATCACAAGGATGCAAAAGCTAAGGTTTATTGGAATTAAAACCGTGTGTTAGGATCAAGGGAGATGCTATGATTAAAGACTATTAAAAGTATATACTCAGTGATACTAAATAAAGTCTGCCAAGACTGGCACACGTTGACATTTCTTACCCTCTGAATGCGATCCTTGTAATGTCTGTTCTTTCTTTTAAATCTGGTTTGTTTATTTGTACATAGATTTGGTTTTTTAAATTTTTTTTGTTTGTTTGTTTCTTGAAACAAATGCCCTCATGTGCAGTGGTGTTTATCCTTTTGTGGGTGGCTGGCAGTACTGGCATTGACAGCCTTTGGAGCTGCAGTACAGACCAGCACCACTTGAGTTAAGGAATGTCTGGTTAGCAGTAGCAAGCTTTTGTCCTCTCTGTGAACCAGCCTTCAGGACGGGAATGAGGCGTGCTCTTTGCTAATGGCTGGCACGGTATTTGCTACATAGCAGAGTAATGATGGGACTCAAAAATCCCGAGCTTTGTTCCTGGCCTGGCTGCAGGGCGAGCGTGTTCTCGTTGTTTAAACATAGAACAATCAAATGCATGACCTTGGACATCAGCGCTGCAAAGGGGATAATTAATCAGATGATGTATCATGTCGGGAGACCTGAGTTCTAGTCTTGCTTTTGTCCGGTGTCACCTGGGACAGGCACTTTGTTACCCTCTCTGTAAGGTGGTAAGCAGTGACCCTAATTCCTTATTAATGCGGGGTGTTGCCCAGCGGTCAGAGCAGCAAAGAGCACAAGGTTTTGCGTGCTAATGCTGATCCTCCTGCTGACTGCCTAAATAATTTCTTTTTCTCTGCCTCGGCAAAGAAAGGCTTTTCTGGTGGTGGTGTTGCATCTCTCTTCTGGAGCCTTACAGGTCCCTGACAGCAGCATGGGCAGCACAGTGATGCTGGCAGGCTGCGTGGGTGCAGGGGGTGTGTGCGCAGAGCTCAGGCCAGCTGGAAATAAGGTCAGGTCCATTCGCAGAGTTGGAGATGCTGTCAGTGAGCTCTGGAAGCCTTCCTGAGCATGAGTGAACTCATATTCTCGTATACTCGGTTCAAGTCTTGACAGGGGTGAAGGCAGCTATCTGTCCCCAGCATTTTCTCTCTGTGGATCCCTGAGGGAAAATTTTTCAAAAAAGTACTCTTTACAAAAAAAGTACTGAATTTTTTTTTGCTTTTTTTTTCACTACCAGAATTGTCAGAAGTGGCTGGTGTGTTCTCAGATACTTTCAAATCAGATTTTGAAGAACCAGTCAGTGAGAATTTCTGTTGAAATGATTGAAGTTTGTTAAGTGGAATATGCAGTATTAGAAATTTGTTACATCGGTGTCAAAGACTACCTGTGACTGTTGTTATATACCATGAATGTTATTCCTTTTTTTTTTTTTCCCGTGGTACCAGTGTTTTCAGGTGGTCTGCTAAAAATTGAGGGGTCCTGTTATAGCAGACATAGTAATAAGTTGTCATCTGAGGTAGCCACTGAGATATTTAGGATTAATTATATCTATTGCCAATTCCTCCTAGAAAAAAAGGAAGATTATGAGTATTAAGTAGTAACATTTGATAGGAATCTGAACAGGACTTAACTTAAAATCAGAATAATATAGAAATGGGTTTTTTTTTGTATTTCTCTTTGATTGTTTAATGCTGACATGGAACAGTTTTGAGTTAGTCTTCAAGTATGGGTTGGCAGTGCTCTAGAAGAGCATGTAAAGAGCTGTGATTGATGACGCTTTAAAATCTTTTAAAGTGTTGGACAGTAGTTGGAGCTCTTCTAGTCCCTTTTTCAGAGAATCTTTCAATTGCAAGAAAATTGTGAGTAGGAAATGAAAAGATTTTTCTTAAGAAAATAAAGTAGAGAAAAACATTCCTTTCCACTTTCTATAAATTATTAAGTTACAAGGCAACTTAATTTTTTACTTTTTCCATCTAGCCAAGGAAATCTTTTGTTATAGACAGTGCCCTACACAATTTTGAAAGGAAAAAATGAGCTTTTGAAAGTGAGAGCATGCAAAGTTTGTCTAGTTAGGAGGCAGATTTGGAGGCTGCTATTTCTGATAGCATTGCCATTTTCACTTTTGCTTTTGAGATCTATATTCAGCTAAATCAACATTTGGCTAAAATGTCTTTGTCGAAAGAGTATATATTAATAATTGGAGACCTCTTTATTTTGAGAAGGTGGTAGATTTCTAATTTTTGATTGTAACTTTAGAAGAGTAAAGTTTACAATAGTCACATCAAACAATTAAACATAGTAAACTGAAAAAAATAGTGAGATTTAGTATACTTTCTCTGCTTTGCATCACAGCCAGTATCCAAGATAGATTTATTTTGTGCTTGCGGGAGCTGCGCTCTCCTTTGGGTTTCATGTGTTGCTGGATTTAGGAATACAGTATTTCCTTTGCATTGCGATGCTAGAGAAGTATGTGGGATAGGCAGGGGTGGAAGGCTGGACTCTTAGGCATAGCAGTCACAGACACCTGCCTAAGTCAGTTCTGGTGGATAGTTTGAATAAATTACTTTCCTTTTCCAAAAAAGAAGAGCTTAGCTTATCCTCGCCTCAGAAGTGCGTACTAAAATCACGACACCAGAATAATTCTCATGGTCAAAAGACCTTCAGAAAACCTCTCTGTTGGCTGACGGTACAGGAAGTCTCAGATGTTTAGTTCACACGTAAATGAGTACGTTGTACTTGTTAAAAAATACGTGAGAGAACACTTGCTGTGCTCAAATCCTGGCAGAAGCACTGGAGGCCATAAAGGATTTGGTGGTGGTGAGGAAGGCACAGCAGTTTCTGTGGGCGCTTCTTGTGGCTTTAGTTATTTTCTGTTTAACTTAGCCCGTATATTGTGAAAGCAGGTAGGCCCAGCCAGGCTGGGATTTTCTATAGTAGGGACAGCATCAGGAGCTTAGTGGTTTGGTACCCAAGTCCTCTTCAGGGCATAGCCTCAAGTCCATCAACAGAAATGAAAGATATTTGTACCTTCAGATCCCGCCCCCTCTTCCCCCCCACATACTACTGAAGTTCCACTTGTGTGGCTTTCATGGACACATCTTTTTTCCTTGCCTTAAACAAATGGGAAATAAAAAAGAGGAATTAAAGTAAAAGAAGGAAGTTTCTTCTTGTGATGGATTCTGACTGCAGTTGATGCTGCATGTTCCCATCCATCAGTTCTCATCCCTGTGTGTTTAGCTATTGCGCTGCCTTCTGCCTCTTGGCAGTAGCGCTGCCCGGCCTCTCTTTGGGCGAGCAATGCTGCTCTCCTCCTCTTGCTGTAACCCTTCTGTTGATAACTTTGTCATTAAAAAACTTCTTAATTCTTCTTTGCAGCCACATATTCTGGACCCTGGATTATTTGAAAGTGGCTTCTCTTTAACTAAAACTGTAGCAACTTTAACTACTCCCCACCCCTGTTTTTTCTTAACATTTCTACTTGTACAGTTGTGTTTTCAAGCCATCTGACCAAAGAAGCCTTTATAGATTACATTTATATATATATGTGTGTGTGTGTATATATATGTATTTGCTAAAATTGCTACTTGCTTTGCATAAAGGCTATTTTCTCAGTTGTTCAGTGCCTAACTGGCAAGCCCTTTGAGCAAGGCTGCCTTCCTGAAAGCACGGCTTTCCCTGGCAGAGAGAGGGAAAGGTGGGGCAAAGGTGCTCCCCTGCATTTGGCTGTGGGTGGTGTAGTGTCTTTCAGCAGACCAGAGCAAGCCAGGGTTATTCCCATGCCCAAACTGACTCCTTACATAGTACTGTGGTATCAAAAATAGAAACATGAGGGTAGTGTGAAAAGTCTTTTTCATATTGGTTACGTATTAGAAATACGAAAGTAATCAGTGGAAATACTCTCCTTGTGTTAGACAATGTTAAAACTAGTTCAGAAAACCCAAAAATTCTAATCTCTCAAAGAATTTGTAACAGAAATTTTTAAAGGAGAGAACAGAAATGAGACGCATGCTATGGCAATCATTTGGTATGATCTAAAACAGTAATTCCAGTCAGTGTTTGTCAGACATGTAGAGTTTTCAGTTGAAAAGTTGAATTACTAGTCTGCAGCTCTTTTGAAGCTTGAGGTTTGGCAACCGTGTCAAGTACAGGAATTGTGTCCTCAAAAGCGTCTTGACAGTGCTGAAATGCCATAGAAGAAGCGAAGCCACAAAGCCACATTTAACCAGCATATAAGTTGCAAAGATTAAGGATTTCTGCCTGGATGAACAAGTTCGAATTTAGCCACAGATGTTCAGAGTTCAGAGTCTTAGTTGGTGGTGGACAGGTTGGCATTTAAGCAGATAGCACAGGAAGTGTACAAGTTGAATAAAGTTACACTCACTGGAGGCAAGACTTAGTGAAGTGAGAAGAAATATTATATTATAATTTCTCAATGTGGGATCAAATTGTAGTTTCATTGATTTGTATATCAGAGAAGACCATTGTGATCATCTAATTCAGTTTAAATAATGCCATCAGTAGAGTATCACCTGGTCCTGCACAAACTCTGCACTGTTTCTTGGAACTGGAACATTTTGTGAGTAGATGTTTGTAATGTAAGAAAACTTCATGCAGTGGGCAATCAGCTGTCATCTTTGGTGAGCTGTTCCAGTGGTTATAATTACTCTAATCTCTATGCATTATTTCTTCCCTGAATTTATCCATATATTTGGCTTCCAGCCACTTAACCTTGTTATACGTCTGTCTCTTAAATGAATGGTCAACCAGTCTCCTGTCAATTCCTTCTCTGTCTTCATTTTCAGAATATGCATAATTGAACAGTATTTTACTTCATTGCTGTTAAGGATGGTGAATTGATTTAAATAATTTTGACTTCAAAGTAGTGGGCAGGAAAACTTGATTTAAACAATCAGTTTAAATCTTGTTTGGTTTCTGCAGTTCTTACTCATTTTCCATTCCCAGTGCTGTGTGTTGGGTAAGTGATGCTTAGTGCGCTGATGCACAGCAAGTGAAATAGTCTTTATGCAGAGTATACTCAAATTTTTATTTGAGAGAATGCATTGTATGCATACCTATATATTTAAAAAGTTTGTGGAGTTAATGTTCGTTTGCGGTGTTTGAATTTTCAGATGTGTAATATTACAGTATGACTGATGTGTTTCTGATTTACTAGGTAGTTCAATTTTACAATTGACTTTGTCAACTATACTTAGAAATTGGAACTTGTAAACAATGGAAAATATCATTAAAATAATATCTTGATTTCTTTTTGATGTGCCAGGTTACTTTAAATCTCTTAATAAAATGTATTAGTGTTATAACTAACTTTTATATTGAATAAAGGAAAAATAGTACTTAGTTATTAAGAGAAACTCACAGTTTCTGTTAAAAGTACCGTGGAGAGTTTAGAACTAGTAGGTATGACCCTTCAGCATATTGTTTATATTGAAAGACTGGAAGAGAAACATATTTACCTAGTTTCTTTTGCTCATGGTAGATTTTTCAACATCCACATGATCCAGTAACATCTGGTGGTTGAATAAGCTGTGAGAAATAAGATATTCTATTCTGCACCTGCTTATTGATTAGTTTGTGTTTCAGTTTTGTTTAGTCTGTGTTTTTTATAGGGTAAGTAGTTTCTTTGAAACTTTAACAGCAAATGAGTACTGCTTGAGCATTGATGAAAGAAGGAATGTGAATTGGTTTCATAATTTCAAATTAATTTTGGTGAATAATTTAAATAAGAGTCAGAATTTTTCATTGGAACATATAATAATGTTACAGGAAAAAGCCATTTCTTTACCAGACAGATTTTGGAGCAGTCTTGGTTAGCCTGCTCCTTCTAAACACTGTCAAAAGGTAGGATTGGTCAACTACTCTTGTTCTGTGGAACTGCATATGATCTTTCAAATACTTAATTTATTCTCAGCTGATGACACTGACACCCCAGTTCTCAGGTGCCTTTTTGGGCATGTCTGTTCAGTCTGTTATCTACAGTGTGAAATAGGATACTCATTAGCTGAAGGTACCAGCTGAGCAGGAGCACCCAGGCTCAGCGTTTGGTGTGCTTACCTTATGCTGCACTTCTCAGACCTTCCAGTCTCTTACCCTGTTGTTTTTTTTTTTCTTCCTATACTTTTTGAAGATCATTTCAAATTTAATAGTGCTGTTACTGGGATAGTCTGCTCCCTCTCCCCTGCAACTGCTTTTCATTAATCATACCAGTTTTAAAAGAGTTACTAAGAATACCAGGTGATTCTGCTGAGCTGTGCTCAACTTGGGCAAGTTTTGCTCTTTCACAGTAATCTTATCATGGAAGTTCTGCTGGTACTCAAACAAACCGGATCTTTTCACTTTAATTACTTCATCTTTTTTGGGGACATTTTTCAATGCTTAGGTATACACTGCGCTATTTCCTCAGTCTTTTCAAAGAGGTACAATTATCTAAATAAAACTTAATTTCTGCATATTCCGAGTTTAAAACTGTGGTCATAAGTAACCTTATTTTACAGGGAAACTAAAGATGGGCCTTTCTCCTTTTTTTTTTTTTTCTGCCTTCTCCTTAACTTCTTGGAATAGCAACTAAAGACCAAAGCAAGATTTTTTTGCTTGCCAGTTTTTTCATTGTGTAGTTTCATTCAGTATGATAACTTCCTTTCTACTTGTATTTGACATGGAGCCAGGCAAAATGATGTAGTACACAGAGCTATCAAAAAACAGTGCAGTTGGAAAGGTAATTTGCTTCTTCCTGAAAGAGAAGGAAGTTTGTTGGTTGTTTTGCTTTCTTTTTGCAAATTGACGTAACTAGTGCAGATCCTGTGAGAAGGATCAGGGCTGGAAACAAGGACCATTGTACAGTCTAGCCTTGTGCAGCAAGTTAGAAAACTGGCAAGTGGAAAGGTTTTATTAATGCTTCAAGCTGCCTGAGAGCAAAATGAACCAGGTAAAGAGCACTAGAAATAAATCCTGGCACGATAGAGACTCTCTTATGAAAGAATATCTCTTTATGCTCTTGAGAGAAGTCCAAATCAGTGTTTACTTACCTGTGTTTTAAAAAAGGAAAATGAAATACATTACAAAGCTAATTTTACAATCACCTCATGCACTCCTACTGCAAAACTAATTGGTCTGTGAGGAAAGATACCACCTTTGTAAGATCCAGTTGACTTTTGGTGACTTGTTAGTTGCAGCATTTGTTCCAGTTCCTCCTCCTTGACAGACTGTTCTTCAGTCCACTGTCTGTTGAGGCTTTCAGTGGGATGCTTGCATTTTCCTCCATTGAGCTTGCTACTGTTTATGATCTTTATGTTCTTTAGGAACCACCAGTTCGTTAAGAAAGTTCGTCTCTACTATCTGGCAGTGGTGTGCAAGGCTCCTGAATGAGGCTCATGAATGTCTCTACACGGAACTTTTGAACTTTGTCATCTGAGTACAGTGCTTTGTGTGGCAAAGAAGAAATGTCAGCCTAAAGCATTTGTGGTCATGAGCTTAAAATCTTTGTCTTGCAAAGGCTAATACTGATTTGATTTTTTTATTCAAGTGTAATGTTTAGATGTTGTTTCTTGTTCTTCACCAGTGATGTTGCTCTTCCTTTCTCCATGCAACGACTGTTTGCCCATTTATCTGTTTTTACTTTTGATTTTTAGGGGTTTCTTTAAAAGCAAAATTAATTTCCATTGCACAGTTCTAAATGTAGAAACCAGTCATACCTTAATTTACATTTTCATGTTACAGATGACATAGCATGTTATAGGTCCCTGGAGCCCTGAATTTCTGCTGAGGATTTATTGCAGCAGTTCCTGAAAACAGCGTGGTGAAGCAGTAACCCCTTGGTTTCTGGGTTGGTGCCATAGGCAGCTGGAGCTGCACGTGGTGTCTCAGCTGGTGTCTTGTATTACCTTTGGAAAAGTTTGTGGTACCTTACAAGTTGCTACATGGAACGCGACTCCATTTCTTTCATTTAGGTCAGGCTGTCAGATTCGTTTTGTGTCCTGCTCTTCTGTAACTGGGACAGCTGAGGTTTGAGGTGACCATGACTTCACTTGCAATCTAGCAGGAGTGTCCCGGGGGTCCTTTCCTCTCCTTGCAGTCTGGGTGCAGGCTGCCTTTTTTATGTCCTTGTGTTTGTTCTGCTTCCAGGATCTTGGGAAAGTGTTTCTGTTCTTTCCCATCTGTTTCCCAGTTGTGCCCTTGAACTGTGTGTACATTTCTCTTCTCTGGGATGAAGGCAGGATGCAGGGGGGAGAAACTACTAAATTAAGGGGTGTGGGGAAGACACAAATGGTCCAAGAAAAGTGAAGGTTTGTGTTTCATGAGTAAATGATGGCAAAAGAAAGCCCTTTGTTGCTCAGTGTTGACTTAAGGTCTTTTGAAAACTACTTGCTACTGAGCATACTTACCATGCAACATGGATTTCTCTTATTGCAGCACTGGTTACTATCCACTGAACATCTTGTCCATTACTGTCCTCTCAGTCACGGGCTGTGAAATGACATTTCTTATTCTGCAGACAACTTCAAGACTTATTGCAAGACAGAAGCTGGTTTTCACTGCTTGCCAAAGAAGTTTATGTACCTGGTGTGATGCCTGGTATGTTGTGTTAAGAGATTCTGTTGCAATGGAGTCATTTTTGTTGTTAGAACAATCCTCTCTTGTAATGTCAGAAGTGTTCTTGATGCTCCTTCGAGGTTTCAGGTTTTATTTTGTGTGCTGTTCTTGAGTATGTGTCTTTGTAAGTTGCAGATTCGTGCTGGATGCAGTGAATTGCTACAGCCAAAGTCCATGAGTTTGGCTCGATGTGTATTGCATCCAGAAGAGGTTCTCGAAGGGCTGGTGTTTCTTTGGTTACCCTGAGCCACCCAAGGGCATCGCTGTCTTAACCAGTGTTCAGTTTCTCTGAGTAAGCAAAATGCAGCATCTTGAGCTCTGGTATGTTCTGTGTATTAAAACAGTTGCTGAGGGTGTCCTGTAGGTAGATGTGAGCAGATGAGAGGATGCATATTTTTCTAGTCTGGATTCTTTTGGTGAAGCTTTAGAATCTTTGTTTTTCAGCAAGAATGTTTGGACGCAAAATGCTCTCTAAATACATCATTTAAAAACAAATTACCTGGGCTTTTTGGGAACAGAAGTCTTACAGAACTTCTGGCAGACAGGAAAATGGATTTCTCTGTTGCTTTGATCTGCCTTCAGTGTGTAAGAGCACAAAAATACTGTTCCAAGCATTTTGTTTTAAAGTTTTAAGTTTTCACATTTATGCAAGTGGAATTAATAAATTTGTTATTTCTATTTAAGACACTACTTTTTCCTCCTTTCTTCTTCAGGTAGAGATATTATGTTATTGCTGCTTCGCTTATAATCTTGCTTCTTCCAAAGATCCCATCAACAAAATTACTTTGAGTATATTTTGTGCTCCTCACCATTTATTTTATGTCTGCAGGATGCAGTAAGCAGTCATGCCTTAAATTGTTGTAAATATCTGTCAAATAAGTAAAATAGTAGAAAAAAGATCAAGTAGGCAGCGTTCTGTTACAACATGCTGCTCTGTTCCTAGATTTGATGTCTATCTTCATTAACATTTGGACTTTACTATGAGATGCATAATGGTGTTTTTAGAGAGGGTGGTGAGATACACACTGAAGGTGATGTACTGACTGATTATTTGGAAGTCATTTAAGAAGTGCCTTCTTTTTACGTGTGCAAAATGAATGTAATGCTGTTTACTCAGGACACTTTTAGGTCTACCATTAGGAAAAATATGTACAAAAGCTGGGTAATGCAGTGGTTATGTGTGCTTCAGATGGCAGGGTCCACAGAGACTTCTGTAGATGCTTGCTATGTACATTACTTCAGTTGCCTCTGCATGCTGATGTTTTTTGGGAAGATATAAGGAAAAGTGTAACTTCTTTGTCAGACTGAGAATAACTTCTGTGAGCCTTGTAGCCATGAAAAGTGTATTGAAGGAGGCTGTTTGCAAGAGGTATTACCCACTTGGTTTCCTTGGAAACATGAAACATGATTTACAAATATTGACTTGAGAAAGCTTCGGCTTAGAGGAAATCCTAAACTGTTGGTTCAGGCTTTTAAATTAATATCTTTAAGAGTTCAGGCCGTGATGAAAGTCGCTGCATGTCCATAAAATGACATTTATAGTAATTCTGTGTTTCTTGGTGTAATAGCCAATTCTGAATGCTGGAGGACTGGAAAGAATCTGAGTTTTACTGGAAAAGGGGTACTGAACTGAGAACCCTGGCTCCAGTTTCACCTGTGTTAAACAGCTCAACTCCTGACAAAATGAAAAAATTGATGCTCTTAAAAGTCAGATAGTTAGTGCCTTACCACTGATGGAGTGCAACCTGGAATACTTCTTGGTGAAGATTACACACTGTAAATAATCATTCATGTCTTGTGAATGTTTTAAAACTCAGTGGAGGGTGGTTTGAATACTCTTTGTTATGTTCATGCAAGATATCATGAGATAAGCTTAAGTAAATTACATTTACTGGATAACTTTTATTGTATAGGAATTTTCATATACACTTACTTTTAAAGACTGTTGATCATAATTTGGGCTTGATGGCCTCGTTAAATTTTTGAAATGAAAGCTGCTTTATCCCCAGAGCACAGTGTTAGCTTATCTTGAAGGTGGTGTTAGATTCATGCTGGGAGATGGGAAGAGGCATCAATATGAGAGAAGAAGTGTACAGTAGAGTATTGCATACATGTTGTGAGTGCTGATGGCTGGGTAGAGACTGCATCTGTGCACTCATTAATGAGGAGCAGGTCTTGGTTCAGTCAGTTTAACAGAGGTGCTGCTGGTTGCGGTTTAATTTGTGCTTCTCCTAGTGTCAGTGCTGGCTTATGTGGTCCCAGTTACCACCCATCTCCTGTGGTGCGTGTCCCTCTCACTCAGCTTCTGCTGTCAGCAGACTGGATTGGATCAAGGAACTGCCCAAATGTCTTCGTTTTCACTGAGTTATTCTTAACTTGTGTTATTTTCCCAGTTCATCTTATTAAAGATAATCAAAGCAGAAGGTAGGGTTGTGTATGGCTGAAGTCAGAACAGGTATACAGAGTCATTTGTTGAGGATCATAAGCATGGCTGAAAAATTGAGTATGAAGGCTTAGGATGGCAAACGTAAATACTAATAGGAAGATAATTAAATCAAATGAACTCCAGTTCTTTGTGTAACCAGATAAACTACATGGATTACTGCAAAGTCAGTCAAGATGGGAACAAGGGTTTACAGCATAAGAGTTCTGCTAAAATTAGGATTGTTTTCTTGTGAAGGCATTATGCCAATACAAACTGAATTTCATATTGCAGGATTGATTATAAGATAAATGCCTCCAGAGGAATCTGGAGAGAAGTCACTAACTTAAACTTAAAAGGATGAAGGGATAACTGCAGTGAAGATGTACAGAGAATTCTCAGAATACAAAAGTAGAAGAAAAAAATGTATGAGATGGAGTGTGCTACTGCTTTTATTATTATGGGTTTTTTCATTTCGTAATATGATGAGTGTCTTTCGAATATCACTCACTTTAAGTGATTAGAATAGTAGCCGTATAAGGTATGCAACCTCTAAGGGAGAAGCTAGGAAAAAATACACCCTTAGACCTATTGCTCTTTACTCATTTTCTAGGGCATCACCACTAAATTGGTAGTTGCAAAAATTCAGTCCTGTAGAAGCATCAAGGGAACTTCATATATTCACTGTTTTTCTGGCAGAATATTGATATTATTTTTAGTTTTAGAATCCTTGTTGTTTCTAGCAAGTATAGATCGGTTCTAGAAATAGTTATGTGATATTTATTTAGCTGTTGGTTGTATAGTTTTGGAGGCTCAGAGCACCTCTTGGGCTTGTGGTGGCTCCAAAGCAGCTCCAACATAGCATCAGTGTCGGTCCTCAGATACATTGGCTCTTCCTCTATGTTGTATTAACTTATGGAAGTAAGGTGATGGAAGAAGTGAGAGATGACATAAGCCATAGATAAAGAGAAATATCAATTCAAGTAGAAAGTAAGTATCTCTTTCTTACTGACCTTCAGCTTGTAATGTGTGTGAATCTAACAGCCAGTTGTCTTACTAGGCATGAGAGCTACAAGGTGTTAAAGCTTTCTGGACAGCGCACTTGTGTTATCTCTAACCTGATTATGAAAGAAAGAGAGCTGTTTCTGCTAGAGGAAGATGGAGACTTCTGTTTTCAGCTCCATGATAAGATGTTTTTCATGTCAAAGCTGAAATCACCATTTGAGGTTCAAGGCAGGTTGGATGGGGCTTTGAGCAACCTGGTTCAGTGAAAAGTGGCCCTGCCCGTGGCAGGGGGGTTTGGAACTAATTGATCTTCAAAGACCGTTCCAACCTGAGCCATTCTGTGATTCTACATGAGAGGAGCTAGCATTGAGATAAGTTGGATTTGCCAAGTCCTTTGAATCAGAAAGGGCCGTTTCATGTCTTCTGTTACTTGTTTGTCACCAAGCTGTCATTGCTGACTGTGAGGTTCAAGCCAGTGGCAGATGGCTTCCTCAGAGAAGAGGAAAGGATGAGGAAGAGAAGTTACGGTAGAATTGGCAAAGCCCACAGAGTCATTCTCACTGACTGAAAGGAACTAATTATTCTGGACTTGTGTTTCAGGTTTACTTGGTCTGGGCTCAGATCTGCACTCTGTATGACTTGAAAATACATTCACCAAACAGCAATATACTGGACTGGGCATATGTAAATAGTGAAGTTACTGGGAGAGTATGAAATACTAGGTTTAAGAGAGAAAGATTTATTTGGCAAATGGCAAGTTAAAAAAGCCCAGTTTCAGTGTACTCTTAAAAAAAAGCCAACCCCAAATCTGAGATACTGCCAGACACCCTCTTTAGTTAGCAAACTGCGGAAGCATGTCTGTGCGAAATAGGAAATGTGTTTACTTGGCTAGCTTTTTTGAATTGAAACATTGTAGGTGTTGTGAAATACTGTAGAATGTACAAATGAGCTTGTTGTCCAGACAATCATGTTGCAAGACATGGGGCAGTTCATACATTGCGGTGCACCTCACTTAGTCATGGTGGTAGTCCCAAACTTCTGAATGTTGAGATTTTGTGGACAAGACTTAAGAATCTACTCTTTAATTGGAGCATTATAAGTATTCCTCTGTGTGTGGTGGGGTGAGATGGAGGTGGGAATGGAGAGGAGGGAGGAGGAGCATCTGCTTCTTACTGAGTTAAAGGTGTTTTGTTTTTCTGAAATTAATCAGTAATTGAATTAAAGCGGGGAAGAGTTGGGAACAAGGTGAGCAGTTGAGAGGGGAGCTGCTGGATGACCAAAGTGGCTTTTGGTAAGGGGGCAGTGGGAGGTAGAGTGGACCACAGCATCTGGTAGCTTCCTAGTGAACATGAGAACTGGTTGGGTTCCCACTTGCCAGTAGGCTATTTGGGAGAATAACAGATAGTAACAGAGCAAGGGCAGCAAGACCCAGGCATACCGAATAGGGAATAAGGTTGTCCTGCTCAGAAGTGTTAAACTACTGCAGGTGCTGTGCTGGAAGTGCCAGGGTGCCGCCTGCATTGGTGTACAGGGAATATCAAAAATAAACATTGGTGGGCTTTCTAATTCCCAGCTGAAGAGCCTGTGAGTCTGCGGGGGTACATCCAGCTTGTTTGGTTGTAAGAGCAGCTCTTTGCCCAGAGTTGTGCACCTGCACAGCATCTGGCTCTTTTCTGACTCTGTCTCACTTTCCACTCGGTAGCAGAAGATCCATCCTTGCAGGGATCTGGAAAGCACACCTCTCTGAACCAGAGGTTCGTCTCAGCTGGAGCTGAGATGCTCTACAAATAGACAAAAGACTGTGGCATAGGGAAAAAAAGGGTGTTAACTTTGGATTTACTGAAAGTTTAAAGAGTGAAGTTTTCACTGTTTACTTAGGAGATAGAAGAGTATCTGTTAAGGGAAATAAACCACTGCATGTCGAAATCTAAAATGGCCACTGAAGGATTTTTTTTAAAACAACTGTGCTTTTGAAAAGTCAAGTTTTTAATTTGCAAGCAGCAGGCACACTGCACAGTGGAGTTTCACTTTCAGTTCTGCCACTAGCAGCTTTTTGCTTGGGGTGTTACTTTGGTGTGTCCTGAATGTCATTATAGCTAAACTGAAGTTATTCCTTCATAGTTTCATATTGTTTGGATTTCTAATAGTGAAAAATTCTTTAGTTTGTAGATACTTCTTTGCTAACTTTTCTTAGATACTTAAGCTAACTTTCCTTCATGCAGATTTTCGTGTTTTATCACTTCGTTTGGGCTTCAAGTTTAAAAAAAAAGTTTTTTTTTTCTTTTTAATACATGACAATTTGAGCTGCTCTTTGCTTCCTTTTCGTAATAAAAGCACAGCAGATAAATAGAGGCCTCCATTCACATGCAGGTGATACCAAAGGAATTAAATACAGACTGCTGCATTGTCTGCTTTCATTTCCCTGTCTAAGAAAATAGCTAACTTCATTGGGAAAATACAGGAACTCAGCATTGTTCATCTTGTCCAAGTATAATACATAAAAGAAACTATTAATTCAAGCTTGCACTTACATTCTTCATAGCACTTAAAACTTCCTCCTGTCTTGTTTCCAGCCCTTCCCTCTTAATTAATCTCTGTGTGTATAATTTCCTTTTCCCTTTTTTTTTTTTGGTGGCGTTGTTACACTGTCCTTTCTTGTTTGGGCTTTGAAATCTAACCAGGTAATTGGGCAACAGCCTTCTCCTAATTCACTTTCCAGTGGCTAACTTCTCTAGCTGATGCAGTAGTGTACAGAGGAAGATAAAGACTGGGGAATGTGTGAGGGTAGGCGAGGGCTTTCCCTTTCCATCCCTGGTACAGATTATCTGTGTGAATCTGGAAATGGTATCAGTGATCATTTTTCTCTTATTTAAATATTGATGATAATACTTGAGGGAGGTGGGTGGTGGTGTAAAACTGGGGGTTGTGTTAGGCTGGGTTGAGACAGTCTGGGTGTGGACTAGAGGTGCAGAGTTTCAGCACATTTACTGAAGTAGTAAAATGAGCCCGAAAACTTACCCTTGGGGTATCTGTAGTTGGGTACTGAAAAAGAGCATCTGCTTTTGAAACAGATCAGATTCTGGTATTAGTCTTCATATTGAGACATTGAAAAATGGGGGGTTTGTATGTATTTATAAACAAGCATAGGATTTTAATGAGAAGCGTTCTTTATGGATCGCTCTCCTTTAAAGTGCTTGCATGAGTAAGTAACTGGAGACAGTTACTCCCTTCCATCTCTGGGAGGTACTGAGAGTCAACCAAAGAAATTACTACCTTTGCAGCATTTGCCTTTGTGTTCACAGGCATAAAGCTTGGTATAATATCAATACAAAGGAGATAGTAGCTACCCTTTTTTCAAGAAGTGCTGCCTTCATTTTCATCAGTACAGATTGTGAATAGTATGAGATGTTCTTCACATCGTGTCACATTAAAGGTTTACAGATTTTACCGGGATAATGGTTTCAGACAGACGAAAATGTGATTCAGTTTTTAGCTCTTGCGAATTGTAGCATAGCAGTGACGAGGAGTTGAAATCTTGGGAGAGGCTGGCTTTGGATAGTATGTGATTTCTGTCAGTGTTTCTACTAGAATGAAGGGAGGAAGAACAATTTCGATCTTTCTCTTCAGATACCAACTATATGAACACATAACCCTATTTGTGTTTTGTGAATCAGAACTCTGTTAAAACTGAAATTAGAAAAGTAAAGTTTTAAAACTATTTTTTTCTGTCTTCATGCTGAATTATATCAGAGTTACAGTGCATCCAAATGGATTATTCCTCTTCAGTAAGTCTTTCAGAAAGTGTATGATTACTGTAATCAACCTGTTTGCCAAGATCTTTCGTAAAGGATTTTTGGTAATTAAATCAGTACTCAAAGCACACTTCAGTTTTGCTAACAGTAGTGCCTGATCAGAAGGCCATGAAGAATAACACAGAGTACATGGGTGGTCCCTTTGAAGAGAAGCTGATCTCCTCATTTGGGTCTATCCAAAGACTCAGTGACTGTAAATTGTGTAATTTGCTTTGAGAGCACAAAAACTATTCAGTTATGTCAGTCAGCGGTTCTGCATCATCATGGAGTTGAGCTGTGCTTTTCTTGTTCCATGGAGAATTTTATCTATAAATGTGTCACAAATGTTTCATTTTCAAATAATTTGTTTTATTTGTACAAGACAAGTCATAGGTCAGGATAGCCTTATGATAAGCATTCAACAAAGGAATTTTTAAGAGTCTTTGGAGTAAGACACTGGGGAATAGATAGACACAAGCAGACGCACAGGAGAGCAATGAGGTGATTCTTACCACAAAAAAAAGCCACAAACAAGTCAAAACAAGTGGTAAAACAACCGAGGTCTTGGCACATCAGCATCATGCTGATAGTTTAAATGTGGACAAATCCTTCTTGTGACTACAAAATGCATTATGTAGTGTTTATGTATATGTAAAAATGTGTTCTATAGATACTGCACTTACATATATAGACAGACTGTCTTTTCTGCGTGTTCCAGCCATCCTTCATTTGATTGTTGCTTTGTTGTACAAGAACTGCATTGCTCTTTTCTGAGTGTTTGTCGTTTCAATACAACTGGTGCTTGCATAGCAAAGGAGCTT
Organism: Rhagologus leucostigma; assembly: GCA_013397725.1. Taxonomy (NCBI): domain Eukaryota; kingdom Metazoa; phylum Chordata; class Aves; order Passeriformes; genus Rhagologus; species Rhagologus leucostigma. Next base: position 126,797 of record VZTD01001019.1, read on the forward strand.
GTTCGTAACAGTGATGGTTCACTGCTCTGACTGGCTCTTCCTGACCTCCTCATTTTTCCTCTACTCAGAAGGCAGCTCCTTGCATTAAATCTACCTGAGATGCATCAAAATTACTTCTTCCTTAGCTTTTAAAACCATTTACAACTCTTTATGGTTGGGATTGATTGGTTGGTTTGGTTACATACCCCCCCATGTCTTGTCCTTGCTGTTGCCATTAATTTTCCTCCTATTTTACCTATTATTTAGGTAAAATAGGAGGTTGACATTCAGACCAGTTAGACCAAAAGATACATGCATTCTGATCTGTCATATTGCTCAGAACTTTTATTTGTCAAGGAGACAACTTTGTCCCTTACTGTGTATTGAGTATCTTCTGGTCTTGAGTATCTTCTGTCTTTACTGTGCCTTCTTTTGGAGACTTTGAGTCCTCCTGGATGCAGACTTAATCTGAAGTTGGGCTTCATGATGGGTGCTCAAAACCGCTCCCCCTCTCCAGCAACCTGCTAACCCACCCATCAGTAACAGTTGAGAAAAAGATTTAAGACTGCCAGAGTCTGGTGAGGGGAGACAGGAGGCACAGAGTTAAGGGCTTTGCTGACACTGGAAGTGGAGCGCACCTCTGCCTGTGGCAGCCGCTGTGCTCTTGACACGCCTTTCATTTTGGTGCTCTAGCCTGCTCTATGGATGGGCGGGAGAGTGCTTGCAGGCAGGACTGGTCCTGCTGGGTTTGCAGCCCCTGTGCAGAGGAAAAGAGGGTTTTGAGTGGAAAAGAGGGTTCCCAGCGCTGCTGTGTGAGCTGTGAGAGTAGGAAAGGTGAAATGTGATGCTGTGTGGTCAGCAACTTAGATAAAAAAAAAAGCGGGGGGACAAAAGATAGTGCTAACAGTTTAATGGCAGCTGGGAGGTTTTTGCAGAAGTCTGGGAAGTTTATGACAGTTGTTGATAATAGCATGCAAATCCTTACGCTTAACAACGCTTTAGTCAGCTATCAAGTGACATTAGCTACTGACATGGTGCTTAACTCTTACGCCATAACATGTATAGCTGAACAAGAAATGTGAAAAGGAGGTTGCGTCAAGTTATTTCTGGCTGAAAATGCCATCAGAGGTTGAATGCTTGCCTTTTTTTTTTTTTTCCCTGCATTACTGCCTGTATAAAGAGATCTTCAGGCAAGAGTGACTTGCCCAGGACTGGTTCCTTAGCCGAGGCATTTTCTGTGATGTGCTGTAATGGTTTGGTCCCTGTGGTTCTGTGGTGTTGGTGCTTCGTGTGCCGGAGCTTCCAGCATCCTGTGAGACGGCCTTTGCACGGCCGTGCTTCGAAGCTCGCTCCTTCACCTCTGATTCATGCAGCAGCCGGGGCACTGAAATTGAATCCTGCTATGTTGGAAGTAAAAAAGAAAGTCGGTTGTAGACTGTTTTTAGAAAAAACATTACAGACAAAGAATTTCCTCAAGGAGCCCAGAACAGGATTTGGTACTTCCGTGCATCTTTGTGGGAGTGGTCGGAGAGAGGAGGCAGCATTGGACATACTAGGGTCAGCATGTATTTCAAGGATCACTTATATTTTCACTGATAGTAACTTTGTTTTTCAAATACATGAGGTGAAAATGGGGCAAATAAATTCATAATTTTTATTGTGTAGTTTCAGAAGTAAAACAGATTCTGGAGTAGGTGGTGGCTCTGCTGCATCTCTGATTTTCACCTCCATTTTTCTTTGCTATTCAGTTGTCTTACACGTGTATATAACTTCAGCTGAAGTTAGAAACTTGGAAAAGTTCAAGGTCAGACTTTTCCAGAACACGACCTCTGCTGTGTCAGGCATGAGCAGGCTGTGCCAGATAGATGCTTACCTGGCAATTATGTCTGCTCAGCAGTAACAAATGTAGCGAGGTACTAAAGAGTTTTTAATGCTCACTTTGAACAAGTTGGTAAAACGTGATGGAAATAAGCCAGAGATTAATTGAGTGCGGTTTGTTAATAGTACTGCAGCAATTCACGGTAGTTTGAATGTTGCCCATCAGCCTAGTTCCTCCCTCTTCTACTCAGAAGTACCTCTGCCATGCTGTAGAGAAGTGGAAATATTTAAGTCCAGTGGTACCTATTTCTCCTTTACCTTCCTCTTTACAACTACCACCGTCATCAGCCTTCATCGTCCCTGAGTTTTTGGCAGCATTCTGCTTTGATCAGTCAGAGCCAAGTCTCCTGGTTCCTCCTCTGCAGACTGCGGGAAATTGTGCTGGTGGTGGTAGGTGTCCCTCACCGTGCTCTGTGCTAGTAAACATTGGAAGAGATATTAAGTGTCAGATGCCAGGAAAGTATTAACCTCTTAGCTGTTTATTTAATTTTGATTTGAAGAATGAGCCTTAGATGTAAGTACTAAAGATCTTTCCAGTAGTGGTTCTTGACCTGTGTCTTCATCCCTCTCTTTGTCCTCCAAGAAATTAAAATTCTAAGTATTTTGTGCAAATGTTTTCTCTAGGTTGTTCTCTTCCAGTGCCCAATACTTCTGTCACCTTGCATACCGAGAGGGTGAAAGTTGAGGAGGCTAATACAGAAAATATTGAGTAAAAAAACCTGAAGAGAGTGCAGTAGTTTTGGTGTTTGGTGTATCCCCACAACAAGGCCTGAGTAAAGGGTAAAGTTTCTTGAAAACTCGATTTACATAACATGCAAAGGATGGTTATCAGATCATTCAGGCACTGAGGTGAACGTGCATGTGTAAATTTTCTCATTAGTCACTCTTTTCGTTCCTTTTACTCTGAATTCCTATCCTTGTGTTCCATGATCTAGTGGAGCTGTTGAAAAATCAAAACAAATTACTTGCTTTTTTCTTCTTTTTTTCCTCCGAATTTCTTCCCTGCTTCTGATCTATCTCTTTGCAAATCAGGTTTTATTCCCTCACTCACTTCCCTGGCTGGGGAAGAGGCATGAAACTGTCGTCTTCCACTCCTCGCTCTGAAAAGTTTATCTGGCACGTTAATGAATTTCCTTTATTCCCAAGAGCAGCTCATAAAGGGGAGATTTCTTCTCCCAAGACCAGTGAATGTGAGGTGATTGCCAGAGCATTGTTCTTCTAAATAGCTTATTTTTCTCTGTGGCCGGACCCTCCCCCCCAGCTATTTTTAGAGTACTTGATTAAGTGATAATTGGTGTTTAGGCTTCCTTGAAGTACCCAGTAAGGCAATGCCGATTCGCCGGTGGGTTTGGTATTCTGGGCGGAGCATCAGCAAACTCGTGCACTGAAGCTCGGATGAAAAATGTAACCTAAGTTTTCCTAGTTGAGTTCAGGGATCCCTTAGCCCGTCCATTCCACTATGCAGTGTCGCCAGTTTTCAGCTGGGCTGTTTGAGGTGGCAAGGAGAAGATAGATCACCATGATGTAGTGGCTGGATCAGTATGCACAGTTCATGTGTAAGCAGAAGTGTCCAGCAGCAGGGCTGCTCGGGCCCAGAGCTTTTGGATGACCGAAGTGCACAGCTGTAGGGGGAGGTGAGCCAACAGCCTCTCCTGAGACTGATGTTGCTGGACCTCCTCACACAGAGCACTGTGTCCAGCGCTTGAGAATGAGACCCCCCCTCCCCCCCCGAGATCCATTGTCATCTCCCCCCAGCTCCTTCAAGGCGTGAGGTACATGTTTCGTGTTCCTCAGAGCACGGGCGAGTTTGGTATGTGGGCTTGGCCAGTCTGGCCTTCCTGCCTTGCTGCCTCCCTGAGGAACTTCCTTCCCTCTCCTGCACTCTCACTCGGTGCAGCTGGGCTGCACCCCGGCTGCTGCTTCTGCCTCTCTCTTCCCTGCTGTGAAAGGCTTGGGAACTTTGCTGCTGTGCTCTCTCCTTTGCTAGGAGGTTGATGCATCTCCAGCACAGTCTCTGTGGCCTGGGAAGAAATGTTGCTTGCTGTCCCTGGTGAGTAACTCAAGGAGTCACTGGCCCAGTTGCAGTGTCGTGCTGAGATTGAGTAATTTGTGCCAGTGACCCCTTTCAGAGGCCTATGGGTGTGACAGGTTTGAAATGACTCCTTCGTGGGCAGTTCCCAGCAGCTTTCCAGTGTTCTTTTAGTAATGATTTCTAGGTGTTGTAAAAAGCTTGCTTCACCTTAAGCTTGCAGTGGTCCTGTGTTATGTGGCTGGAGACAACTGAGCAGTTCTGTTGTGTTCTGGGCTCTGGTCATCCTGACTCTGAGGAGCTCTCACCTGCAATAACCTGCCAAGTAATTGCTGTTGAAAATTCTACCGATGCTGTTGGGCAGTCAGCTGGGATTAGTTTCTTTTGAAGTACAAAACTCTCAGAAGTATTTACAGCAAAGGTACAATCTGTGAGAGTGTTCACAGAAGTCAGCTAGCAGTTGTGCAGAAGACTGCTCTCACAGGTTAGCCCTAAAGCATTAGGGTAAATAGTGGTTGTTTTGTTAAAAGTAGAAGTATCTCTTTAGGAGCACCTTCTTGCAAAGGGCCCATTTAAGTAGGGAGGAGAGTGAAGGCCTATGCAGCCATGAGATAGGTGACCAGGGCACCCTGCCTTGCTACCATCATGATGACTCTCTGGCATGAATGTCACAGCTGCTCTTAAAACCAGTTCCTCGTCCAGTTCCTTTCTATTTCATGGTTTCTCATAGCCAGTTTTTCTATGCAAACCATTCACATTTTAATTTATTTCTGGACATAAATCATGAGTTAAAATTTCAAAAAGCTTCTTGGTCATTTTGACTTTGAATGAGAATAGGCTCCAAGACCTAGCAGCTTTAGCAGTGTTTCTGAAGTATCTGAAGTGGAGAGATGATTGGGAAAATGACCTGGGTGTTAGTGAAATAGTTAGCATAGATTTCTGACATACTCAGTTCAAACCTTTTTGCCTTACAAAACCTCCTGTAGTATTGACACCCATGACCGCTGCCAGAGCATCATGACCACACCTGGGCTCAGGTTAATATCTTACATGGGTGACTCACATCGTTGATAATCTGATCCTGAAAAGATGTGGAGTGGTCATGGGCCAAAAAAAAGCATGTTGACCATGCCACCTCATCTGTAAACACAATTCGAGGTTGCTCTGCTGCATCTTGAAGTACACGAGGGAGATGCTGAAATCTCCGGAAACACAACTCTGCAAGCTTAGGTGGTTGGGGTAGATGAAGCTGTGGCAGCGTTGCTCTTCAGGCTCTGTCTGGAGGGAGGGCTGTGGAGTTGTGGTGCATCACAGGCACTTGCAGTCTGCGGCAATTTGTGCATTGAAATGTAAAGTATTGATTGTAAAATATCGTCCACTGATTTACTATCTTGTTGGAGCACAGCTTACCACAGATGTCTTTATGGTGAACTTGCTGGTATCCATTTAAGTTTGTTTAAGAAAGTGTATATAACTTAGATCATCTTCTGGATTATCTTGTGCTGTTTAGCAGGCTGAACATCCATCTCCTCCCACTCCTGGTTGCATCAGAGGTGTTTTGAGTGCTTTCACTCTTCGAGGCTTTTCTTAACTGTCCTGTTTTGGTGTACTCCTGTAGCTCTTTACATCTCTTTCTAGTCACCCTCTCCAGAGTACCCTAAAGTTATAGCAGAATAGCAGAAGTGTGCTTTTCCATTTTGGGGTTGTCCCCAGGTTTTCTGGACAGGGAATGATTTTGCTCTGAAGTGGTGCAAAGAGTTAGATCAGCAACACTGAGAACATTTCTGTAGCTCATTGCTTTGCTCTAAACTTGCTTGTGTTTGAGAGGTTATCTCTGCAGTCATAAGTTTTAGGTTGTCTTAGTTCTCGAACAGAAGATTAATTTCTGCAGAACCAGATTACACTGGTAAGGTTTTCTTACTCGCCAGGAGTAGGTAGATATGTGAATTTTTTAGATTTTGTGTTCAAAAGAGAAATATTTTCTAATAGTAAACTATCCTTTTCTGCCCGGAAATAATAAACTATCCTGTTCTGCCCGGAACAGGACTGCTGCTTCTGCCAACTGGCCTCTCTGAGAGAGCCAGTGAAGTTGTCAAGCCCATCTGTTTTCATCCACTGACACAGTGCACCAAGGCAGCTGGAGATGCAGACATGCAACAAGCGAGGGAGGGAGGGCGGGATTTAGTTTTCCTTCCTTTGCTCCTTGAGCAGCAGAAATCTTTTCTTGCTCACTGGCAGCATCACCGTTTCAACCCTGTCAAGATTTTGGTAGATGGAATGATCTGAAGGGGACGGAAACTTGTCAGCTAGAAGTGTTGAAGGGGCACCTCAGCATTTGTCATCTAAAGAAGCTGGTCTCAGCCTCACATGCATTTATTTCAGTGTCAAGCTGCTGTGACCAACTGGGTCGCTGAGGGTAGGTGAAATAGTGGCCATTGGGGGCTGCAGGCAGGATCCTTAATTTAAACAGCAAAATGGAAATTTTTTTTGATGAAGTAAAGGTCAGAAATGGTAAGGCTGCTATTAGCTGACTCAGTCCTGGAAGAGATGATAAGAAAAGTGGTACTACCAGAAGTAGGACACACATAATTTATAATTTATCAGTGTATAGGAAAACATATTTAATGTCCTGCTGTGCAATAAATGTATCTGCTACAGGATCACCAAAGAGCAGTAAGATGCTCTGCTTGTTCTTTTAATTCACCTTTTTTTCACCTAGTTAAAAAGAAGTTGCTGTTGTTCTTTATTGTCCACTTAATCTAAGAGCTTTATTTACTGTGCTTGTATCTGCGGGGTTAGGAGAGTGAATGACGAATAGGAGCCTGCCTTGAGGATTACATATTTGTCACCACAGCATATTTAAAGGTGTACCACGAAGTTCATATGGCAGGCAATTAGTGAAAACTGTTATTTCTGAAACGGGAAAATGTGATTAACTGAAGGCAGTCTGAAGGAGTGTGCTGGCAGCCTCTCGGCTGGCTTAGGGAAGAGGCAGGCTGTTTTGGAGGTAGGCACAGAAGTGCTATCTCACTGCAGTGTGTAGTTAATGGAACTAGACAGAGTTGTGGCATGACTGCGTTCGGGGGTCACGGCGGTGAGGGATGCCATGATTCAACCTGATGTAGCAAGGGAGCCTTGGCAGGAAGCCGCTGTGTGTGTAAGAAGCGGAGTAGCCACAACTGCCAGCGGCCTTGAAAGATTCCACTGTGGCTTTCGCTATGAATAGCAGGCATGGCTGCTGAAAGCTCGGGTTAGTAAGAAAATGTAGATACCAGCAGGAGACACTGTGTGAAGGAGATATGAGTTCTGTCTCCCAACAGCAATAAAAATTTGTGGTTCTGCACCTGTCATGGTTGTTCTAAGACAGAAAAGAATTGAAGATCAAATAATTCCAAAACATCAATTACTCTGACGTGTGGGAGGAGGGGGAAAGAGGAGAGCCACCATAGTTCTGGTTTGTTTCAGTAGACGTGGAGAAGACGGACTCCTTACAGTCTGCTGCTTACTTTATTGGATTAAAAGGCCTCTCCTATCAGTGGTTTTGTTCTGTTGCAGAACTCAGATGGGTTTGTTTTTATTTTAAAATGCTTTCTGAAAATGATAGGCTGCATTAGTCCAACTGTAAAAATAATGTCTTAATCATTTGACTGCCACACAAATACATCTCACTTGCAGCCTGACTTGGAATTTAGATCAAAACTGTTAAAGAAACTCCAAGTTCTGCAGTAGTTTTTATTTTGTAGGAGGGATGTGCTTTTCTGCCTTTCGGGAAGGGAAATCCGTGGAAGTTACACACCTCAGTCAAGGCTGAATCTATCGCAATGTGTTTTGCAGTCTAGGTAGATTATATTTATGCATAAAGCATCGGACGTGAACTTCCTAGTCTGTGGCTGCGATAACAAATGAAGCATAAGAGCCAGGATTTTTGGCTGATGTGTTGTGAAACAAAGTGTCAGTCAGTTTTGCCTTCTTAATGTCATGTGAAAATGGTTTAAATTGCCAAAGATCCATTGAGAATTTTGGCCAAGCTTTTCCACTGCAAATCTGTTTCTCTACCATGAAGGAGGCATGGATTTTGCTTTTAACCTACTATATTATTCTGCATAAGAGGTGATATAAATCAGTTTTCAAAAGAAGTTTTGTTTTCTTTCTTAGCCTATTAATCTCTTTACTCTTTCAAGTCTTGGGTGTCTTTCTCGGGTGTGTTACTGTAAATGCTTAAAAGGATGCTGAACCTTTGCGGTACCACGTTCAGTACTGGCTTTTGTTTCTTCCATGTAAGGATCAACTTCTATGAGATTCCTCCTATTTTGCAGCTCTGAGCTGGGCTTACCTTGATCCTTGTAGGGTACCTGGTTGCCGAAACTCAGTGCCTTTTGCTGCTTCTGCTGTACTTGGGGCATCTCTCCTGGCTCTGCTTGCCAGGGAGTCAGGACAAGGGCAGCCTGCCCTTGCCACCCTGTGCTAACCTGCCACGAGGTTATTTGTGATGAATTGCATAAGCACAGTGCGTGAAATCAGTGCAGAAGGGAAGGGGTGGGGGGAGTGCAGGGAAAGTTGCTGCACATTTAGTTTTGTTCTTAATTGATGCTTCTTGGTGTTCTGCATCAGAGGGAAATTTGTCAAAACTTAGTTAGTTTTGAACTTCACTGGTGTTATTTGCTTCTTCAGGAGTCAGGAAAGGGAAAACTTGAGCTTGGTTTGGTCACTGCTGGGTTTGAATTACAAGAATGGCATGTGGGTTGAGCGCATGATGAGCCCTCAAGCTGGGAAGGGAGGAACAAAGAGATGGAATCTGGCTGGTCTACACCTCATTTTGTAACTGAGTAACTAGATTAGAGTCTTTTTACCTGACACCTTGCTCTTGCCCAACATTCACACATAACATGCAGTTATGGGTGCTCTAGATTCCTGATAACTTGGTTAAATGTAGTGGTATTGTCATAAAATGTCTTGATGGGTTGCAGAGGTGATGATGCCAGTCCCCTGTCTTGTGATGTCTTTGTAGAGAATGTGGAATTTCCTTATATATGTTGTTTACGTGATTTTTTGTTAGACTTACAGTGTAGTAAATCTCTGGGGAGCAGCATGTGTAAGAACCCCTTTCTCTTCCTCTCTGATACCTCTGCTCTTGTGATGAGAAGAGTTACTTGAACCGGACTCCTTGCCACATTGAGACTGTTATTAGCACGACATTTTCCATGGGAGCTTTGGACTTTGGACTTGATGAATTTGCCCAGATCTCTGTTTACTGTAGAGCACAGTGCAAACCACTCATGCCTAGATGTCTTCTGAAGAGCAGGGATCATTGTAATTTGTGTGCTAAAAAATTAATTTTGCAGCTGGCTTGGGTTTTGCCTTTGGATTTCAGTGAACCATTCCTGGCTGCTTTCTTGTGTTTGTAAATTTACCAGACTCACGAAGTGCCTAAAACTATGTTGAGGGTTTTTTATTGTTTGTTTTGTTTGTTTGGGTTTTTTTTTCTCTCCCTTTTGCTCCCCTGTGATACAGATCTGAAGCTGCTGGGTTGGAAAACTTCAGTATTGTAGAGCAGTGTAAATACATAGGGGGCTGTGATGGCATTACGTCTATTGCAACAAATCAATCTTGTAATGTTTGCATGGAAGAACTAAAGTTCAGAGTGCCGTTTTGCATTGACTTCCAAACTTTCTGAAAGCCACAAGAGTCTTAGATTTTTTGATGGTTTGCTTCCAGCCTTAAAGACTAGCTTTGAAAGGAATAGCAGCCATAAAATGTAACCACTTTAGGACCTCTCCACGTGGATACATAAGCTCTGAGAAGACCAGCCTCCTCTGAAAATCCTGGCTGACAATGCAGGTTTTGTTTCATTTTTTCTTGGGTTTTGGGTTTTTCTCTGTAGACTCCAGAGTTAACAAAGTTGAGACCAGAGGGTTTGCAGCAGCCTGAAAGAGCCCTGTGAGGGAGTCAGGGATGCATTGGAGATTGGACACCCTTTCTCTTCCATGCCCGTGTCTGTCCCCAGCACCAGGGTTTTGGTAGAGCACCTCATCTGGTGGAAGAAGCCTGGGTTTACTTTCTTGTTGCTTTGGCAGAAGTCAAGAGATGTGTAACTGAATGCAAAGACCTGAGGGTATTTGGATCAGGGAAGATGAGAAACCAGCAGGCTGATCCGTCTGAGAGATGGGGGAGTGCAAGTGTGGGGAGTGGTGGTGGGGAGGGACAGGCACGACACATGGTGTGTGGGTCTTGCACCCTGTAACATCTCTAAACATTGTCCTCCAGTGGGCAGGAAGGGGTTTACAGTCCCTGTGTGCTGCTGGCCTGGAGCAGGTGATAGCTGCCTGTGAGAGCATGGGCCAGTTGTCTTTAGTAGCAGACAGGCACAAGAGGGGTTTTTTCCTCCTAAGTGAAATTTGTAAGTTCTCTGATAAACTTCTGGTTTTGGCTGGTCCCACCTACCTGAACAGAGCTTTCCAGTTAGGTATTTAGCTTCAAAAGACATTGAAGAACTGTTTGGCTTGGGCCTCAGAGATGTAGAACTTAAAAACGGGCTGGTAGACCAAGACTTGATTTTTGGATGTTCAAAGTGACTTCTCTTACTTGCCCTGAAGTCTAAGGGCAGAAGTGCGCTGTATCTTAAGAGCCTGTACGTGGATGAGAAAGGTACAGTCCTTTTGCCAAATCAAAGAGCAGGTGGTCTGATGACAGAAATACCAGTAAGGGAAGCTCTGGGAAATAAGCACAGTGATTCAAGAGAGTTTCCCAGCACAGATGTTTAAGTGACATGTGAGTTTCTTTTGTAAGGGGGAGGAGCGGGGGAAGGGAAGGTCTTTGAAGATGTTTTGGTGGTGATGGTGCAAGTCATGATTGAGAAGAATTAATTCGGTTGTGGACATGGTTAGATTTTTGCCTCTTCTGTGCTTCAAAATTGGGCAGCAAGCTGTAATCTTTGTCTTTTCCTAACCAAATTCTGCTTTCCAGGCACAGTGTAAGTGTGGGAACTCTAATGCTGAATGGTAGGAGCGTCCTGCTAAAGTGGCTGCAAGAGAGTTAGGGTGGCAATGCTTGTGTGACTCCAGGGTTTTCCCGGGTTAAGACTGTCCAATTTAACACCCTGTCATTAATCATATTACATACTTTCCTTTTTGAGTATCTCCTGTTCTGAAGACAGGGACGTTAAACTTCATATTGCTCATTGACCATAAATATCTCCTTGTGTTTGGGTGTGTGATGCGATAGCCAGTTAACAATTGTGTTATTTTGAAACTACCTACAATGCCTGAAAGATGAAATAAAGCCTAAATGACCTTCTCAGGTGTTGCCTGGTGGTTGTTATCAAATACATTGCAGTTGTGTCTTCCTCTTTGAGACTGTTTCCTGTTCGAATGTGGTGGGGTTACAGAAAGAGACTTAGGTACTTTTTTGTCCATTTATAGATCTTGAAAAGTGGGAACTGTGGGTTCTTTTGGGAACAGCAAGAGCACAGGAGGGAGGCAGAGCATTCCTTGTACAGTATATGGAAAACAGTTTCGAAGCTTCGAGCTGCATTTCCAGCTACTCAAGTTGTAATTGCCTTAAAACAGTAAGGAAAGAATAAGGGAAACTGCTTTTATGGTGAGAGGTGATTGAAATGAAAGGCGTATGTTCAGGCGGCTATACCTTACAACAGTTAGAAAAGCCTGGAAAACTTGATCTTCCCCAATATAATCCTTTTTTCTAGTCATTTAGAAAACTGAAGATGCACATAGTGTGCGTTAATTTTTACACAGCAAGACATCTTGGATAAAGTGAGTTGTAGCTTGTCTTCTCTCCTTTTTGACTTTTCTCAGTTTCTTGCTACAGACCATCTATTTCCTTAATGATGCTTAGACTCATCTAGATCTTGCTGCTCCCATCCCTCTTCCCTGAGGCCATTATCAAATCATCCATGTTCTCATGACTAAGGATAAACAAATGTGCAGTTGCATGTGAGGGACAAAAAGAAGAATGAAAAAACTCCAAATCCCCCAAACACTGCAGTGCACATGTGGTTTTTCCCAGGAGAGATTTGGTAGACTGAGCCTAAGATGACACATATTAATTACGTTTCTTTGCATCCTTTTGGAAGATGCTCAGACACTGCAGAGCAAAGGACCTGAATTAATTCCATTTGTTTAAATATACTCATACATTTTACATTTTGCTTTCTTTATGGTCAGCAGACTTGAGATTGTTCTATAACTGCTTGATCTTTTTTCCTGCCTGAGGCAAACATTTTAAATGTACTAACAATGCATGAAACCCTTTTTGAAACTCACATTTTTTTCTTATTTAGAACTACTCATACACCAAAAAAAAGTACCAGTATGTTGTTAGAGAGGCTTTCCTCTTAGTACATCGATCTCTGCAATTGTGAAACCCCTTACAGAATAATCATCTAAAATTTCTGAGACAAAGATTTGGCTTCTTAATGCCAAAGCATTTCCTGGATTTAGTTTTTACCTAGTATTTGTCAAGACAGTGGTATTTGTTTTGGTTTCAAAGCAGCTCAGTTTTCAGCTGGAAGAAGTCTGAAGCTGTATTTTTGATTCCAGACAAGAAGCTGGAAGGCTAGCAATGCGTTCTTCCTTCTGTGGCAGGCTTCCTATAGAAAGCTGCTGAACTGCTCAACTCTTCTGCACTTCGCTGTGTGCTTTAGTAATTTGAAATGTTAATGATCTGGAAATTATTGCTTTGGTAATTTAACTAAATTTGGAGATCATTGCATGAAGGTTATCTCATGCAGACTTGATATCTTTGTTATATAAATATAAAATTATTTATATTATATAATTGATATAAAGTATATGTATTTAATGCCTTATATTTAATGGTAAATATCTTTGCAATAAATGGCACTATCTAGAAGAGAAGGGTTTTTAATTTTTAAAATTCAAAATGATTGTTTTGAGAGCAGCTTACCATTTGCTCTTGATATATTTCAGGTTTTGGCTTTCAGAATTCAGCATAGGTTAGTTATGATTCTTTTTCTCAGCCATTATTGGGGGATGTGATAAATATTTCAGAGCTGGGAGTGATGAGTAAGAACTGGAAAATAAGGGAGGGTAGTTCAAAGAAGCAGCAGGAGCCAAGTAGAGTAAAGGGAACCATAAAATATCCAACAAATACTGGTCTAGTAATATTAAAGAAACATATGTCTTACGTCATGCAGCATGACTTCTTTTTAAAAGGGATTTGAAGTAGTTGCAGGACCTTGAAATTACCAGATTTAGACTTGTTTTTCCTAACTATGTGCTGGAGGCCATGTCTACATGAGCAGATGATGTGCAGCAGCAGATGGAAAAGAGGGGAGCAGTTGTTACTGCAGGCCCTTATTACCTTCTTGGGGTTTGGAGTATGTTTTAGTGTGCAGCTGGAGAGGGGCTTCTGGTTTAGCTTCCTCCAGAAGCAACTTGATTTACGTGCACTATGGCTCTCTTGGGAACTAGGGTGAGCTGATAGTCCAAGCCAACTTACTGGTACGGAGGTGGTCTCTGTTGGAAGCTGTCTCTAGAGACAGATGCATCTGCAGGGCAGTTCAGCTCTTCTGTCTTGAGTGTATTTGAAACTTAGGGTCAATATACTAATTAGGATGTTTCAGCATTTAGAGCTTACGTGTAGTGAAGCTCAACTAAACTGCTTGAAGATTGGTAAGATTGCTCCTTTTGTTGCAGTTTGTGGTCCTGTGATATAACTCTTGTTCTCAGTTACTGTTTTGATGTACACTAAATTTTCTGAAGTTTAGAGCAGACTCAAATTCACTTAAAAATTCCCTTCTCAGAAAGGTAAGAGGTCTCACTTCATTTATTTACTCTGAACTTGGTTAGTGGAGGGATTGTCTCTTTATCGGGCATCCTTATTTGGCCTGGATATTCCTCAGGGCACATGGATGAATCATTCATCTCTGCACAGGGTAAGGCACTTCAGTTTTTTAATGAATAATATTGTGGCTGAACTTGTGCTTTGTTTTTTTTCCTTGGGAATTGCTGCTGCATAGAAGATTAACCAAATAGGACGTAGCTATATAAAAACGATTTGCCCCTTGCTGTGTACTGGAGGATGTCACTGGGAGTCACAGTGCAACACGCCGTGTGCGTGCTGTCCATTTAGGATGTAACCTTATAGAGGACCACTGCCCCACGTCCCCTCTTGGCACCTGGAGGGTCAGTTAATTTCATTCCTTAGTATTCCTGTATCTCCTACAAGCAGAATATGTTGCCTTATAGTAAATAGATAATTGGAGCTTTAGATGTGTTTTATAATTTGTGTATCTTGTTTAATGTGTCGTAATCACTTGGACTTTTCTTGCCCATCTGATAAATGAGCTGTAGAATTGTATAACTGTTAGCTTACACCATAATTCATGTGTTACTTGTGCCTTGGACCAAAAGGCGAGGGAAAGACAGTAACAGTTGTAAGGATTTAAAATAATTGGACTTAAGTCAAACCCCCAAAAAGTTAATGCTCAGAATATTGGAATAGGAATGTGTTTGAGGATTTCAAATGCATAGGCTTTCAGCATGGCTCATTACTTTAAATTTCCTTTAAAATACCTAAAAATTCAGTTACCTATTACATGCAAATTACTGAGTTTTGTGTGCTACGTGCAGGTTTTTGTAGCACGAAAGAGATTGATTGCCCAAGTGGATTAATGCCTCTCACATCTGCAAGTCTTAGTTCAGATCAAAAGTGAAATAAGGCATACATGTTCAGAGCGGACATGTGCACACATCACAAATGCTGCTGCACAGCCTGGCCTGGTTTGAGAGTTAAGAGCTCCTTTTTTCTGTAGGAAGGATTCATACTAAAATACTAGTGTTTCATGAGCAGTACAGATTTAGCTTCAATTGTTACTGTTGTTTAATTATTATTTGGATTAATCCCCAAATCATTCTTACTGGAAAATTTCAGTCAAACTTTTTTCCTTTTTTTAAAATTTTAAATGTATGGTACAATTTTCAAGTCATATAGCCACAGGATTTGAAGGACATGCATTGTCTGGCATTTTTCCAGCTAGTCCAGCTGTCTTCAGAGGAACTGAGTAGGCTGGCAAAGTGTGGTGTGGGCTCCTTTGTTAAGTGCATCAGAGAGTGAGAGAAACAGACAGTAGCTGTGGTGAGGGCTTTATTGTATGAGTACTTTCTGTCTTTTCATCTTGATCTCCTAAAATTCTCTCTTCTTCCAAGGCTTCCCTTTTTTTGTGCCAGGTTTCCTGAGGATGTTCAGACATGGTGAGCCTGGAGTTACTACTCTGCTGTCTTCTCAGGAGCTGCTGGGGGAGCAGCATGATGTCCTGTTGCCTTTTTCTCTGGTGTCTGTGCTGCCCTGAGATGTCCTGCAAAAATATGTGACACAGGCTTTGTCCTTAGGGTCTCCAGCTACAGGAATGGCCTCTGAGCATCCTTCAGGAAGGCAGGAGCAGCTTTCTCATCTTTCAGTCATAATGTGTGAGGGACAGGATTTCTGAGACTTGTTAAGACCACTGGTGAGTATGGGACTGGAGCTCTCAGGTGCTTATTTGACATGGCTTACTTGGAAGTATGGATGAACAAATACAAAGATTAAAGCAAGCAGTGAGCTGCAGGTGTGGACACTTCAGCAAACACAGCCGAGAAAAATCAATTTTTCACAAATGAAAGAGGAGGGAAAAAATCAATAGGGAAAGGACTGTTATTTTCAATTTAAAGCCAGAGGAGTTAGGGTTTGATCTCGGAGTTCATGCATTCCTGTTCTCATTCACGTGTTGCATGGCTCTTTTATTGGGAGAACTCTAGACTATGTTGTATAGAGATCATTAAATATAGATGATTGAAAGAATGTGAAATGCTCCCTATCCTTATTTATTTACTCGTCTGCCTGCAGACACTTCTCCCACTGTAGTTAATTCTTGTGGATGCCACCTCCCTGTATGGAGTATTGGAGTGCATTGAGATTTCTGTGCTGTGAAGTCCACCAGCCTTTTCCTCCTGCATGTTTTGACAATATTTAAAGCACACAAATCAGACTGTAGTTATTGATATGTGTTTGTTTCTTTTCAACAGACTGTGATTCCATCTGTCTACCTGATGGTGTGAGTGCCCCACAAAAACATGACCAATATTTTAAGTAGAAATACAGAACTCTACTTTGCAGTACAATCTGCATGAGGTCTGGTAAATACAACGTGAGTGGACAGAACCAGGTGGAATGCAGAGGACCCTTTTGTCTCATCTTGGTGCAGCCTGCTGTAGTGGCAGTGCAGAGTGCCAGTTTTTGATGTTAAAAACAGAAAAATCAGTATTTTTGGCTGATTTTTAATTGCTAGATTCCACATAGCGAAACACATGTGTACAAGCAGTAAAGGTGTGAGAGCCATGCTACCTTGTAAATCCCCTTGTCTGGGAGGTAGTAGGCAAAAGCGTGTACTGACTCCTTCTTTACTAAAGCTCTGCCTGCTTGGAAGCAGGTGCTTGCTAGGTCTTGGCTCCACTGGCAATTCAGGAAAGCAAGCAGAAGTGATCATTAGGAAGGTACTGCCAAATTCGTGAGTGATCTGCAAAACTACACATCTGTCACTCTCTTTAAGCTATGGTAACTACTTCTTCTAGTATATATTTTTTAACTTAATTGGGATTATTTCTCTGCCATGTATGACTCCAGCTATGCCAGTGCAAAAGTCTTTTGGGAGAAGCACCCACACCCGCTAAAGGCTTAGAGGTTCTGTAAAGATGGGTGAGAGAAATAAGTCTGTCCCGGCTTGTATCAGTTAATTTCTTTGCTAAAGCAGCTTACTGCTTGAGTGCAAGTATCAAGAACAGTTTTGCTGAGGAATGTGTAAGTGCATATATATATATGTATTTGTATGTACTCATTCATGAATATGTTTAGTGTGTGTAGATGGATATGAAATACATCAATAAGGGAAGGTGACCTAGGCTTATTTCATTTAACACCTGGAGGTGCTCAGGTAAATGTGTAGCCAGCACAATGCTGTGGTCAAGGGAGAGCTAAAAAGCCATTCTAGATCTTGTGTGGGCTGTGACAACCTCCAGAGATGCCTGTTCCAGTGTAAATTGTCTGTAGAGAGAGTCTAAGACACCTTGGGTCCCCATCTGATTACTTTGATTAGATGCCTGCGTTAGAGGGAAACAGACATAGCCTACAACGGCAGAAAATAATGTAAAAGGTAGGAATTTTCAAATTGAATGACTGAGGCAATTAAATGTGACTCTGGCTTGCAGTGGGATGTGTCTGAATGGCTGAGAATGCTCTTAAAAGTGCTTCTTAAGCTAATACATAAGGACTTTTGAACTAAACCATAAGAAGCATGAAAATGGCAAACTAATGACCATGTGAGAACACATTCCCATATTCCAGGAGCTCCACTGAAAAGCTGATACCCCAACCTCACCCCGTCACAGGTTGCTACATACTCAAGAGTTTAGGGTATTTGAGTGTTTTACTGTTGCCGAATGGGAAATACTAGGTCTGAAGAGAGGGTGACCACTGGCTGGGACAGATGTGCCCGAACCCTCTGGCACATTGTGGAGCTGTATGGAGAGTGGTGAGAAATCACAGTTCAGTCTGGTGTTACTCTCCCTTCCTTGGCAGTTTCTTGAGGCTGTGCAACTTTTTGTCCTGCCAACTTCTCATGTGAATCGAAGCTGGTGCATCTAATGAGGGAGAGTTGTTGCAGCAAGAATCCTTGCCAAGTGTTTTGAGGAAAGGTGGTGTTACTGTTCTGAATCTTTTTTTTGGCTGGAGCTGAATGAAGATACGAGAGGCAAACAGAGGAGAAAAAAAAAGAGAATATGTTGGAAAAGATCTGTAAGATCATTGTGTTCAACTCTTCATGAATGCTCAGACTAACATTTTTAGGGAATTCTTATAATTATTATATGTGCATTCGCCTGGTGGGAAAACAGCCAAAGAAGCTGGAAGAAAACAAGATGTTTACTAACCAGAGAGCAGAAAATACAGAAGTGTGCAGGACCCAGAGTGCTGCTCCAGTTCTAGATGAGATTAATGGTGGAGAGAATAAAACTAGCTCAAGGCTTCAAAAGCAATCCTCAGCTTTAATTGGCTACTGTCAGGTAGGGGTTGTAAAAGGCAGGAACTTCTCTAGGATAGTACAGACTTCTCTTGCTATGGAGTTTTATCCCTTCCACTGAGGTTGCTGTAGTAGCCAACAACTGAAAGTACTTTCGAGAAATTGTTCATCTAGTAAAGCAGCAACCTGTGTGGAGGGGGGTTCCCTTTCCCCTGCAGAGCTGGAGTATGAGTACAGTAGATGTTATTTCCTCTTTCTGTCTTGCTGCTAGTTTGCTAAAATTCAGAATGGCCAGAAATACTGGTATAATGAAAGTACTCCTACCATTCCTATCACCATTTTATTATGCTTGTAAAAATAGGACATTGCCAGGTATGCATATTGGAGTAATGGAAGCACAAACATAACAGCTGTGTAACTTGAAATTCTGCATTTTTCTGAATTTTTTCGTCTTCTCGTTTCTTTGAATGCTTTTTTTATCTTTTTCCATATCTGGCTCATCTTCATCCTAGTGTCTTATATTTGTCTGATGGTTCCTTTTTATGGCTCACTCACTCACCTTTTTATGTCTCTTTTCATTCTAGTCGCTTGCTCATGAGTATGCATATGCAAGATGCTCTTGCTATTTAAAAACTTGTAAAATCAATAGATACAGCTTGTCTCAATGACTTCATTTTACTTCCTGATAGTGGTTAACTCACTCAGTGTTCTGATCCAACAATTTCTGTATAAGCAGAAGCAGGAAAAAAGGCCCCACTACACTTAACAAAAAACAACAGCAACTAAAAGGACTTTTTTTTTGTCAGAAGTATATTCTGAAGCTTCTTAATGTACTTTCAAATTTTCCATACTGAAAGAGCGATTGAAGTGTACACCATTTCTTTTTTATTTTCCCTCTCCATCTCTTAGCCTGTTCTTCTACCTTTTGCCCATCATTTTTTACTTTGTATGTTCTGTTCTTGTCCTCATGTTTATCTGTCTAGTGCTCTTTTCCCTTCCTTTGTCCATCATTTTTCTTTGTAGAGAGGAGGTTATACTGCTACTGCTCTTCCTGTGCCTAAAGGTAACTGCTCCTGCTTGCCATCTCCCTGTCTTTGTTTCCCTCTGTTAGTGGAAAGCTTGGAGGACACTCCTCTGCTCTTGTGCAGCTGCGTTCTTTGTTGCGTGGCTGATGTGCTTGGTCTGTTCATCTTCCTTCAGTGTAAAAGTTTGTGAGTGCCTAAATCCTATTGAAAATCAGTGTATCCTTATGTACTGATGAAATTACTGCCCCAGTGGCTGTTCTTGCAGCTTCAGAGAAGAATCTGGTCTAATTACAGAGCAAGGCAAGGCAACCTGGTGTCCACCAGGGATGGTCATCCAAGGTATGCATGAAGCTGGACCTCAGTGGGGGACTTAGCAGCTTTCTCCAGTGAGTATCCAAGTACATGAAGCAGTGTTGGGAAGGTGGGTCTGCCTTTGCTGCATGACTGGTTGTGCTGTACCATGTTTCTAGGTGCCTTCTGGAAGAGTGAATCTCTTGCTCCTGGCTGAGTGAAGCTGAGTGTGGGTTTTGACCCTCCTGATGCAAGAGGAGCAGCTTAGTCCTCTGCAGCTTGTGATAGGTGTGTAGAGTGGTGCTGACTCCCTGTTGCTGCTGCTCTGTTTTAGCCTAGAAGGATGGAACACTGTCAGCTCTTCTCAAGTGAATAATGTTTGTTCTTTGGATGTGGGAACCACAGAACTGGTACCTTGTGCAGAGGATTTGGGTTTAAGATCAGCCTCTTTTTGGTGCATTAGCAGTTTGCTAATTCTGGTCAGCTCTTAAAAGTGTGGGTGAAGGCTTTGATCCTGCTGTGAAGTGCCTCTCTCTTCCCATGCACAAAATCCCCATCACAGGCTTTGGGTGCTAGGGCCTTAGGACTTGGGTGCCTGTGAGCTTGGAGCTGCAGTGGGGAATGTGTGGACTCTGCTGTGTACTGGATCTGATTTCCAGGTCTGTTTGTAGATGCCAAATAATTCCACGAACTGAGGAAGTGCCTTTAGCCTTGCCTTCTAAGCATCATAGTTTATGGGAGCTTTTTGTTTGTGGTTGTGATACTAGACGGTAGTTGGGATTATGAATAGATAGCTGGTGGTGAAAAATCATTGGGACAGAGTCAAAATGAAGCAGTTTGATCTGCAGTTTGAAGGATACTTCATTGCAAGAAGTGGTAAAAAAGAAAAAAGCTTTTCAAATGAGGGCTGAGATAAGCACTATCAGTGAAAGGACTTTACAAAGGGTGCAGCTTGCAGTCATAAAAATAGGACATGTATGGAAGCAATTGTAGATAATGGTTTACCTTGAACTGTCCATTTCTTTTTATATTGTTACCATAAAAGTTTTTGATAATTTTAAGTAGCTGAAAACCCGTATTTCTTTTACCATCTCTAGTTAAATATGTCTGCTGGAAATCCCTGACTTCAGGGACTGGTAAGTCTCAGCTGTAAAAATGTGTTCAGAGCAGAAACTTAGCATAGGATAACTCAAATAGTCATGTGAGGTATAAATTACCTGCTGCCTGTAGAAAACAAATGAACAGGACTGGAGAAGATCCATTGTACTGTGCTGCAAGGAAGTCCACTACATAACAGAAATGGCAAATTGTCCAGAAAAGGAAGCTAATGGTTTGGATGTGAGTGGCGTTAAGGTGTTGCTCAGGAATACTGGTATCTTTGAATTACCTTGGAGGGATCAGCTTTCTTAAAGAAAATGTTGTCTGTAGAGACTATGCCAAGCTACTCCTAGATGAATGTAGGAATGTGTGCTCTCGACTGGCGTAGCAACTGGGTCTAGAATACTGCTTCTCTTTTGCTGGACCTATCAAGCAAATCTTGGAGGTTTCATTATAATTTTATTTTCTTTTCCTCTATAAATAAACATGTAATTTAAATATAACTTTTGTGCTGCCTGCTCTGAGACACCATGCATGTATAGGTTTGAACATGTTTACTCATATGGAAGCAAAGTCCTGAAAGTCATCACAACATATTCTGCTTGGTCTCTGATTGTGTGGTCTTCGTTAAAGTGCCTGTTGGCATTGTATCTGACAGATAAATAGCACTCGTGGGTTAATTCAATTTCCTTTTGAAGTATGTCTGTGAAGTAAAGAGAGAGTGTTAAGAAATAAAAATACTCCTGTGTACTCTTCATATCCTTTTTTATGAAGAGTTCTTTTTATGTTTCTGTTACTGTTTTGGGAGTACAGTTACATTAAGGATTGATCCCAGTGAAGTTTAGTGAGAAAATGTATAGATATCTCTGTCAACAGTAGATGAGTCCTGAGACAATTCCAGAATTATAGGAAAAATGAAGTGATTACAGGGCCAGAGAACATCATTCTGCCAGCTCTTGGTGATGAATTCTTGATATCTCTATCTTGATAGACCAATCTGAAGTGTTGTCTTACATGACTTTAAAAATTCATACCACTAATGAAGAATGTAAAAAATTCTGGGAAGTTTTTCAGTTCTGCAGTAGCAGCAGTTTGCATGTTCGCCGATTTGTCCACCAGTTATGGTTTTGATGAGACACTTAGCAAACCCTGCCCCTTGCTGTGCCGGAAGCAGCAGTCTCCATCTGCCCTTCTCCTGCCATTTGTACTCCTTCTGTGTGTTGGTTCCAGCAGTGATTTGGCCTCTGGGCAAGCAGAGTTTACTAATCTGGCTGTAAACTAGTTATTTCTAAAAGTCAATCGTAGATTTGCCCGTTTGGTGACCTTAGTTCTCCAAAGCATTCAGTTCAATATCAGAGGTGGGGAACCTCTTATGAACCAAGAGTCGGTGACGTCAACTGAGAGTGGGGGTGGGGGGGGAAGAAAGAGCTGGTGGCAGCATGCTTTTAGATGTGTCCCTCTGTTTTGATGAGTTATGCCCTCCACCAAGAACGTGACTGTCTTCTGGTAGAGTTGCTGCTCTGTTTTACAACTGAGGAAGCTGTGGCTGGGGTGGACAAAGGATTTCCTAGGTGGTACAGCATGAAAAACATTGCTGCCTTTGGGGACTACCATGTGCTCAGTCTGGCACCTCACACAATCAAGTCAGCCTATTTAGATGTGGAAAAAGGAAACACTAGGCCTGTAGCATTACTGATATATTATCTTGATGGATTAGTTACAAATTTCTGATACTAAAAATTTGAACTAGACCAATGTGGGTATTTTTCCCCTTCCTTGGTTTATATTTATGCAGTTGTAATAATTGTCATAAATGCTTTTTTCCCTCTGATTTTCAGTGAGAGCTAATAGATCAAACTGTATTTGCCATACTTCCCTTAATACTTTTATTACCAATATAATAGTTAACATAAATCACCTGTGTTTTCCTCTTCAAAATCCATGAGGGTGAAACTGGCTTTGTATTTCGTGAATAGTAGTATGACAGTGAATCTGTCAATTAACAGAGTGTTAAGATGTCTTAGGCAACGTGTATTTATCCTGCCTTCCATCCCTCCCCTGGAGAATGTGGGTTAAAAGTTAAAACAGCTAAGTCTTGTGACTGTATTTTGAGAAAGAGGATTCTTTGCTTTTGTGGTTGGGTTTTGTTTTTTTCTTTCTTGGTGGTATAGGGTTGTTTTCTTTCTCTTTTTTCTCCAGAGCTGTATATTTTTGTTAGCATAGGATTTGATCACATAAAAAATATGGTGTTTCTCTTTGAAATTACTGTTGCAATGCACAGATGGTTATGGAACAGAGAGCTCGATATTTGGTGTGAACTCTGGGGTTTGTTTTTTTTATTTTGCACTGAGTACCGCTGCCAGTTACTTGGTTGCTGCTTGCTTATACAGAAATGTTGAATTACCCCTGGTGTGATGCCGCACAGGGAGGAAGGTGTGGTTGCTTGCCCTATACCTGATGGCATAGTCCGTGGAGAGCCGTGCTGGTGAGCATCCATTGCTAAGGGCGGTGGCTGCTCTGGAGAGATGCCTGAAGGTGCCGTGCGTGTCGTGAGCTGGACCAAGGAAGAGCTACTTTGCTCTCTTTGAGATATTTCCCAAGGATAGATCTGTCTGACGACCTGAAACCAAGCTTGACCTTCATGATTTACGGTTGAAATGCAGGTGACATTTTCTACAGTCTGCTTTGTGTTCATTCTTGGTGTTTCTATATGCAGTCAGTTATACCACTGCAAAAAAAAAACAAAATTAAAAATTACTGCTGTTGCTAAAAACCACAGTTTTAGTGTGGAGTTATTAAGTATTTTGGAACTGACATACAATCTAAACTCTGTGTTATCTTTCTAGAAGGGAGAAAGAATACCATCTGAAGCTGTATCACTTTTGAAGTGAAAAGGGAACTGAACGTGTCCTCTCAGTACTCGGTGCTATGCAGAGTCTAACTTTAGCATCAAAGTATAATAATAGTTGTGGATTCCATATGTAATTCTGCTGATGCAGTCTGTGGAGTCATGGGTGATTAATATCATGTATGTGTCCTGGTGCTTTGTTCACAGATGATGGGAAACTACAGAAATCTGTTGCTCCTTCTGTTTTGTCCTGTGATCTGTATTCTTCGTTTGTACATAAAAATCAGAAACTTGAAATTTCCTCTTGGCATATATTTTATATCTCAGATGAATTATACATGCTTACATACACATACCATGTGTGCAAAGAAGAAAAAGATCCAAATTGATGGAGTTACTATTACTTTGCTTTTCACATCTTGAAAGTTTACAAAGTCTTTGACAGAGCAGTTGCTTTGAGCTACTGAGGTCCCCGAGATATAGTCTAATAGTATGTGCTAGTGGTGGCATGTGATTTAGCACTGAAGTAAGGCAGGTCTTTATTTTCAGTTGAAAACATTCTGTCACTTTTCTGGTGTCTGTGTGAGCTGTGGCTATAGCTCTTGTTACACTAGTCGGCATCATGAGTATAGGAAACCCGTGACACAGGAACTGATTTAAAATACAGTTTGTATTATGGGAAAGCTGAAATGTCAGTGAGATAAATAAACGATAAACAGTGAGAATTTACTATGTGATTTGTATTTCTGTGGTATAGTACTTGAATATGAAGCTGCTGCGTTTTTTTACCTCTTCAGAACCATGACTATTTGGAGGTTTCAAGATATGTTAGCACATACATTATTTAGACAATATATATTTTTACATACACGCTTATATGCATATTTATGATTAGGTTTTCTGAAGAAAAATTACATTTCTTTTTGAGCGGCTTAGAAGGAAAATAGAATTTGGAGGGGTTATTTTCATTCCAATTGTAAGAATGCTAAAAATTGTGTGAAACTGCCCTGAACTTTGGGTCTTAAAAATTTGTGTCACTGGATAGAATCTTTTTATACTCTTGAAAACTGTATTGTCAAAGTCAATGCTTGGAGAAACCTAATAAACACAGGAAAAAACCTCTGAATGGCAGACTGACATAGGTTGCAGGGTGTCTCTGTAGACCATTCACTTGGTCCAGTCCCTGCTCAAAGCAGGGCCAAGTTCAAGGTTGTTCCAACTCTTGGGTAGTCAAGTGTTGAATATCTCCAAAGATGAAGATTCAGTGACCTTTTGGTCAATCTGTTGAAGTTTTTGATTGCCTTTATCATAAAAACTTCATTTTCTAATTTCCTTAATTGGAATTCCACTTGCTGCAATTGTGACCTTTAACTTATGTCGTGTTCCTGCCCACTTCAGAGAGGAGCTGGACTCTGTTGTCTTTGCACTGCATTAAATAGTTGCAGAGACCACTGAGCTCCCCACCGATTCTTCTACTTCCTGAGGCTCAACAGCTCCAACTCCCACTGCCTGGCCTCAAGTATCACCATGTGTTTCAGCTTGTTGTCCTGTCCTGGACTCTGTTGTGTTCACGTCTGTCTTGTGCTGGGAAGCCCAGCACTGGACCCAGTACTCCAGATGTCTCACCAGAGCAGAGAGGAAGGATCATCTCCCTCAACTTGCTGATGATGCTTTTCCTAATGTATTCCAGAAGGCTGTTGGCCTTCTTTGCCCAGAAGGCCCATTTCTGGCTCATGGTCAACTTTTCATCCACTGGGACCCCAGCTCCTTTTCTGCCAACTTGCTTGTCAGCCCCCAGCATATCCTGGTGCTTGCGGTTATTCCTCCCTATGTGCAGGACCTGCCATTTGCCTTTGCTGAATTTCACAGTGTTCCTGACAAAACATTTCTCTAACTTGCTGAGATCACTTTGAATGGCTGTGCTGCCCTTGAGTGTACTCTGCCTCCCCAAATTTTGTCACCTGTAAACCTGCTGAAACTTTGTCCTGTCATACCAGTTTTAATGAAGCTGTTGTACAGGAGTGGCACCTAGAAATTGGCTGCTAGTGGGACTTTGAGTACCTGGTGAATATGTCATGAGGCCAAGTGATGTAGCTGTACTATGTAGTCCAGTAATTGGAGGTGAAAGATGGTTTATCTGGTGTATGTGATAAATCGTAGTGGGGTTTTTTGCTTTATTCTAGATAGCAATTTTAACCCTTCCTCTTCTAGACTGCTTATCTATTATCTTATTTTTCTGGTTTTACATTCTGGTTTAATGAAAATTTATGTCTTGGCCATGCTTCTTCCTTGCACCTCTCCCTGCACTCTGTTTGCAGCTTTGGAGGCAGGGTTTCCTGTTGGCGTGTGAAAGACAACACTAAGCTCAGGCTTGTTCACACAGGAAGGAATCGCTAAAAATGATGAAACTGGGGCACCGGAGTGTGAGAAAGCAAGCAAAAATTCACAGATACACCTGTTTTAAAGGCAGTTGGAGTGCACAGTCACAAAAGAGCAGTCAGTTGCTGGACTCATCTGCTACTTCCCTGAAAAAAACTCATTAAAATATATTAGACTTACACAGAGAAATTACCAAAGCAAAATAAATGTAAATTGTATTTTTCCATTAGCCGTATTTTGCATATCTGCTTAATCTTTTTAAAGACATATTGTGTAGAACCCTAGTTTTACACTCTAGGGTTTGAATGTTTCTTCCATGATGGCAGTAACGTAGATGGTCTTCCCTATGATTAATACACCTATGTTTCCATTTTTGAGGAGTGGAGAAAATGCAAATGCAGTAGAATGAGTTGCAGCACTTATTTGTTTTCCTCCTCTGCTTCTCAGCTGCATTTGAGTATTTTTTCACCCTTCTTGCTATTTCCTTTCCATTCCCGTTAGTCTGGCCTTGTCTTTCACAAGTGTGTATTGATGCTTGTTACTGCTTTTAACAGCATTGTCTCATGTGACTGTAACATATAACAGAGGATAATTAAAAGTTACATAAATGCTCCATACCAGTGAATGCTTATAATAATGGATTTATTAATACCCTTTTCAGACAGAGCATCCCTATCCCACAGTACAGCAGGGAAGCATTCTGTCTGACCATTACCCATATAAATATCCAAGGTCCTTCTAGCCAAAACTATATTAACGTTGTATGATCAAATTATAATAATATTAAATAAATTAGCTTGTAAGGTCTTGCTGTGCAACAAAAAAAAATCCTGTTACTATTTGTGGTGACTTTCTGGGTGTGACTAATCAGATATAACCAAATCCCAAGAGATCAGAGATATTTAGAAGTGTCTGTAGATAGTGATAACTTCTGCATGTGGTTACCTTGAGAGTGTCTCCATTTTCTTGTGTACTTTTACTGTACTAAAAAGATTTTCAGTTGTGAAAATAGTGTTGAGTGCATTCACTACTCTTCATTGTTAACATACGGCCTTGGGTGTAGATTTACACTTAGAGATTTACATTTGTTCTTTTGTACCTTGAATTGAGATGCATTGAAATTAAAAAAAAAACCCAAAACAAAGCATGGACCAAGTACTGACTTTCGTATTTCACGAGGGATCACAACCAATTAGATCATCAGCTCCACAGACTTTGTAATGACCTAGATGTGCCAGTATTAGAGTTCAGCAGTATCTGGAAACTTCTTCTGACTAGGGTTAGCAATAGCCTTGCCTCTCTGGGAAAATAAATTTAGCCAGGGGAACATGGACTTCTGCGTGAAGGAACTGCCTTTTGTCACTCCTGTTGGTTTTGGGGGGCTGTTACGATCCAGTTTAGATCCAGAAGAGCAAAGAAAGCTAAGTTTCTGTGCATAAACCAGAAGGAACTTAGAAGGGTCAAAATATTCCCAGAAATGAGATTAAAA
>VZTD01001019.1:153907-203631 GCA_013397725.1 Rhagologus leucostigma
GCCAGCTTGGCACTGTCCCTTGCGACACTGAGGGTCTCTTGCATCATCTCTGGTGCTCCGGTGCAGGGTCTGGGGACCCCTTTGGGGGGCCCTTTGATGGTCCATGACACCCCCTCTGCTGTGGGTGAGCTCCCCCCGGGTGCAGGGCCCCTCAGCTGGGCTCCTCTGCACAGCGGAGGATGGGCGGTCACTGCGCCTCTCACCAGAGGCTTTTCCAACACACCCAAGGCCTCTGTCCCCCACCCTTTGGCCTGAGAGTCTGTGTGAGCCTGGCAGCTGATAGCCCCGGGGCTGTGGTCTCCACCTCGGAGGTGTTAAGCTTGTCCTTCGTGAATGTCCCCAGCTCTGAGTTGTTACTTTATCTTATCTTCATCAGCCAGCGGGCCCAGGGCCTCTCAGAGCTCCATGCAGGATGTGGTGGTCTTCTCTGCAGTTTTTGTAAAAAGTCCTTCATGAAAACGTTTAAGTCATAAACTATAATATTTCAGTCTCTTACAGGGGCATGGATGACAGAGCTTGTGTATGAAGTCAGTTTTAAAGAAGCTTTTTTTTTTTTTCAATTTAAAAGGCTACTCTATTACCTCATACTGAGGAATGAAAATGTATTTTTCTTACGTTCCCTCTTGTTCTTGACAGCTAAAACTTTATCATAGTAGTTCATATTGCTTTCTATCTTCAAATAATTTTGCAGACATCATCTGTGATAGTTGATGTGGAAAACATCCTCAAAAGAAAGAGAATTTATTGTAGTCATATTTTGTGGGTGGGTTAATCCTAATTTTGTGTTGAAAAATGTTTACTTTATAGACGTCTTTAGGAGCAATTGAAGTAAATATCAGAGCTCTGGCAAGCTCTCAGCTCCATACACTGAGTATTGCTCTATTTATGGCCCGAGCGGTATGCTAGAGCAAATGTTCTGTCTTTAGAATGAATCAGGATGAAATCTTGGTGCTACAGGCAGTTATTCTTCGCAGGTCTAGTGATTCTTTTCCTGAAGCCTGTCTATAATGGATATAATCAAGATGGAATGATTTTTTGAGGTAATCACAGTGGTGCGAATTGCTAGGGAGAGACTAGATGATCTCTTGAGGTTTCTTCTATCCTAGTTTTTACAATTTGTGTGAATTTTCCATTGATGGCTCTTTAGGTGGCAACAGAGAAAATGAAACTGTGAAAGCAGGGGAGGGCCAGGTGATGAGGATCCTGATCTGGCACACTGCTGGCAGGAGTGGAGGAAAAAGTCAGATACTGTTCTAGCTATGCCACCCGTTCCTGCTAAATTCTTTCAGTTTGGGAACAGCTTGGAAAACGCCATGGTCTTGTGGGGTCTCGCCTCCGGAGTGGTTGCAGCTTCAGCTCAAGCTAATGTAGATCAGCTGCTTGAAGCTTAATGTTAGCTTAATTTAGTGTTAATGCCTCTCACTTCTATGTCTTGTCTTGGTCTAGCTTGGGAGATGGGAGGGGAGAAGATGACTTGGGCAGGAAGCTGAGTCTTGGAGAGGTAGAACTTGACACAGCTATGTCTTGTCCTTGCTGCCCTCCTCAAGAGGAGGCATGCTGTGACGAAGTCTTCTGTCTTGAGAATTTATTCTCCTTCTCTTTCCTGAATCCAGAAACAGCAGTAGTCTGAGTGCACTGGGTGCAAGGTATGAAGAAGCTCATAAGAGCGAGCAGGTACTGTGGTTGCCCTTTCTGGCATGCCAGTCCTCAGGAAGCTTCTCAAGAGCAGCCTCTGTGAAACTTCTGCATCCCTGATACAGCGTAGAGATGCTTGTTTTGAAGGCATTTACAGGATAGTAGGAAGATGTTTGTGAATGTCATCCCTTGGTATTATTACGAATGTGCTTCTGTATTTAGATAATATGCTCCTCTTGAACTCATTCAATAGAGTGTTTCCTTGTGGGCTCTTTTCAAATGCTGATAAGAAAAACAACAATAAAGAAAATACGGCATTATTTCTTTCAGTGCATCTTTAAAAGAGTTTACTTTGTATTTGCTGACATACTGCAGGTTAAGATGTTTCCAGTTAAGCTTGTGGCTTTTTGGTGAATTTGCTTATTAGGAAGCCAGACCTCTCTGCTTTTCATTTTTGAAATGGTGCTGGCTTGTTCTAATCCTTCTCCGCTTGTCAAAGCCCTTTAAACTGCTGGCCCCAGTCCATGAGATTTTTTCTATAAAAGAGGATGACTTAACCATATTTGATGCCCTTAAGATTAGGGGCTTGTCGAGATTTGTTGACTGCTTGACACTAGTATTTTAGCGTGCCTGCTGTGCGCAGCAGGATGTGGAAGCAGACAGGAGGATAGATCACTGGACCGATCTCATGTTACTGTCACTTGGTCAGTTGATAGAGGAAAGAGAGATGAGAAAAGTGGGCTTTCTCCGTGTATCAGGTTGGAAAACTCATCTGGAAAAGCAAAATAATCTGACTGTAATGCATGAATGGGATTAAGAATAAAAGTGATGGAGATGGTGAAAATGGCCCTTAAAGGCAAGAAGCCTTCCCCTGTTAGCCCTCCCCAGCTGTAAGCCTTTGGTTTGGTACCAGAGCCTGATGGGCCGGGGAGGGATAGTAAATCTGCCTATCCCTCTTGGGAGCAGTTTGGGTTTTAACCCTTTATGTACATTCCCTGTGTGAGTTTGTAGAAATAGTCACATGCATTTTTTTAATTTACTTTTTTGCTTTTTCTTTTTTTTAATTAAGCTGTGAAGGATCTAGTAGAACACACATTGTTTTCACCTCTGTATTTTCTCCCATATCAACTTCAGGCCTATAACACTGGTTTTTGTTCTGTTCTTTTTAAACTATAAATGCACACTTTGGGGACTCTTACTTTAAGTGGTTTACTTTTTTATTACCTATAAAACTTGGTCTGTGTAACCAAAATTTATGATTTTTATTTTTATTGACTTACATTCCCATTTCCCATGTATATTGAAATTGGTTTGATTTCCTTTCCCCTCCAAGAGCCCAGCGTTTATTTTGTTTTTCTAATCTTTAATTCATTGTCTTATGAAAATCATCAAGTTGCAACCTGCTTCATATTATAAGACTGAATTACAGTTAATTAAAAATAGATCTTTGTAATGGGTATTTTAACAGAATCTTAATTGTGATAACTCTACAGGATGCAACTCAGTAGGGGTTATCGTTAGGATGATGACATTTTCCACTTGTGGGAGTGTAAGTTGTTTGCAGTATTCCTTATGTTTATTACAAAGACTATTGCAGCTACCTCTGCTTTTAATAAAACTGTTTTCAGAATCTCTTAACATTGGAGCATGTAGCGATATTTGCTGTTCGCTTCTGGACCGCTGTCAGTACTTTGATCGTGTGTGGTGGTGGTATTAACTGAAGTTTGCTCCTGTGGTGATGCCCTCATAATTGCTTGGTTTTTGGTTACAAAACCTTTCCAGTAGGAGAGCATTGTGTGAGACAGCTTCTGTTTCATGGTGTCTTGGAGTAGGTAGCAGCAGCCACCTCTACTGCTAGCAGTAAATTCAGGATATTGAAAACTCAGAATGTAAAGAACAGGGAATATTTGTACCTAATGAATAAGCAGGAGCACAACTTAGGATATAGAAGAAATAATTAGCTTTTGTATTAAAAAAAAACCCAACCTTGAAATCTTTCATAGTAATGGATTAAACAGCAGGATGGAGTCAGGATTTGGCTTTCTAGTGGGAATAAAGCCACTTTCACTGAAACTGAGAGGGTTGTTGTTGGATTAGTGCTACTGGATGAGTGGTCTGCACAAGAATGAAGCTCAGGGGAGAGGGTGAAGGTAGAGCTGTGATAAGAGGAGTGATGAAGGGTCGGTGGGACAAGTCACAGTGGAGTGTTGGGCTCGCAAATTCTACATCGCCTTGTTTCAAATTATAATTTTAAACTCTGTTGAAGCCACTGAATGTCAGGCAGTGGAACATGAGACTGCTCACTCCATGGAAGGAGGAGGACAGGGTAGTCTGGTTAACAGGCTCACACCCCTGAAGTGTGGGGCTGTGAAGGTGCCGGTTACGGCACCAGTGCTGGAGTATGCATGGGGGCAACTACATTTGAGCTGCAGAAGCTGCCAACTCACCTACTAGAAGCCTATCCTGGAAGCAAGGGAGGTGAAAGGGATGTCCAGTGGTTGAGAGGGGAGCATTTCCCTTCCTGGGCCAGGACGCTGTGTCTCAAGGGTGGCTGAAGGGTTCATGAACCTGAGAGAGATGGGAGGATCCTTAAGGCTTGAGATCTGGACAACTGCAACGTTTCTGTGTTGGGGTAACATGGAAAGAAGAAACTATGTCACCAAAGGGAGTAGTTGGTAGAAAAGGCTGGGCAAACTCCAAGACACTGACAGTAGATGATGGACAACTGTTTGAAATAGGTATAATAGCAGAAGCTGTGTTTGCTATCTCCTACGTAATCAAATTCCGGAAATATTTTTCAATAGTGAGTCTAATTTAGGAGCTTCCTCGTAATTTCAAAATACCAGATAGTTGTATTCCTGGCAATAACCAGAGGATGGGTATAGCCCCAGTGCATCTTCAGCTAACGTGTCTCCTATTGCCAGTTGAACTGTTTTAAGCGTTTAAAGTCATGTACTGTGTCAGGTGTTACCTGCAAGTCAAAAAAGTAATCAAAGGGAACTGATAGAAAAACAAAAGCTTTGACTGTCAAGGAGTTGTTGAATTTAATCCTCGGGGAAGTGGTGGGTCTGGTTGTTCATGTAATTCATGGCGTTCTGAGTCGGGAGAATTTGTAGGGGTTGTGGATCATGGTGGTTAGGAAAGGATAGTTTTTTGGGTGTTTTGAATAAGAAGTTTTTGAGCTTAGCCAAAGGCATGCTTAATTCCAGCCAGCATCCGTATTGTCACATTGTTTTTGTTACACCTGGAATATTGAGGGGGAAGAAAAAAAAAAGTTTCTCCTCAGCGGTATTGCCTCTGGTTTTCATATCGCTTATGATTAATGGTGTTTATTAATTAATTTGTTGCATTCTCTTCCCTGAAAGATAATGGAATACAATGAGTCCACTTCTACTATGGTAGGGGGAATATTGGGAGCATAAACTTGAAGTCGATTCATTTCACTGGGGTGACACAAAGGATGGGATCAGCAGCCTGGCAAAGTTGGTGAAAAACCTTGGTCTTTACAATTGTGTGTTTCCCCATGAAATACAGGATTTTTTCATTGCTGTATTTTTGTCTGTCATCTAGTAAATCAGGTGATGTGACTTTCTTACCATTCTCAGTTCCTGATTTTTGTAATAATTTTTTTATGGTGATGTCTATACAACTGATGAACTTTAGAGTATACGAAGCTTAGCGTGGCTGGTGTCACCAGTTCCTGCTTGACAGTAGTATTTAACCAGCTCGTGTTACTTTTTTGTTTTTCCTTTTTTCCCCCTCTAAGCTCTTGTAAAAATGGGATGCTTTTCCAGGTCCTCCCTGGCTCCATTGAAATGGTGACTTTGTAAGTCTTAAAATTTAGAGTGTTTGATCAGGAAAACAAAGGAACCCAAGACAAGTTTAAAAAAACAAAGCTCTTAAAACTTACAGTACCCTTAACTTTGCAGACAACTAAGTACTGTTTTATTTAAAATGCTTTTTGGTCAAGAGCAGTTGCTGGACTGGCTGCAGTGACAGTGACTCAGGCCCTTACAGTGCCTCTTTCTGTCCTTTAGCTGCAGAGCCATGAAGGGCAGCTAGCACAGGTGTAGGTGTCCGTCGGTAGGTGAGATGAACCTGCCAATTGGCAAGAACTTTACCTGCTAAAGTTGCTCTTCAGGTTATGGTTTCTGGGCTGCGAATGTGAACAATTGCCAAGCCACGATTAAGGGGGTTGTTTGCCCGTGTTGGTCTGCAGAATGGAATGTCACTGGCTTGCTGCATGCAGATGGCGAGTGCTGCGGGCTGCTGCAGTCATCTCAGTAGGAGACTGGAAAGTACAAATTACCTTTGGAAATCAGGCTACTTCTGGATTTTGGACTTAAGTATGTAGTCAGATTTACAGATTAATGTCTCTCTCGAATACTGCATGAAATTATTTCCCAACCATCCCCTTCTCCAAAGGGGAGAAGCAGATATATTTCTGTCTAAGCAAGGACAGGAGAATAATCAGAACATTTGTGTGTCCCCTCAAAAATATGAGGGCTGTTAGAACAATGAGAGAAATGACAAGGCCTAGGGAGGCTGATAGAATTATGACCAGGTGTGTATTGTGAGGGTCTCTGGACACATGTACCATTTCCTAAGGTTAATGATGGCTTTCGCTGAGCTTTATCATGTATTGGGAAGCTTGAAACGCTGGGATGGAGAGTTTTCAGTGGAAATTCTCCAGGAACAGTACAGAGATAAATTTTATTCTCCTAATTCCTTCTGTAGGCATCAAGAGTATGAGTATGCTTCAGTGATTTTCTCTGGATTTCAAATTGTTACTAAAAGATTTGTGGCTGCTGAATCTGGTAGTGAAGCTGTTTTAAGCGGGCCAGTGCCTGATGGGAATGCTGTATTGACGGATTTTGGAATTTCTCCCTTTTCTGAACCTTTTACCTTCAATACGCTGAGAGATGATTATTAGTAATAATGCCAGTCTGCACTTTTAAGGAAGGGCAGGCTAGGAGAAAAGACATTAAAAATTATTAATTGAAACACTTGTGGTCAATTGATCAATTTTAGAGAGTGTACTTTCTTATTAAAATAGACACTCATCATCCACATTTGTAGGATGCCAGCCAAATAGGCTCCTTAAATTGATTAATAGCATCACTGGTGTCATGTAGTGCCCCTCATTTAGAGCCTGATTATGTAACTACACAGTCACATAGGTAGATGCAATGCTGTAGATACCATGCTGTTTTCTTGAAAAAGCGTTTTATTGATACATTTTTAATGGAAAGCAAAAGAAGTTTGCTAGTTGGCAAAAGTGCAGTGTTGGAATTTGTTGTGGGTTGTGCAAAGGCAGGAATAGGAGTGGAACATCATTATCCGCTATGTAAAGCAGGATGCATTCAGCTTATGACTTTTTTTTTGGAAGCGTAACTCTGAGCCTGGAAGTTTGGTTTCATCAGTGTGTACCACAACTTGGAATAGCATTTGCTTGGTTTTCTTTTTCTTTCTTTTTTCCCAACTTTAGGATAAATTGTGGAAGCCTGTCCTCTCTTAGCTGCTGTGGCTATAGCTGGAGAGGTCAAGGCCACCTCATAACTATTGTCACCTCTGTTTTGGAGGATCAAAATAGATTTGTTTAAGCAGCTTGGGTTTTTTCTAAGTTGTCTTGCATTGACTGACACAGTGAGGGAGAACTTGCACATGTGGGCACTTCTAAAGTGGTGACCATCTCCAGCCTGGGGCTTGGTGGAACGAGGCATTGGCTCTTGCTGCCTATGCCAGCCTCAGCGACATCAACACTGATTTTACAACCACCTTCTGGTGATGTATACATCTGCAGCTTGTTCAGCTTTTTTCTGCTGCTTGTGGGAATGATTTTGTTCCCTCTTTTAAAGGAGCTTTAATGGGCACAACTTCTCTGTTTTTGCTTATTCTCTAAGTGGCTTTGCTGTGAAAATTGGCTCAGAGTGCTTGAAACTATGGTGAAGGGAGAGCTGCACGGTATTTAGTCCCCGGTGGGATGGTGGTTAGTGCTGTTCTCTAACTTTTTTTACAACATCTTGCACAGTGTAAAAAGGGAAGACATGCCAGTGTTTATATAAGCTACTACATAGAAACAGTATTACATTTTTTATTCCTGCTCTGATTTTTCCATTGTCCTGGTGTTCCCTCTGAAGTCAACTGTGAGGATACACTTCAAAAATTTTTGAGCAAAATAAGGGTAATATTTGCCATCAGTATCAGCATTAATCTGTTTCAGAAATTCATGTGTTTCAGACTTTACTGTGAGCTAAACCACCAGTAGCTGTGCTCGCTACAGCTGGCTTGACCAAAAAGCAGATTTTGACACAGGTGTGCAGTGAAGTTGTCCTCCTTCCTTTGGACTTGTAGCATGAGGCCTTCGGTGTTCATTCACCCTCCCTCAGATCAGGTGATCAGGAGGTTGCCATCATACTGAGAAACATCCACAGAAATTATATTCCGAAGTGAACTGATTCTTAGGATCTGGTTATTTCATTTATAAGTGCATACAAGTGTGAGGATTGCTTGTTCTTGTCGTGGTCTCTGGGATTCAGCAGCATCCTAACAGAAGATAAAGAAAATCCTTGTTTTATTTTTGAATGGGCTAGAATTTAAAAGATTATATTACAACTTTGAGAATAAAGAATAAATACTGCTGGCTGTACCTGAAGTAAAGCTGGCTCGATTCTGGACTGAACATAAACCTAGTTGGAGTAAAAGCATTAAACCAGAAGTGGGAGAATGGGTGATAGTATCTAGTAAGGCTAATATGTATTATCAGGGCAAAATAAGAGTAGGAAACCCGTAAAGTTAGGACCTTTCCTGTGCGACATCTATAGTGTCAATCTAGTCTTGATGGAGCTCTCTTGCTGGAGAGGTTGGTCTTTATGCCTTCCCCCACTGTGGAGATGCAGAAAAATCACTAGCAGGTCTCTTCCCTCTTATCCTACTTAAAGCACAAGCAATTTTCCTGTGGTTTACCTTCCTTTTCATTTAAACTTTGACTTCATTTTCAGTACACCTAATCACGTTTGTTTCATATGAAGTCTAAACAAAATGTACAGAGTGTACATAATCCCAATCTGAAATTAGGAATAACCAGTTTTAAATATTTAAATATTATTTTAAATATTTCTTTCGGATGATCATAAGCCCTTATGAGTACAAATATGGACTAATCCTTACATGGAGAGTAATATATACTGTTTTGCTGAAGAAAGGGGAAAAATAAAGTCTGAAGGAGAAAAGATGATTTTTTTAAAATTAATTGCAGTTCTTTGTGAATTCAGAAATGTAGTTAGGCTTTTTGGCCAAGCTTTAAAATGTGTACTGCTTTTTAATGTGTCCTGTTTTGAATGATGTATTGGAAAGTATGCTTTCTGCACATTCTTTCAGACAATTATTTACCAAAAAAAATTCACCAAAAATTTGGGACTGAACTTGGGCATGTTTTTATATTAATATATACATACAAGTGTGTGTGCGCATACATGTATATATATAAAAAAAGGCTATAATTTTTGTAACAAGAAAAGGCTCATCATGTCCTTTGGCTTTGTGCACAGCTAAATAAAATTTTAACTCTAACTGAATTTGAACTGTGTGCGAGGATAGATAAGGTGGTGACCTGACAGACCTTGTGCTGCACTGTAACATGAGCATTTCTGTATGTCAGAGAAGCTGCCCAAAGTGATGGGTGACTGTGTTTATCATTATTTGTTTCATTTGGATCTAATGAAAAGCAATGCCATTCTGTTTAAGCTGGAATTGTGAAGGGAGTATCAGGGTTTCAGAGCTATCCATTCAAACTGAGTGTTGAAGTTTATTACTTATAGAATAAGAAGTCAAGGAGGATGTAGTATTTGGCTGTGTTTTTCTCTGCCCCCTGCAATTTATTGCAGTCTTCTAGATTGACCACTGATTATTACCTAAATCCAGTCATTTCAGGACTCCACTACTTCTCCAGAGTTTAACTAAGTCCTTTTTTACCTTTACAGTTTTATCAGTGTGTACATATACTTTGTAATTTCATTTATGTACAATGATGTAGTAGCAAGGCTTTTTAAGTATTACTAAAAGATGTCATCTTTCTCTGAAACTTTATCTAATAGTTGTCAAACCAGACACTTAGGTTCTAGGGAGAACAAATTGTTCTTGGAATTCATCTTGAAGACTCAGAAGTTCTGGGACTTACCGTTGAAGCTGTTCAGTTCAGAATAATTCATTAATGTCAAATAAAAGACCCTGTAAAGAATAATGTTTATTCCTCTAAGCCTCTACTGAAGGACTGTATAAGCACATCTGAAAAGTTTAGTCTTGGAATAAACCTTTTAAAGTGAGGAGCGGGATGAACATGGCCTGAAGATTGTGTGGTTGGTTGATTAATTGTTCATCCACATTTGGCCAACTGCATGCTTTTTTCTGTGGAAACCTGTTGTCAGAGTATAGTGGTTTGGGGAAAAGTACTCCAAGCATCAGAAAAACAACACAGCTGTATGGTCAGGTAGCCAAGGATGTATTTATTTGCGCTGCCATGATTGTAATGGCATTGAGATCATTCTGGTTTGGCATGAATGTATTGAAGGCATCACCCCAAAAAGGCTCAGTGAAAATTGGGGTAGATGTTCAGGAGGAGCTGCATCCACCCCCATCCCAGACTGCAGTCTCCTTGTCTTAGGTACCCTAGGGACCAAGCAGGTGGCAGAGCTGCTGCTTCTTGCTTTGAATCCTAATGTACTTTAGCACATGTGTGTATCTCTTCTCTGTGCTAGATGTCATTCTTCGTGGGAGTCTGGATAAATATTTCAGTCTGTAGGAGTCCAAGAGAGCTAGGTATCACCTAGCAACAAGCATCCCACTCTCTGCCTCCTGCTTGTCTTTACTTTTATTAAAGTATCTGTGAAAACCAGAAGTTGAAGCATTAAGGTAATTTTCAGAAATATTTTGAGCAACTTTAGATATTTTCGTTATGGTGGTACAGCAGAGCAACAAAGATGTTGGCATGGGGGCTGGCAGCTTAAAGTAAGTAACTGTGCCTTGTTTGAACAGCAGTCACAATCAAAGATTAGCGAAAACTTTAGCTGGAGACAGAATAGTTAGGATGTCGCAGTTGTTAGGATGCACAGCAAGTGATCCTTTGGTCTCGTGAGGTGTGCAGTTACTCTTAACCTAAACTGGATGAGTTTTAGGCTGCATTACTTGGTTCGTCTTGCAGCTTGTAGTGACTGCCGGTGGGACAGTGCCTTATGTTGGAACTTAAAATGAATTTTTTTTGCTGACAACTTTGTGGCAAAGTGTATTGGCTAGTTTCAGTTACAGCGGTACAGCACTCAGTTTACAAAGATCCTGGGGACCAGACCCAAGTCAGGAAGAGCAGACCCTTGAAGTGCAGTTGAGGAAGACTTCGGGATATGCTCTGTACAGTGCTGAACTGTATGCCAGCATCTCCTGTCCCTTATCAATTTTAAATGTCAAGGACTGTTGTGGATCTGTAGCTTGTGGTTAGTGTATGTTTTATCTGCAGCTTCTGGAAAATGTCTGCTTTATGGAGTTTAGGAATTTCCTCGCAAGAGTCAGAAACTTAGGGAAAAAGGGCAAGTATGTGGCTACTGTTATTATAAGGGTAGCTATTCTTAACACTGGGTTGAGGATAACCTATGTTCCTTCATCTCTGAATGGTGCTGAAACTGAGCTTTCAGTGATCCTGCCTTACCTGATGGCCAGGGTGGTCTTGATGAATCTGGGAGAAGTCATGCTGGTTTTGGGGAAATTTGGTGTGACTCAGGGCCTTTGAAAGGAGTTGCAGAAGTCAAAATACAGATCTAAGGTCTTTCAAGAAGAAAAGTGCATACTTTAAAAATAAAATAGATGATGTAAGAAGGTGACTAGCACAGTTATGCCCAAATAAGGAGTTTGTTTTGTAGAGGGGAAAGTTAATAAATCCTGATTCAGCAAATGACTTAACTTTGCAAATGAGTTGGTCTTTTCCAAATGTGTGTTCCCATACCTATCTGAATTAGAAAAGGGTAAAAATAGCACAAGGAGTGATTTGTTACTGTATTAATGTGAATTTCCTTTAAAATTATCAGTATGTAAAAGATAAGTGAAAGCGATACCAGTGCGGACTTGTTTTTTAAATGAACTAATGTGGGTTTATATGTTCAAAAGTGTTCGATTTGTAGAGATATGAGTACCTCTACACACATAGAGACTTCTGTTTTTCCGGAAATATGCTCGGCATGGTTGTCCTGAAACTCTTCCCATGCTCCTCCTTGATGTGGTCCAGGAGTCTTGCTCAGCTCCACCAGCGGGTGGGCATGCTGGTCAGGATGGGACTACCAGGACGTTTAATTTAGTCAAGACAGATTTTCAAAATAGACTGGGTGTAACCAAATTTATTTGGTTTTCTCTTGCTGTAGAAAAAGGAATCTGTTTGGTGGCATTCATAAGCTTTATAAACTGCTGGGGTCTGAAAACACTATTTTAAGGTAATAGTTGGGCTTTGGGTAGAAGAGGACATAATTGTGTGTTTGCTACTTAAATTTCATTCTTTTGGTTGAAAATGGTGGTTTGTGCTTTGCTCTGTCATTACTTAAAGAGCCTTTTTGCCCTAAAGGTTTCAAATCGCAAGTATTGCACAGTTGTCTCATTGGGTAGATTTTCTTCTGCTATAAAACCTGCTTGATGCAAATGGAAGATGTTTCTACTTGGACTTCAATTTCTGATTTCTTATTCCTGATAGTAGAAACTAACATTTCATTGTAAGAGACTGAAAACCAAAGTCCAAAGCGAGTTTTGTGGCAGTGACACATCTGGCAGAATGGATGGTCCCTTTTTTCATACGCATTTCAAAGTCCTTTCATATGAAGTCAAAGCTTTTCAGCACCTCTGAAAATCAGGCTAAAGATTTGCAAAGTTACTAGTTAAATGTCATTTTCAGAGGAATGGTTTGCTCTTAATCTTCTCAAAAGCAGCCTAAAATAGAAGCCCTTCTGTAGAGGAGAACACCCCAGTGGTGCAAGGATGTGGGCAATTTAGTGCTTGTTAATTGTGCAGACCTGAAGAAAATTAATGAGTAAACCCAGTTACTTGTCGTTGCTAAAGAAGTAGCTTTTCCATGAGTAGGACTGTTGGACATGATTTAATAACGCAAAACCAGCTGCAGCTGTGGCTGTTTGGATAGTGGGTTGTTAGTTCTGAAACACAGACCCGTGTTTGCTGTGTCACCATAGCCACCGTAACGTAATAGGCCTCCAGCGTTGGTGTGTAACTTGAGTCTGAGTTCTGTTGTAGGAACATGTGTGTCTATGTGCATGCAGAGAGGAGTAATGATGAGAAAACCTGAAGAACTGGAAACAATTAGAGGTCAAACTCTGTTTTCCTCTCATGAAGACTCCATGAAACTTTTGGATACATTGCATTTCATTTAAAAAATCTGAATGACTAAGTCATTTCCTGTTCAGGTTAGATGACCACATCATGTAAGTCCCGGATATGGAAAATGGGGTCCAGTTGTCCCATTTTTGGACGAAAGCACAGAGAACGCGCAGCTAGAAACTCAAAGGTGGTTCTTCAAGTGTGCAGTTTTAAAAGAAAAAAAATGGAATCAGCTACATGAAATTTTGAAGTAATCCAAATAATGCCAAGGGAGATTAAATAACAAAAAGGAGAGTCTACAAGATGCACCATAGAAGACAAATGGTCTACAACAGTTAGCATGCTTACAGGCTATGGTATTTAGTTACATTTGGTTAGGTCAGTGTTTGTGCTGATTTTGCAGCTTTTTATAATTCATACAAATACTTGACACTTACTTTCTTCTATTAAACTTAATGTTTTCTTAGAAATAAAATTTAAGTGCATGATATTTCGTCAGTATGACAGTAGCACACTATATGAATGGACTATTTTTATGTTCTTAAGGGAGCTTCTTGTCTTCTTTTCATTGTAAAGGTTTGTGTAGTATTTGGAAACCTGTCATGTTGTCACATATACAGCAGTGATGAAATACTGGAATGTGGTTTAAAATCAGGCAGGTGATGCTCTATTGCTTTTTGAAGGATGACCTTATTTTGAATGGTAGAAAAATAACAGCAGATTGTTTATAATAACTCTGACAGCAGATTTAGATTCTTGACTTCACACCATTTCCATTATTAAGAGAGACATATGTAAGTAGCATTTGCTCCCAGATATATGTACATATTGTAGCAAGGGGTTTAAGGCATCCTGTCTATTATTTAAATTTTGGACATCTGAAGTTTTTTTTCTCCCCCAAGGCTTCTTTAAAAAGTTGGACTGCTGGGTTTGTTTATGTTCTTTAAACCTGAAGGACCCTCACAAAACATAATATTTAAATCTCTATATGCTTTTTTCTTTTACAGATTAACATAGAATCATAGAATGTTTTGAGTTGGAAGGGACTTAATGGTTATCTAGTTCCAACCTCCCTGCCATGGACAGGGATGCCATCCCCTAGGTCAGGTTGCTCAAAACCTCGTCCAACCTGACCTTGAACACTTTTAGGGATGAAGCATCCGCAGCTTCTCTGGGCAGCCTCTGCCTTGCCATCCTCACAGTAAAGAATTTCTTCCTGACATCTAATCTACATCTCATTCAGTTTGAAACCTTATCCTATGGTATGTGCCCATGTAAAAAGTCCTTCTCCAGTTCTTTCGTAGCCCCTTTAGGTACTGGAAGGTGCCATAAGGTCTCCCCAGAGCCTTGTCTTCTCCAGGCTGAACAACCCCAACTCTTTCAGCCCGTCTTCACAGGAGAGATGCTCCAGCCCTCTGTTCTTCTTTGTGGCCCTCATAACTAAACTAATCATGTATCTCTAGGAAACCTTGAAAGAAATACATATTCAGATTTTCTAGTGTCTTGGACAGTTTTTATGTGTTAACTGTTAAGATCATGCATAGTATTTCTGGGAAATACAGTTTGAAATACTGGTAAAGAATGTTCGCTGTCTGTAGCCGCTGGAAAGTTTACCTGTACAAATGCAGGGTACTGGTACATAATGGGCTCAGAAGACTCATTAAAGCAGTTGGGATTTAGTGAGCTGAAATAGCAGCTTAGAAGTTAAAAACAGATTTGACTAAAATCATTAGTTACGAGGAAACATAAGGCTTTCTCCAGTATACTTTTTTGGTCTTATTTATCCATTTTTGTTTTAAGTGCTTATAAAACTTACTGTTCTTCTGTCCTCTGTTTTACTATGGAACAGACATCTGTGGTTAGATTTTTTTGTATTTACATACACAACATATTTGAGAAATTATTAAACTTCTCAGAAAATACACGAATTAAATGATTTAATATTTTCTTTTTCAGGATTGAAGTGGATCTAGGGACAAATGGATGACTGAATATTCATATGAAGAGGAAAGCCATAAAAGTTGGTTGACATTTTTACAGCCATATGCATTATATGTATTAATGCCATTATCAAAAATTTATGTTGTGTTATAAAACAGAAGAGCTTAAATAACTGGCCTGAGCTTTGTATGCTGTATTGTCTTTGAGGCAGGGAAATACTGTAGCTTAACAGCTGTAGCTTAATGCAAAGTTTTCTGACAATACCTGGATGTTCAGCAGAAAATCCAGTAGTATGTTAAGGAAATAGGTAATTCCTTTGAAGCCAGGTGTTTGAATGGGCTCACACCTGGTGGTGTTCATCATTCTTCCATGCAAGGATGAAGGGAGAATTAGAGGGGTGTTGTCTTCCATTAGAGCTACTGGCTATGGCGCTTAATATGTTGTGGAGTGGCACTCAGATGCCGCATTGACAGGTGCCGTTTAAGAAGTCAAACAGGAGATGATCTTTGAAAGTTATCTTGGTGCTTTGTTTTTGTGTGATAGAGGGAAAGTTGTTTTACACTGTTTATTTCTTGTGATAGTTAAAAAAGAAGAAGCTATTGGTGGACCTCCATGACTGGCTACTGCTTTAATACACCAAGCTTTGACCTCTGCCAATCTGAGTTGGTGGTGACTGTGAGGGATAAGCTTTTTCTGGGATGCTACGGTACCCAAATCCTACCGAGGCTGTTCTAACGCAGCTGATGTTGCCTGTGGGTTTACACCAGAGCAAGTTAATTGTATTGACAAATGCAGGGTTGTGGTACAGTGGGATGCAGGGCATGGTCTGGGGGATGCTGCACAGCAGCTTGGCTAAATAAAGCATTCTGAATCAAGGAGGGATATGTTATTCTGG
The DNA here is from genome assembly GCA_013397725.1 of Rhagologus leucostigma. Classification (NCBI taxonomy): domain Eukaryota; kingdom Metazoa; phylum Chordata; class Aves; order Passeriformes; genus Rhagologus; species Rhagologus leucostigma. Next base: position 169,740 of record VZTD01001019.1, read on the forward strand.
AAAACCTGTTTCCTTGAGAGATTCTGTCAACCCCTGAATCCCTGTCAGGGGTGGAAACAATCAAATAACCAGCAAAAACCCCTGGGTTTTTTTTTCAAAAGCACAGTATTAGTTCAGTACAAGAAATGTAAGTCTACAGTTCTGTTAACTTAGGAGAGTAGTTCAAGAGGACAGAGTCTTATTTTTCTCAGTGATAATTCGGTTTTATCAATCTTTTAGTAGTTCAGAAATTTTACAGTTTATGAACTACTGACCTGGGTACAGAAGAGTGTAATTCCTTCTTGGGTAAATGTCTTTAGTGTTCACAGCAGGTAGTGGACATGCTGATTCCAGCTCCTCCAAATTCACAAGCAGCATGAGATTTGAGGGAATCATCTGTGTCCTTGAATTTTGTCTCCTGAAGTAACAGCCATCAAAACAATCTCCAGAAGCATCCATAGAACATCTGCTTTATATACTTCAGGTCCCAGAAAACACCTCCAGCCTCCCCGAGCCAAATTTAAACCCCAGTAGAGACAAAGTGGTATTAGTGGCTGTGCAGTAATTGTACACAGTTTTTTCCGTGGGGTCAGGGGCCCATATGCCCACATGAGGCAGCAGTTGTTGCCTGCTAAAACCAGAGCACAAAATCTTGAGGAATTTCCCTTTGGTTTGATTGCTGACAAGTCAGCGGCTGCTGCCCATACCGATGTCTAATAGCTCGGCTTGGGCCAGCGTCGTGCCAGAGCAAACGCTGCCCTGCTCAGATCTCTTGGCTATGAATAGCAGAGTGAAAAACGGATACTGTCCAAACCTTACTTGCATCTTTCAGAACTGCGGTGATAAAATCCTGTATGTACAAACTCGGAGAGGCACTTCACTGACAGAAAGTGAGAGAGGGTAAAAATACCGAACTAATTATCTGTAAGCCATCTCTGGATATCATTATGTTACAGTGGACTACTCTTGCTGTGTGGTAATGTTTTATGTTGGATTGAGAAGTAACTGGGACAGGCTATGTCTCAGGTATTCGGTTTGGGAAGTGACACCAGGACAGAAAAAGTTAAGGATTTATTTCTTGAGAGGGGCTGTCGTACCCAGAGTCTATGCAGAGGAGGGACGGCTTCCAGAGCAAGCAAAAGCAAAAGACTTTTGAAAGAATTTGACGTTTTTGCAAGTTTCTCAGGGAAGACTGTAATTGCATGAGAGCTGTATCTCTGTTAGCTCTATATCTCTGTTCCTCTCTGCTTTTGCTTTTCTGGTTCAACACAGAGTGGCGGAATAAGGAAGGAAGAACTGGAGAACAGGGCGACCTCTTTCTTGTCCAGCCATAGTTCCACTCTCTCATGCCCTTCTGATGACATCAGTAATTGTGGGGAAGCTGCTCAAAATATGTGCAGATAAAGAAGGGGGTACTGAGTTATTTCTTCACATGTTTTCTGTTTGGCAGCCTTTGCAAATGTAGTACTCTGAATACAGCTGTTAATCTTTTGTATTAGGAAAGTACCGTGATTAAATCGTATCACTGAATAAGAAAAAAAAATGTGGTTACATGGAGGAATTTAAAGTTCGAGGCTAAAAATTCCTTTTCTGGGAAGAAATGATTCCAGAAAGCTTAAGCAATAGAGGTGGAGAAGGCTTCTCTGTGGTCACTGTTAAGATCAGTTGATAAAGTTCTGGCTCCAATAGGGAAGAGACTGGATTTCAGCCAGCACCCTGCCTTAGCTTTTTGTTTTATTGCTCCTCTGCTAATCGAGTTTTGAAAGATTTTCATTGCTAACGTGAAAATGTTGGTGTATTGCTGGATGTGTAAACGACTTGTGTTGCACTGTCTGTATGTTACATTGATATATTTAAGGTCTTCCTTGGTCTGCCCCAAAATATATGTAAACATGGTGTTGTATAAATAAGTGACATCTAAGCATATATGCAACTAATGAAGGAAAAATGAACATAATTCTTTCTTTCTTGTAAAATGAGGTTAGATGAATATCTAGCAGAAAAAAGAAATATGCAAAAGTAAACCTGACAGCAAATGTGTATATTGAATGCGTGCAGCTTATGGTGCTTCTGCATTTTCCATAATATTGACAGCTGCATCCAGAGGTTCATTTCTTTGTTGAATCATTTAAAGTTTATGTTTTTCAGTGTGCAGTGGCTGAATGGGAGTGTATGAGTGTATGGGGGTGAGGGGCAAGTAGGAGCTGGCAAGAAAATGGGTAACTGACAGAGAAAAACTACAGCTCAAAAGTTCTGAACAAAATAAAGTCAAGACTTCAAAACCAAGTAAACAGGACTGAAAGAAGGTCAGAGAGCAAAACTAAAGGGGAAAAGGGGTTGTTCAGATTGGAAAAGCACAGATCTGGATTGTACTTCACGAGTGATCATGGGTACAATCACACAGTGGTGTGTGTGTGTGTACAGTGATTGCTCACTGTAGGCTCAGCCCTGCTGTGAGTGGGGTGAGGTGAATTTGGAGCTGATGGCCGTGGCTGAAAAATTGCTGGGGTAATTTCCAACACTGATATTTTCTGAGGAGAAAAAGGCGTTTAGGATGGCTTGCAGCAAACCGCTTCAGCTTTGTGAGTTTGCATATGAGCTCCTTCCTGTTCCCTTTGCCTTTGCAAAGTTATGGAATGATTTCTGGAAAGACCTTGGTGTTCTTCTTGTGGTTTCATGAATAGCTTCTAGAAATAACACTGGGCGGTTCAGTTGATCAGGTTTAATGATGTTCTAAGTTACTTAATGCTGAAAAAGTGATGAAGAACACTGAGTTTAGTGGTGTAAGGATGATTCCTAATTTTCTGTGTGTCGTGTCTTTAAAAAAAAAAAAAAAAACACCCCAAGACCAACTTCAGCTCAACTATTTAGAGGGAGGGACTCAAGGGGCTGTTTCTTGAACTGTTGAAAGTCCACCCCATTTCAGAAGTCTCCCAGCCTCTGGTGTGCCCTTGCCTCACCTCCTCTGGCTCCTGTGCGGAGCAGGGCATGGGAGGGTGCAGAACCCCTGAACGGCCAGTTGTGTGCCTGGGGCTCTACCCCACACTCCACTGCAGGCTGGGCAAGCCCCTGGGTCATCTCATCAGACTCAGGATCTACCCTGGTTTTGTGTGGAGTTTGGATTCGTTGGACTTTATCTTTTTACGTTTTCATGATTTTAATGTCTGGTCATGATAAAAAATGATTTTTTAAAATGTATTTGAGAATGTTTCAAGGAAGATTTATGGTTTTATTTGCATAATCAGAATAGTGGTAACAGTGTGGTGATATGTTTGGTTTTTCTTGTCAGTTGTCCCCTCTGTATTGCAAACAAATGCAGTTTTTATAGAAAGAAAGTGGCTGCTCTTAAGGGGTCTTTCTCACCTAGTGTCATTCAGTGGATTCTTGGAATCTAATTATGACTAGAAACATCAACTTGGTAAAATATATTAATCTCAAGGGAATTACTTTGCACTGGCCATCAATCCATCTTTCTGTCATGTGCTTTTCAGTTTAGATTACTCTCAGGCAAAGAGGCTGCTATTTGATGTTTTGTCTTAATTCATTATGATTATAAATTTGTTGGATAAAACAATGTAACAAATGACTACTTAAAAATGACTGATGGCCGCATTCAGCAAGGCGGGGGCACTGTGAAGTTCTTTTGGTTTCATCTGTTGTCTAGCATTTATCAAGATGGGTCCCTTAACAGTTGATTGGTGGTTGATTTTTAATGAATATTTCACAATGTAAGTAGATAGCAGGCAGTTGTCGGGAGCTCAGTCATATTCATAGGACAGATCTGCTTTTACTTGCTGTCACTGAAAAATGTAAAAGTTACACTGAAACTGTAGAGTGGGAGGAAAGCTTTTCCTCAAATCTTATATTCAGGAAAGGGAGGAGCAGCAGTGATTTTCTTTCTTTTCCTGTTCCTTACATTAGCAGCCACATACTGTGCTGTGTTTTGCTCCTGTCTTTTCGCACTGGGTGCTGGAGGGCTGTGCATGGTGAGCACTGTAGCCCCCCAGGTTTGCTCACTGTAGGCTCAGCCCTGCTGTGAGTGGGGTGAGGTGAATTTGGAGCTGATGGCCGTGGCTGAAAAATTGCTGGGGTAATTTCCAACACTGATATTTTCTGAGGAGAAAAAGGCGTTTAGGATGGCTTGCAGCAAACCGCTTCAGCTTTGTGAGTTTGCATATGAGCTCCTTCCTGTTCCCTTTGCCTTTGCAAAGTTACGGAATGATTTCTGGAAAGACCTTGGTGTTCTTCTTCGGCTTTCCTTATGAACAGCAGTACAGAATTTGTTCTACACAGCTCATTTCTTCATTTCTGCTCGACAGATGCTTTCATAATCTAAATGGTTTCTTGTTTATGGATCCTGGGTCTTGGCTACATTCCATTCATTTCCTAACTATTTTGGTGATACACATACATGTAGATTATGGGCAAATCATATTTAGCCGTTGGCTTGTGATCTGACCTTGTTTAAATAAAATTGGGTTATGATTTTGAGGGCTTTGTTTTTGTATTTTGTTTCTGCCAATGTGGATCGGGGGTAAAAAAACTATGGGATATCCTAACCATTGCTTTTAAGTTTTCTATATAAAAAATACAATACATTTGAGACGTGTTATTTTACTAGTTGAAGATAGCTGTGGTCTTTTTTGCACTCTCACTCTTCAGAAGGGCATAGAAAGTAGGCACAGGGTGAGTTAGACTTGCCCTGTCAAAGCTTGGCCTTCTGCAAAATCTCATGCTTTGCTCCAAAATCAATACAGAGATCTTTGTATGTTATAAATAAGGTTGTATTCTCAAACAGTCAGAGCAAAGTTGCCCGAAAGTCTTTGTTCCTAACTGGGAGAAAGGTCTTTGGCTCAGCAGTGGTGTGCAGGGTTTGCATCCAGTGTCTGCACAGACTTCTGCTCTGCTTGGAGCTGCTGTGGAATATTTCAAGTGCATTGGTTTTTGAATTAAAATCCTTTTTATTAAACAGTTTTTTGAAATAGGAAGAATGGAGAACTGCATAAAAGAGGATGGCAGCAATTTTCATGTGAGGTGATGTGTGGGGGAGTAAGGCAGCCCACATTGTAGTGCAGTTCACAGGAGAGTAGTTTGTCTAGAATTGACAAAATGTGATAAAAATGTGGAATATTTAAAATGTTCTTTTCACAGTTCAAGTCATTAAAATTACTAAATGTCATTGTAAAGCAAAGGTAGATCTTGCTGGTGTTGCCCAGATCACTTCTCCACAAAGAGATAGGTGATGAGGATGGTCTGTGGGTAGTAAATTGTGGATGTAGGTGAAAGCTGTTTAAGAGCTTGCTTCATCACCTACTGACATAACTCAGTTCTGCAGAACGCCTTTTAAACTACTTCTGAAAGGTGATGGATAACCTTTTATGATTTTATTTAGTAAATGCGTTAACATCTATAATTTGTATTACTGCTCTTGATTGTAAGGCTTGGGGTGTGGTAACTTCATCTGATTATATAAGGTCTCATTGAGCTTTTAAATGCGTCCTGTGATCACAATCCTGAAAATGTTGCTTTGTTTTTTAAAGTTTGAGGATTTTTTTGTTGGGCTGAGGGTTTTCTTTGTTTGGTTTTTAATTCATATTTGGAGTGAAAAAAATCCAAAAAACTTCATCTAGAAAAGATCAGCAAGAGCTGAGAGCAGAGTCAGAAAAAACTAGCCCATGAGCATAAAACAACAAATAGCTTTATAATGTGGACAAAGATACCCTTGGTTCCCATTTCTGGTGTTGCAAATGTGTGATGTGTGTTGGTGTTCCCCTACTGGGAGGGAGAGATGTGTTAAAAACAGAGTTCCTGCATCTCAGGTGGAGCAGAAACGGATACCGCGGCCTCTTATCTCCGAAATTTGTCTTGTAGGCTATATATTAAGTAAAATTATGGAAACAGCCTAAAGATCTAGGTGAGAAATTTTCAGGTGAGCATTTCCTTGGTTCTGGCTATACTGGGAAGTGGGCCAAGAGTGTTACTGGTTTAGCTCAGATCAGGAAATGCTTCCATGCATGTCCTGGCCCAGCAGGCTTTGTTTCACCTCATGGCATGGCCCAGGGCTGCACAAGCTAGGTGACTTGGCAGAAGCCTGGTTTGGTGTTTCCAAACCACTGTCTGTTTCAAACCACTTTCTTCAGTTCCTCTTTCAGCCTTGATATCTCTTCTGGGGACTAGTCCTAATTGATGGGACATAATCCACAGGGAAGTAGATCGCAAATGCCTGGATTCGTTCTTTTCAATTTCAGTCATTTTGCTGAAGGCTCCTGTCTTCCACTAGTCAGCAGAGAGCAGTAAGCATCTCCAGAGGGCAGTTCTTCCCATGGGATTTCTCTGTCCTCCCTGGAAGAACAGACGTCTCTTCTGCCTGTAAGCTATGATGGTGCAGAGACTATGAGTACACTCATAGAGGCTCCAATCTGCTGGACTCATTTTCCAGCCCTTGGGTTTCCAAAACACCCCTGAGCATCCCTGCTCTTGCAGCCTGACTTCTCTGCTGCCGCACGTTCTCTTGGGAATGAAAGAGCAGTCACCACGCTCATTTCACCTTTTAATCCTAGTGCACTTAGTGAAGAATTATACTAATTCTAATAATGACTAAATTTATACTACTCCAGAGAGGGAAGCACAAGGCATTTAATTTCAAAGCTGTTTGACAAGACCATTTTGATGTGCATATTTTCAGAAGTATGACACAAGTTTCCAAAGTGCCTAATGGGGAGAAACATGTTTAAATTCATCCTTTCAGGTTTTCACTTTCCAAGAAACAGAATAATCTTCATTTCTGTTGAGCATGATCCATCAAATAAAACAAGTTTAAAACAGATATACAGGACTTGCTACTTCAGCTTGTTTCATAATGACCTCTTTCTGGTCATTAGTTATAAGGATGTAAGTTTGCATGGAAAAAAAGGACATTTCTCTTGTGTGGAGGTATTAATTCTCAATATCATGTAGCATCACGACTAACTGCATTTTGGAGTTAATCTTTTCTTTGCAATGAGAAGGGGAAAAATTGTCTCCATCTGAACAGTGGTGCTGATTAAGATACATCGAATGAGATACTGAAATACTACATGTGTGTTCTTGTTTTCCTTTTCCTACATATCTGACAGTAAGAATTTAGTGGTAGAAATAAATGTGTTTGGATTTTAGTATTTTTGACATGCTGTGGAATAATGTCAAACAATGGCAATTTGTCACTTCTCATATGATGGTGTAGAAGAATGTGTTAGAATTCAGTAGCTTGCACATAAGGAGAAGACAGTTAGTTTAATAGTGATATCCACTGCTAACAGACCTGAATAACGATTCTGCTGGATACGGTATTTCATATACTCAAGGACACGTGTCTAAAAGAGAAAATAAGCTCACAATGTTAATCTAAATCTTGACTTGCTCTTGTGCATCCCACGTGGTGATTCATTAAGTCTTTCTTTTGCAGAGGTTTGGTGATGAGTCAGGAAAGGGCAAGTTCTCTGCTTTGAGGCTGTCACCTTCTTTTGAACTTTGCTATTTACTGAGTGTTTTTTGGTGTTCAGTTTGATAGCAGTCAGCTGCAGTTGTGATTGCAGTCAGCTGTGATGGACATGTGGGCATAGCTCAAGTGAAAACAAAAGCCTAGGCTTTCAAACATGATAGGTAAGCATGTGCTGAGTTTCCACCTTAATTTTTAAGTAATATAGAAGTATTTCAGTATTTGTATTAGGGAAAAAAAAACCAGGAAAAAAAAAAAACCAAACAAAAAAAGCCCAACCACTAAAGCCTAAACACGTCATAAAAGGTGTCTTAGAAATAGCGAGATACAAAACATTATTTTTCCCTGGCTTTATTTTTTTTTTTTTTTAGAGGATAGTACAACCCTCAAAACCCAAACATTTGGAGTTCAGTCTTAGTTTCATTTAAAATCATATGAGCTTGGGCTTAGGTGTTTCTGAAGTGAGATGATAGTGAGAATCTCTCTTGCAAATTAAGAAGTAAGGAGTTTCTGTTGGTCTTAGGAAGACGAAAATTAACTTAGATGTGTAGGTTGTCTTAAGTGCAGTGGAACTGAGATGATGTTTGCTGAACTACTCTTTGGAGATTTACATAATGGATGAGATACAGGAGCTCCAGGCAGCATGACAGTGGTGTTTATTTTATCACAGGATGTAAAACAAGTGAATTGCCTTAATAATCTCTGCAGAAAGCAAGGATAACGTTTTTTTTTATATGGAGAAAGAGAGCCAGAGAGTTCATAATATCCTGACTGTTCACGTACAAGGAACCAAACTTTTCTTTAGAATGGTCTGAATCCATTCAGCCATCATGCTTTCTTACTGAGGACTTCCAAAGCTCTTCAAGAAGGACAAGCAACATACATCTCTGAAAATGTCTTTTATGTAGTAAAATGAGGTGATAAATCATGGCTTGATATAAGATGCTCATAACAGGCTGCGTAATTATTCTAACTGCTATATATTTAAATATATGGAAAGCATTTATAAACCAAGCGTACCTGCTATTCAGTTCTATAGCGGTAATGATAATTTGAAAAGTTTTAGAGCCTTTGTCATTTCAAAGTGGGTGCATGTTGGAAAGAAGCTTTAATACTAGAAGGTTGCAGGATTTAATTTTTTATCAAACCAATTCACCCACTGTGCTTGGCATGTAAGTTTTTGTTATTCTACTTCAGCTGATAATATATTTTTATCATGGAAAATGGACAAAGAAACACTGGAAAAGTAAAATAGTTAAGTGTAGGTGGTAATAACACCAAACTCCTGGTGTATGCTTTTCAGCCCTGTATTTGGCTTCAAGCAAGAATCTGACTCTTATGTTACTCTGAATACAAATGTGCCATTGCTCTTTGATCTGTAGCAAAACTTCCTAATGATCAAGGCTAGTTACCACTTTTGCTTGAAGGAAAAGATTTACTTTTGGGCATAGCAAATTTCCAGAAGAGTTAATGATGTCCTTAGTTTCTGGTTTTTGTGAGCTATATGCAGCTTAAGAATCCTTTTGTATTAATCTGATGTCACTTGCTAGTTCTTTTAAAAGAGCCTGGGCAAGTAAATCATAAAGTGTTGCCCAGAAAAAGGCATTTATTTACCTAATGTGAAACCAGTTTATCAGGAAAAAAAGTTGTAATTTATTGAATGTAGTATTATATGAGTTTCTGCTTTTGTTGATGAAAAAACTTAACATATTTTCAGTGATTTCAGCAGTGATGGAAAGTACTTAGCCAATGTACTAGGTGTGCTGTGCTCCACTCTTAATTCCCAGATGCAGGCTGGGATTAATTTTGCCAGATTTCTTCTGGATACTAGATAGCATTTATTGTTTATGAGTTGATGTACAAAGTTAGATTTTTTTTTTGCCAGTCGGGTTTTTTTTCCTGCTTCTAGTAAATGTGTTATTTCTGTCAAGTCACAAGTCTATATCAGTAACAGTTACTGCAGTGTGCAAGGGAGGGCACCAAAGTGATAACCTGTCTGCTTATATTTGCTGGTGTCTTTCCACAGTGCAGTCTGGTGGGATCAGAGACTGAGGAATCTTTTATAAGAACGGAGTTGTTTTCATCAGAAAGTGTTCTAAAACACTGAAATTCTTCCACCCCGTTGGCTCTGAAATCTCCCACGTGGGGATCTTTAGAGTAAATAAATAAAAGATCACACCAGGCAAATGTGATTTAAAGTGTTTGTAACTGTTCCCCAAACAGCAGTAAAATCCTAAATATGATATGAGCAAGGCAAACAAGGGGAAAAGTTCACTTCAGCCTCCAGACTTTCTATTTGCGCTATATAGGTATGCAGCACCCGACCCTGTGGGCACAGAAGATGATACTGAAGAGTCGTGGTGTCCAATGGACACCTCCCAGGTTAGGACAGCTTCCTCATGCCCTACTTCTCCATAGCTCGCCCTTCTTTGGGATGTGTGTACATTTGTATCACAGAAGTCTCTTATTTGTAGTCCAAACCTAAGTGACCTACCACTATTTGCTTGCACAGAGCCAGAAACATTAAATGGTTTGAGTTGGATGGGACCTTAAAGATGCAACCCCCCTGCTGTGGGCGTGGACACCTTTCACCTAGACCAGGTTGGTCAGAGCGCCATCCAAACAGGCCTTGAACACTTCAGGGATGGAGCATCCACAGCTTCTCTGGGAAACCTGTTCCAGTGCCTCACTACCCTTGCAGTAAACAATTTTTTCCTAGTATCTAATCTAGCCTTACTCTATCTCTGTTTGAAACCATTCCCCATTGTCCTATCACTACATGCACTTGTAAAAAGTCTGTCTCCATCTTTCTTGTAGGCCCACTACAGGTATTGGAAGGCTGCTGTAAGTTCTCCCTGAAACCTTCTCTTGTCCAGGCTGAATAATCCAAATTCTCTCAGCCTTTCTTCATACGAGAGCTGTTCCATCCCTCTAAACATCTTGGTGGCCTACTCGCTCCCTCAGGTCCGTGTCATTCCTGTGCTGGGACCCCAGAGCTGGATGCAGCACTGCAGGTGGGGTCTCACCAGAGCAGAGCAGAGGGACAGAATCCCCTCCCTGGCCCTGCTGCCCACGCTGCTTTGGATGCAGCCCAGGACATGTTTGGCTTTCTGGGCTGCAGGTGCACACTGCTGGGTCGTTTCCAGCCTCTCATCCACCAGCACCCCCAAGTCCTTCTTGGCAGGGCTGGTGTTGATCTGCTCATCGCTAGCGTGACTGTGGTGGTTTTGTTAAACTGTTGTTCATTTAGTTAAATATCCTGAAGGTTTCAGTTGAAAAAGTTTACAAGTTATACAAATCTTAAAGAGTAAGCATGTACTGCTTGTTGTGTTGCTGTACCATGGAGGTGTCTGCTGCCTTCACTTCTTTCTAAAACAGCAACTCAGAAATTCTTAGCACACTTTGATGAACCCATATTCCTTGCTAGTGGAGAGTGAAGACAGGCGTTTCCATCCTGTGTTGGCTTGGACTGCTTTGAACCCTGGGAACATTCCAGATAGTCAGCCATGATTCTGCCCTGCATGGTTGCATGTGACTACTAACCTCTTTGTAGGCATTTCAGAGTGATGAGCATGTGAAGCACTTACTGGTATCCACCTGCAAAATTTCCACAAAAATTACCCAATCCAGGTATAAACCTTTACATCTGACCCTAAAGCAGTTGTATGGCAGAATGGGAAGGATTGTTTGGGAACCCATTTTAAAAGGCTTTAAAAGGCTTGCTTTGCCTTCTTGTACAGGACTTGATAATTAGATATAGTCATAACAATATTAACAGTGATCTCTTGAATTAATCTAGTAGTTCCTCACAGTTGACTGGTGATATGACTTTTTTTTTTCTTCCCACTTGTGGTATAGTCTGATTAATACTTAATTTTGTGTTTTGGAGTAATAGGTCTAATCCACTGATTTTGCAAGTATTCTTTCATGTTGCAAATAAATTTAGAGTTCTGTTGTTTTTCAGGCACATGACCAGCTGAGAGTTGTCATTACTTAAGAAAATGCAACCAGAACCAAACCAAACTCCAAAACCGGAACAATAACAAGAACAAAACCACCATAAACTTCCAAACAAATGACACAGTACAAATGGGAACCACCACCCCTGAATGTTTTGGAGACCATTTTAAACTTAAAAATAAATGATGGTAGAATTTCACATTTTTCACCTAAGAGTGGATAATTTATTCTTCCTGGCACCAAAGAGGTGATAAAATTACCAAGCTTTTTTCTAAAAATCTTGAAATTATGAATTCATTAATGTCTTCAGACAGTATAGAGTATACCTCCGCTTACATAAGGCACACACACGCAAATGTTGGATGAAAGCTCTGTCTTGAAGGTGCTGAGCCAGGGGGTGAACATTTTAGGAAACAGCATTAACAATGATGTAACTTTGGTGCTTTTCATCACCCCATGAGAAGTGATTTTTAAGAAAATATATGTTTTCATGAAAAAAATCTTAAAATTTTTTTTTAGTTTACATGTGAAGTGGTGACTTGGCCTGAGCTCTCAGCATGGAAACCATTTTCATGAATCGCCTACACTGATTGAGAGAAGCACTCACCAGATTTGTGTCCAGCATCATTCAGTGTCTGATGAACACTGCTCTTGAAACAACTGTGGCTGTGATTTTAGTGGTGAGAATATTTCAGTAATGTTTATTGAATTTCAGCATCCAGAATAATGATGGAGGCAGTTTGTCGTATTATTAATGTTAGAGGTCTGGGTACCTTCAGAAAGATGCAGTACACATAACACTCTATGTCTGTACGGAGATTGTTGTTTAAAAATATGAGCAGCTTAACCCATCCAGTTCTTGTGGTGCAAAGTAAATCTAATAAAAACATTTTAGTCTATGTGAGGCATAGCTAATGTGGACAGGAAATCGTTTCCATCATTTTACACAGTGTAACTAAGCCACGTGTTGGGAATAAATATGTGATTTATACAGGCACAATTTCTTTTTATGTCCTAATGAGAAATGTTAAATATATTAGTATGACTTGGGGCTTGACACATGCTCTAAAGGTTATGTATGACGCCAAGCAACCAATTATCCCAGTGCATTATTTCTTGAAAGCCTTGACATGGGTAAGGTCACTATACATTTTTAAAGGGAACATGATACTGGGTTGATACAGGATGAAAGGATGATACAAGTAACAATATTTTGTTAGATCTTCCTGCTGCGCAATGTATAATCAGGTGCTCTGACTTTAAGAACACTAATGAGGATTTAAAGACCCAGTGGGGCACATTTAGCAGTCACACACGATTCTGTCAGATGCTTTTGCAAAGGGCACCTCTGATGCAAGGTACAGTTCAAAAACAGGTAGGAATGAATAGTTTTATTGTACAGCTTGGTGTAATACTTCTCTGTGTTTCAGTGAGCATGGCCATAGGTTGCAGTGTGCTGGTGCTTTGCCAGGTGCTGCTGTTTGGCTGTGATTTTTACCAGTCATGACACCAGCCAGGAGCAGTAGTACACGTGGGCAGGCTGTATCACTGCGTTTTCAGCGACTGAATAGTCACTGAGAGGAACAAAGGAAGAGGGCTCTGAAGCTGTTATTTGAAGTCCATACTAAGCTGTAGATGCTGTGTGCTGACCATCTCATTTGCCTGTAAAATAAATGTCAGGTAGTGAAATCCTGCGGAAGAACAGACGATGGCCTACCTAGCTTAAGGTACTTTTTGGCAGTGATCCGTACCAGGTACTTGGCAGAAGAATGTCAGTTCATTCTGGAGTGCAGCTCTTGAGACTGGAATGCCATGGTGTAGAGCTGATTTAACTTCCATGTTTTTGGCATGTTTTAAACATAAAGAAAAGATGTAAAAATATAAATGTGCTTTCTGTTAGAGCAAGTGACTATCTACCTTATCTACTTCTGCTTTCAATAGTCAATAATGCATGCTTAGGGAAAGGATGTAGCAAGGCTGTTGTGTGAGTGATGGTATTGCCCAGTACCTCTTCTACGTCTGCAAAACATCTAGGACACAGATACTTGCATAAACAAAGGTTGTATCTGTCTTTTTGTGCTCGATGATAGCTCTTGGTAAACAAATCTGTAGAAAAGTCCAATTGTTTTTGAACCAATAGCCAGCTCATCAGACAAGCAGACTTGTCAGGAGACCAGCTTCTCTCTGTGTGTGAGTCATGGCTTCCAGTGCGAATCCCATGGTTTCCACTTAGCACCTGCTTTGAGTAGGAGGTTGGACTGGAGACCTCCTGAGATGCTTTCCCACTAAATTATCCTGCAATCCTAAGAAAAAAACAGATTGGCTATAGCGTTCATTGTTCTCCCAGTTTTTCCATGATATTTCATTCTGTAAAACGATGTGGTATAAATGAATTACGCATTAGCTTGTCTTTTGCCTAGACAGACACTCATATATTTTGTTTATAACCTCAAATTTAATATAAATGCCGAGTTTGATTGGCTTTATATAGCAAATTTGGTATCTGCCTTTTAAAGAAGTTTTAATGAAAGTTCAAAGTGTCTGTTAGAGTAATATTGTATGTGCTACTTGTATATCTCTTTCTGATGTTTTCCTGTGATTTTTATGCCTCTATCTATAGTTACTTAAAATATTTTTTAATCTTGAAGTTTGCCATTATTTTAATAATTGGCAGTAGTTTTGTGCAGAGGACTTGTTTTTTAAACGTGTTTGAGGAATCACAATTTTTCTGAGAATCTGTGGAAATGCATGCTGGCGACATTTAAAACTTGCTAATTAGAAATTCCTAACACTTAATTAGAATTGCCTTTAAAATGGGCCCTAATTCTACCATAATTTATTGCTTGTGGAATCTAATTTGACAGTTTTGTACATAAGCATTTTGGTCATTCTGTCTTGGGTAAGAAAGTACCTCAGGTGAGTAGTCAGGTATTGGCTTAATCTAGCAGTTGATGCAACCAGTCTGAGAACAAAATGTTATTTTATACAAATTTTAAAAATACTTGGTGGATATGTAAAAATTCTTATTCATGAATTGAGGTGCTTTGTATTTCATTCCCTAAGTGAACAGAAGTCAGGAGTTTTCCCTTTTTGAAACTGTGTTTTCCCTTTTTTTGAGCTGTGTACTACTCACCAGCTTTAGTATTAATATTTTCCCAGGAGTTTCCACTGGAGCCTGCAGGGAGCAGGAAACCTCAAACTGTTCTTAAATAGAACAGAGATTGGGTTGGGACAGGGTGGTAAACATTTGCAGTTTGGGAGTTTCATCACAGCATACACCCTTTCTTTAAACATGTCAGAATAAGCAGTGAGCTTGCTCTGTGGTGAGAAGCATGTACAGCAATTGCTGTTCCTCCACGTGCTTGTAAGGTGCAGGGAAAGGTCATGGAGTAACACTTAGTTTCTGGCATATAGTCTGATTTTTTCATCTGAGTATGCAATCATTCAGTTTTATTTAATTATTCCTGTGTTATTTTGGCCTGTCCGTGAACCAAATGAGCTTTATATGTGCTTTTGCTAACTGACTGTGCTTCTGAGGCTGAGACTGTGTGGTCACAGCTCTAACTGGCAGCTGGAACAGGGCCATTGAAAGAACGCTTGGTTTTAGCACTTACTGCCTGTGGTATCTGTGACTTTGTACATGAACTGCGACAGATGGTTTCTTGGGTTCTGTGTGAACCGTCTGTGCGCTTTGTGGGTGTGTCCTACGATACCTCGTGTTGGAAGGTGCAACTGCACACAAGGTGTCCTCCTCCTCCTCCTCAAGGCTGCTGTTCCTGTCATGGGCAGCGTGACAGGCTGAGCTGGAAATGAGCCTTGGACTTCTGGGGACAAGTTTTTCTCTTATGGGTGCCCTATGCTGCTCTGTCTTTAATGGTAAAAAACCACAAAAGTTTTTAAAAATTGGATGTAGACAAAGTAAATCTGAAATAAAAAAATGAGTCTTAGCTGAAATTCCTAAATTTTAGTTGTTACGAAAGCTGGCTTTTCCTTGTTTCCCTTTTAGTTCTGCCTGTATCTTCTCTCAGATCAGTGAGAAACAAGGAATTAGCCTTACTTACCTGCTGTATAGAAGCAGTATCAGTTGCCTAACATTTCTGTGGCTCAGCTGCTAGAAGGCACTAGGCATGTTTCATGTCGGCATAACCTTATATTGCTCTCATTCAGAGGACAGAGTTTGTAATGTTTATGATTTATAAGAAGCCAGATTTTGGCTCTGACCATCGATTTATTGCTATGTGTTATGCTAGGGGAGTGAACATGGCACCTGGAGGAGCAACAGTTTTGTTGCTGAGCTGATGAAGGGTTGGCTATGATCCCATGCAGCAGTGGGACAGACGGTATTATTGGTAGTGTGGTTTTTTTCTTTGAAACACAAGATGGCAAAGGCCAGTGTAATTTCTGGAGCAAGTGATGATGCCCAGGCCTATGAAACTGCTTATGCAGTGGTTTCACTGCTCTCTCTGGAGCTTTGAAGTCGTAGAGCTGGAGGCACTGTTGCTTTGAGGTGATGGTCTCTTTGGACTGCATGGAATGATGGTACCAAGCAGATCCTGTAGATAGCATCTTCTCTTCTTGGCAAAGAGCAAAGATGTTTGGCCTGCCACATAACATGTCATGCACAGATTTTGGACTAAACTATGGCTACCTCTACGTGCTAAATGTTCCTTTTATTCTCCAGCGCGCAGAGTTCATGTTGTATCTGTCTTTATGGAGGCAGGTGGGGGAACTGTGCCAGCCAGCTCCCTCTGCTTTCAGCAGCTAATTTTCTGACCAGAGCAGGTACAGTCAGAATTCAGCGTAAAATTGTAGTCACTGTGTATCTGCTGGCAAGCTCTGGGGCAATGCCATTTAATACTCATTTGTTCGGCAGGTACAAAATAGTCACAATTTAGACAACAGTGAAGGTAACCTTTAAGTAGTATGTGCAAATTTGGTCAATGTAATACTAGAAAAATTCTTTTATGTTTCCTGTTACAGTTTTTTTTTGCCAGGTGGTGAAGTTTGTTTTTAATTTTAAGCCGTATTCTTCTTCGAACTCTTCTTTAAGCTCTTCTCCAGTCTCAAGGGCAGTTAACATAAGGTAATAGAGCACTGGTTTGGAAATTGAGCAGTAGTTTTTTAAAGACACTTGTCTTATAATAGTGGTCAAGGAGAAGCAGCAGTCTAAATCAATTACTAGGGGTTTTTTTTCGGGAAAAAGTAATGAGTTTTAGCTTGATAGTAGTCTTCACTACTTGTCTGTACTTCAAAAACCCAAAGGAGAAACGATTAAGAGTTTATTTTACTGTTACATGTCATCAAATGTTCTGAAAACATGTCTTTTAAAATAATGCTAGTGTAAAGATAAAGGTAGTACATGCTTTTTGCACATGTACCCTTTCTTAAATGGGTGTCACTCCTAAATGATGGCTCTTTTTCAGCTCTCTTTTTGGCAGAGAGGTTGGGCTTCTTTGTTATGCAGGACTTTTAAGTGTAAGATAAAGAAAATCCACAGATACTTAATGAATTGATATTCACAAAAATCAAATATTCTGTGAGTGTTTTATTAGATGGAAAACAATGAAGCCATTAATGTTGATAAAAGTTAAATGTGAGGCTTTGGTGTAAGTACTGTTAGTTGTAACCTATTGTATCTGAATTCCATACTGTAGGAAGGATCTGTAATTCTTTGTAGAGGCACTAAAACTGGCAGGAGAGCAGAGCTGCTGTAAAGGGATTTTAAACCATCAAAGCTGACAGGGTTGCCTGCTGAGTTTGAGAAATAGCAGATTGGCCTCTAGTTGCCAATGCGCTTGATGATCCTCTGTCACCTGGAAACTGACCACGTCTCTTCAGTTCTATTTATATTCCCTAAAACTAGCTTAAACCCCAACTAATCAAAAAGATTTTAGCAGCAAAATTTGAGATCTCTGTTCTCTTCACTGAATATTGTCTCGACTTGAAGTCTTTTCCTGGAGACAGGTTTGTAAAAATATGTTGCAAATTACAACATAGCTACATCCTTAGGGATTTGAGTACTCCATAACTTTGGAAGTCTGCTGTTTTCAAAATTAGTTTTTTTTTTTTTCGAGAGATCTAGGCAATGGAGTAGCAGTTTGAGAAGCTTGTGTTGCATCTGTACATCTTTGTACTGGTAGCAGTGGGATACAGCTGGACATGGTCTGGTACTTCTGGTGAGGATCTGAGCTGGGCAGTGTGAGCTGAAGGCTGACTCTTGCATGTGCCTCAGGCACCGACAGCATCAAGTCACAGCTGCTGTTGAGGTCTGGGCTCTACCTGGCAGGCACAATTGTAATAAGAGACCACACTCAGAGGCCTTCCTGGAAAGCTTAGAACTGTGATGCCTCCCTGTTCACTGGATGCCATACAGTTGAATGTCTGTGTCCCTTCTCACCAGAGAAATTTCATTTTGAATTCAAATGAACTTGAATCAACCCCACCCAGTTTCATATGAAAACAGTAAGAAGTCTAAGGCTTTACTTCACTTTTTTTTGCGTGAATTGTTTTGGCTTTCCTTGAAGCATCAATAAAGGCAAGCTGTAGTTTTCTGGTGAATTTGACTGAAAATTCGAGTTCAGAGTAAAATACAGAACTATCAGAATCTCTGCTTTCATTATGAACATTTCACACAGCTATAGATATAATTACATATGATGAAGATCTTATGGCAAGACATGGGCTGTTACCCCCAATTCCCTGGCAGAACTCCCGGTTAAGTGATTCTCTTCTAGCCACATGAATGTACTTTCTTTAACTGGTATGTTTCATCCTAGAGAGAACTGCATTTTAAGTGAATAACAAATCTCATTGTATGGTGTATATAAAGGTCTTCAGAAAACTGAGTTAGTGGACAATTTTCCTTGGCTTCCTCTCCCTGTGGAGATTGTTACATTGGATAAGAGATGGTAATCTTTCATTCTTCTGTTATCCCTTGAAACTAAGAGAAAAAAACAATTTCACACTTTGGAAAACTTATCTAGTCATACCCTTAAAAGGCTCTGCTTTACCTCGAGTAGATCACTTCACATTTTTTGCCTTGATGTGTTATACTATCTCTTGCTTTGACTGATGAATAACTTCAGTGTAGTAATGTAAGCAAAGAGAATAATCTGAATTTGGGTATACGTATTCAGAAAAATCAACAAGGTAATCTTATTTATAGGGCATATAACTGACATAGGTTACTTCATGGTTAGTTCAGTGATGTTTTAAGATGTCTGTGTAAAAAAAGACTTAAAAATTTGTGTTTATGAAATATCAAGAACATTGTTACAACAAAAATTACTCCATGAATACAATGGTGAATTAAGAAATTATTGCATGTACAGAAAACTTGTGTAAAAAGAACTAGAAGATTAGGCAGAGAAAGTTTTGTGTTATAGCTTTGGGACAGAAGGACTGCATAAAGGTTGTTCGTGGCTCTTAGCTGTTCAAATGTACTCTCCTTAAACTTGGAACTTTCTGCTGTAGCTTGAATGCTGAATTTGAGACTGCTCTTCCCCAAAAGATACTTCATTTCTCAAAATCAAAGTGTATCGTGTTAGAAGTTAAGTAAAGGAAAAGTTGGAATGAAGTTGGGCCTGGGCAGAAGGGAGATGGGGGTGGAGGTACTTAGTTTTAGTCTTTGTTTCTCACCATCCAATTCTATTGTCAATAAATTAATTTCCCCCAAATCAAGTCCATTTTGCCTGTGTCAGTACCTCGTAAGTGATTTTCTTGTCTTTATCTCAGCTCCTAAGCTTTTCTGTATTCTGTTCTTCCCCTGTGCTGTTGAGGGGGAAGCGGAGTGCAGCAGTGGCTTGGGTGGGCATATGGTAGATGGCTAAGGTCGAGCCCACCAGAGCTTTGAAGACTGACTTGTCAGCTGAGCCTTTTAGGTCATCATGGAAGAGGCAGAACCATCAGTGTCTCTGCCTTACCAGCGTGCAGCTCTTCGGTGAGACTAAGCCTTTCATTAGTGACAGCAGTAACCAGCATCATCTACCTTGCCTCTCTGTCTTGCTTGTGTGTTCATGAGGGAAACAGGAGGAGACTTCCTTTCACAGAAATGTAAATGTTTGTCAATCCATGCAGGAAATGTGAGGTCTGAGTTCTGGGTGCTCTGAAGGCTGAGCTCACTTTGTTTTTCCTGGAGTTGCCTGAGCTAGGGCCTATCATGCTTTAGTACTGCGCAGCTAGATGTGAAAATTTCGGAGAGTGGGAGAGACAGCTGTGATGTGGGGTGGGGATATCTGGTTTCTGTCATCTTACGCTTAGAAGAAATTGTAAAGAAAGAAATTATAAAGAAATTATAAAGAAATTACAATATTTCGGGGCGTCTTTGGTGGTGTCTCAGAACAGGAGATCAGTTGTGGCATCAGATCCTCTGGGACTGTTAAAAGTTTGAAGTGTGATTCTCAAAATGTATGGCTTGGCCAAATGAAAAACTTGGCTCCAAAACCTTAGCAGTTCTTGTGGATGGCAAATGTCATAGTAGTGTAATTCATAATTAAATAAACACTGCGGGGTGCTGAGGGGGTTTGTATCAGGATGAAATAATGAGATTTTAGGGGTTTTTCTTCCTCTAAAGTAGCCAAAGATAATTTGATTAAAAGTTGCAGCGGAAAGTCATCCTCATGAAGAAAATGCCAGTGATGGTTGTAGAGGTGCTGTGCTGAAAATGTAGGCTTTCTAGGAGTGGGGAGAGTCTGGTTATTAAACTGATTGCCACCGCTTCTCCGAAGAGCTTGTAAGCTTGAAAGCTTATCTGTCTTGTGTAACAACTGCTCTAATAGCAGTTGCCCATACGGACCTGGGTATGATTTGTGTTTTTAATTAATATTTCAAGGGAATAAATGTCCAAAAGTGATTAGTGGCAGGTTCCAGTGGATGGCACTGAGAAAGAGAGCATTATCTCTTTGAGGATGAGTTACTCATCCAAGAGAACAGATGTTTTGGTAAGGTCACGCGGTGTTTGGCTTGATTGTATGCCCAGTTTAGGACCTACATCTGCTATGCGTTTAACTGAAGTGGGAAAGGAGTCCACCAGGAGGGCTGAGGTGAGAGACAAGAGAAGGAAGGGCTGTCACACGAATTAAGGTACCCTTCACCTGACCAATTTTGGGGGCTGGAAGTTAGCTACCATGGTTGATGAAGAGAATTGAGTGGCCTGAATAATGCATTGACTCAATACATCACATCACCGATCTCTGCCAGTGGGTCTCATGAGTGTCATCAGTTAATGTGGGCACTGGAGCAGCCTGGTCTCACTCTGGTGGGGATGCTCCATCTGCTTGTCTGACCTTGGAGGCTCCTGGAAGAACTCAGTTCGTATCTCTAGCCCCAGTGGGGCTCACTCAAGCCCCTTTGCCTTAGGTGACAGCTCACTGTATGCAGACTTCAACAATTATACTGGGTTTGCTGCATGGCTTTGAACATACTGTAGTGCAAGCACTGGTTATGGCAGGAGAGGGCCATTTGGAAGGATCAGTTCTCTGGGTGACTTTGAGCTGAATGTGTCATCCCTGTGATCGCATATGGACTGGGTCTACTTGGCAGTGGCCCCCCAGGATGTGTCACACAATGTACTTCAAGTTATAAATGCAGAAGAGATCAAATAGTTTGGAAATAATTTACTCCTGTGATTACTGACCCTGTGAATTATAAATTACCCAAAAGCCAGAGCTGTTTGCAGCCAGAGTATTTGGTCTTCAGATCAGCACTCGAAAGGCTGCTTTTAAGAAATAAGATTTTTAGAGAACAAAAGGGGAAACGAACACTATGAAAATTTAGTTAAATGTAAATGTGTTAAATGGTACATGAACTAGTCAGGTTTTCATGATTTATCAGTTTTAAACTTCAAAGGCTCTGGTTAGCTTGCATTTTTAAAACTAATGAGTTTATCACAGCCAGTGGGGAAAAATGGTTCAAGTATATCAGCTGTAAATTGGTACAAAGCACTAAAAGGGACATTAGCCTCTAATCAGATTCTAACAGTTCATTAAACCTGCCTTTCCTACGTGGCGCTTTGTCTTCCCCCCTCCTTCTGCCTGTGCCTCCTGTGAAAGCCAGCCTCGTCCCTTTGCTCAGGCGGGTAAAACTTCCTCAGGGACACGATGCAGTATCAGCTCATCCTTCTTTGTGAGCTAAACAGCCTAAGGGATGTTTGATGATGGTGTATTCCTGATCTTGCTGTAAAATTCGACTGTGCTGCCTATAAATCAAGAGAGCAGAGGGACCTCTCAACTTGCAAAATAGGCACTGGGGGAGCCAGGAGTGCCACACTGACTCCTGCTCTTTCTCCACCTCATACCACATCCAAACTGATGGGGCTCAGTGACACCTGAAATCTGCCGCTAATAAGTAAACAGTGCGCCGCCCTTGCTGGGAAGAAAGATGTAAAGCCAGACACAATTTCATCTGGCTTCTTTGTGGAGTCAGAGACCCTTCCTGCTTTTTTTCCACCTCATGCCTCATACACCGAATAAAGATCAAGGTGCACAAAATAATTTGCTCAGCAAACATACTAAGAACGTGTTTTTCTTCCTCTTCCTGTTGTGTCAGGCTTAAAAAGTACAGTAGTAGATGCACAGCAGTAGCATAGCATGGACTGGGACATCTCAATAGCTTGACTGGTTTTCATTCTCACATGTTTGAATGCAGAGGCATCCTGCTGAAAACGACTTGTTTGATCTGAAATTTTATAGCTCTAAGCATTTAGAGCTTTTTATGAATGATCTAAATCTACTTTTAAAACAAAGAGATAGAGATTGCACTTGCTTATCTGCTTCACCATCAAGTTTCTGCCTGTCCTGTAGTAAGTAACCACAGCTCTGGGTGCTAAAATACACAGGGTTCAAAGTGAGGGTGATGGGTATTTTAAGCAGGTCATTTGCTCTGCTTGTGGCACCATGTTGGAGCATGGGCATATCAGTTTCCCTTCTTTTCAACATGTTATTTAGATTACATTAATGGAGTATAGAAAAATAAACAGTTTCTGCAATATTTATAGCCTGGAAAGTGGAGGTCCTGGAATGAGGTGTATTGATCAGAAGAAAGAAAATGTTTAAAGTAATTCAAGTTTTTAAAACGTGTTTTGGAAGCTCCCTTAGGATGGACCATTTTCCTTAAAATTCTGCTGAAGCAACCATGATAAGAAATAGGGCTGTGAATGCATTCCCTATGAATAATGGTACTATGCAGTGCTGAATGGATCTGCTGCCTGTGTGAAACACAGGGAAAATGTTTTTTTTTTCTGTTCTGGTGCAGTTACTGAGAACTACGAAGTACCAGAGCAGATGTGAGTTTCCAGTCTAGAGCCTGGCAATCCAGACAGGGCTGCAGATTAACTGACTGTGAATGAGTCACTTGTAAGTGATGTGTGCTCCAGTTACGCTGTTTGAAAAATAGCTGTGATGTCTCCGCATTTCTGTACCACTGACCAAAGTGTCTGGATTTGTAAGGTCACATTCTGGCTTGAAGGATAAAATGGTTTTTATTCTCTCCATGTTGTCCAAACTAAATGGCATCTGAAGACACTTGCTTTCAAACACCAGCCTTGAGCCTTGGCTGGAGTAGAAAATTGATTCAGGTTGAAGTACTGTTTGAACTGAAGGCACAAGAGGTTATTTTGTATGTCTTCATAAACTGCTCCAGTAACAGCAGGATGAGAACTTTCACAGCAGGAATGTTGATTCAGGAAAGCACAGTTCTGCAAATTCTTCGTCAGCTTGAAGCTCTCGGCATATATTGCCCATAACTACGTGCACAGTGTATGTTTTTAACTTGCTTTTTTATCTCTCTTGTCTCAGAGGTGTGTGGAGATTTTCATTGACAAATGCTGATAACTTTATAAGACAATGACAAGAAATTTGAGGAATTGTAGATGTGTGTTAATTTATAATGTGTGTGGGTACAGGCCTTCACTGTAACTTCTCTCTGTACAAGCCTATGCTTTCTCTACCAGGAGTACAAATGTTTTGACTGAAATCAACTATGCCTAAGTATACTGCCAAAACCTTCGAACTGTTTGACACCACTGCTTTCCTTTTCAGTTTTAAAGCAAAGAATTCATATACATGTACCTGTGTGATTAACTTAAAATTACAAAATAATAATTGGAGATGATTTTCCCTTGTTGCTTACAAAGACTTAGTTCTCTTTTAAGGATAACTGAAAGTATGATTTACTGTTTTAACAGAAGTAGTAACTTGGCAGCTACTCCTTGAAATTACTATTATATCCTCCTCTTTAATGTAATTTCCACTGAAAGAAACATGCTTCCACGGTATCACAGAACTTAAAACAATGTATTGGAACAAGTGGTTTTTTCCAAATTTTTTGATTAATCTTGTCCTTTTTTGCCTTAGGACATCAGCGCCTTTGAGAACAGAATGTTAATGCTTGATGGGATGCCGGCAGTCAGAGTCAAAACAGAGCTGCTGGAATCCGAGCAAGGGGTAAGCAGAGATTTGTGTGACCTCCCTCTGGTAACCCTTCCCCAGCTTCTCTGTGGTTAGCTGTCCCTCCCATTTTCTTTTCTATGTTTTTCTTTACTGCCTCTGTTCTGGAGCATATTTTCTTGAGAGTTGTGCTGGTGAGCATCTAGTCTGATCTGCTGGGAGCATAGGACAAAACTCTGCAGAAGACTTACTGAAATCATCTGTGATAGCTGAGATGCTGTTGGTGTAATTTTACACCTATTAAAAAAAGGTGCAGTTTAATTAAAAAAAAAAAGGAATAGATTGCAGTAAAGGAAGCCAAGTTCATATGTCTGGGAAGTCCATGTATATATGTATGTATGTATGTTTCCTATTTTGCCTTCTGGGGATATTTGCCTTACTATTATTGTTTCATCCTTTATATGCTTGTCCTACTCCATTTTCTGTTTGTGGAAACCTGCTCTCTCTCTGGTGAAATGCACTTGTTTATCATTAAGATAAGAGGACTAGAAGCCTCAGATGGTTAAAGCTGGTATCACGTCAGCTGCTGAATACCGGACTGATCATGAATTGTATTTTGAATTTTTTTGCAGAACTTGGTGTTGGAGTGATAGTTTTTAGGAGGATGGGAGGGTATTTTCTTGCATATGTGGTATCAGTGATTGTAGATTACAGCAAGGGTAGCTGTATTTTATGGATTTTTTGTTATCATGAAACTTTGTTTCCTTGTGTACATCGTATGTTATTCCAAAGAATCTAAGACACTTTACTAATCTGAAGACAGATGCCTTCAACAAGCAGCCTACTACAAGCAGCAGTGCTATTGCCTTGCAGGGATGGGCTTTTGCCTAATTCTGTTACTTGGCTTTTTCCCTTTCTGCTATTTTCTCAGTTATTTAATTGAGAATTTAAATGATATTGAAGAGAGGGAATTAGCTTTCAGGATGACTTAATTTGAAACACATGCAAGGAAATACCAGTTATTCAGGGTGTTTTTGAGGCTTTAAGTTTGAGAGGAAGAAAAAGGTTGGCATTTAATCGAGTTCTTGCTCACCTCTGCCTTCCTGAGAGCAAGTACCCTCAGGAATTCCTCCAATACAGTGTAGTTTGTGGGAACATAAAAATTGAACTGTTGTATGAGCCACGATGATGAAAAGACAGATCCATTTTTAATACCTTATGGATGCTTTGCATTATGCCTTTGTACGTAACAGAAAGGTTTGTCTAAAGTGTTTAGAAGACAAAGTTTCCATTGGCATTTGCCTTTGTTCAGTTTGAAATAAATTCTGTGCATGATACATATTGCTGGGTCCTTTATGAAGAGTACTTCCTTTAGCAAAGCGTGAGCTGGTGCTGGAAGACTTATTTGGTGTCTTATGAACTGAAAGGAAATGAATGATCTATATAATATTTTAATTTCCTTAGAGTTTTTAAATAAAATTTTATGGACTTCTGTATAAGCAGAAAATGATGTCATTTTTTCCCCAGTGACTGAGCCATTGGACAAAGAGCTTGTTTGATTTGGAATTTTATGCACTTTGGTACTAATTAAGTAGTGTCTGGTCAAGAGTCTCTGGCACCTTTATGAGTCTTCATTAGGGAACAATCAATAAATACAAAATGAATTCTCCAGTTCACTAACAGAGGAGCTGGCCATTAGGATGGCAGTTTTCCAGCAAACAGCTTAAACTCTGAAGAGAGCTGGTTGAAACAGATGTTTGGCATGTACTTCGGAAACTGCTTTGAATATGTAGATGTTGGTATACACAACAGAGACAAGTGTTTGAAGGATGTGATTACCAAAATCAGCACATGGAGCTGTTTGGGAAGATGAATATCATAACTGGGAAGCATGAAGTGGGAACTGAAGTGTGATCCAAGTAGTAGGAACTTGAAATCGTGGTGTCTGTCTGTGTTGTTGTAGCGCCCAAAGTCCCTAGAGTTATGCCTCCATCACAGCATACAGGGTGTACAGGGAGATGTGACTTCTACTTTGAAAATTTGGGAACTAAAATGGCTTTTTGAGTCTTCTGAGTGTAAAGGCCAAAGCTTCATCACTTAGGAGCTGAACACCAGACAAACTCTTCCAAAACCCAGAGGAAGACATTTGGGTTTTTTTGCTGTTCCGACTTGGTATCAGCTGTTGGCTCTAGGTTTGCTGCAAGGGCAAAAGTGAGACATTGCTTAAGGGTTATGAAAGACAGGTTTCATCTGTGATTGGAGAATCACGAAGATGGTATCGGTTGTGGAGGAGGGAAACCAACAGGGTCTGGAGCACCAGTGGCCCTCGACCAGGATACTGAGCACTGCTCCATCAGACCAGAGAGCACTGAGTTACCATGTTTTGCCCGTGAGGCTTTAGGGAGCTATTGTCTTAGAAGGCCTACAGGACCGCTTTGACTTGTCTCCTGTTTTAAGTATGAGCTCATATTTCAAATAAACATCTTCTTGATTTTAAAGAATTTTTTTAAGGATATATGCCGGTTTCTTGTAGGAATATTGAATGCTTTTCTGCAGGCAGGACACATGAATATGTCATCCAGAAAAGGTGTTTTCTCTGTAGTTGTGCCTTGGTTAATTCTTCCTTGTGATTCATGGCCTTCAAAGTGGGCTTCACAGACAGGACCTTGCTGGAGGAATTTGGGTATTGTTTGACCATTCATGGATGCAGGACTGTATTGCACACCCAGCTGGTCCTCCCCTCAGTCTATTGACTAAAGAAGTAGAAAATACCCAGCTTAGCTTTCTTGGTAAAATGAACAATGATCGTTGCACTAACTTGACAACATGGAATTAAAAAAACTCGAAAAGGATTCCCTTTCCTTTTATACCTACAGCACCAAAATGAAAGTACAATTGGAGAAAAAAGTTTTTATATAAACAACACCAGCTTTTAATCTTAAGTTACTTTTTCACTTACTTTTTGTGACATACAGCTGTGGTGAAATAGGCACCATCTGGCCTTTTGCATTTCATTCATAAGAAATTCATCTTCCCTGTACTGCTCTGGGCAACTTGGTCTTCACCAGGTTGTCTCTTGACTACTTATGGTGGTAATAGAAGTCACCCACGATGTAGATGAGAACCAGGAAAGAGCAGGTACTAGCATTTCCTGCTGTATTTGGATGCCAAGCTAGGCAATCAATCAGCTAGATATGCCCTTGTTGTTTCTTGTTTTCTTATTGGAGACTTCAGTCTTTTTGCAAAAGAGGTTAAGTATAATGTAAGGGTCTTCTCTACCGTTTGTGCATGAGCTCCAAGATCTTTAACTTTTATTAAGGTTTGTTTTGTGTTAAATGTTTTGTTTTGTTTCATGATTCCTCTGTGTCTTTCACTGTGTTTGGATGCTTTGCCCTAACCTGGGCTGCTGATACCACTCTAAGTTTTTAAGAGGTTTTCTTAAATGGTAGTGTCTCAGTCCTTACACTGCACAAGTGTTGCTTATCTAGAGCAAGTGAAGGTGGATTTAAAATGCAATACCGCAGAAGGAATAAGCAAAGAATGTGTAGTCCAGCTGAGCTTTTAGGGTAGCCCTGGGAGAATGAAACTGTGTGAGCTACTCACAGCTGCAAAGCAGCCCAGTCTCCAGCTGAGTCTGAAAGAAAATTGGAGCTGACATTTCAGCTATGCCCCATGCACTAGATCCTTGGAGCCTGTGACTGGAGAAGAGGTGAGCAGGACTTTGGAACTGCAGCCTGTGTCGATGCAGTGAAGATAAACCTTTACCGATGCAGATTTAAAAGACACTGAGTTCAAGTTAGATCATTGTGGGAGAATAGGATTTAGGCAGTCCATAAGGAAGACATGCCTTATGAGATACAGGTTACTAGTCAGATACAGAACAAAGAAGTATTTACAAGGGAAATGGATTTTCTCTTTGCTTTGGAAAAAGTTAAAACAGTTCTGCATTGTTTTATTGTCGCCAATTTAGAGTAGTTTAATGATTTTTAGAAAAATCAGCATTAGCAAGAATACATGCTTATTTTTCCAGTGAACTACTGTCTTTAATTTTGCACAGGAGATTTAATGCAGTCTATTGTTTGAGGCTTCAGGAAGACACAGTGCTGCTTTAATGACTTTATCACAAATGAAAAAAAGACATTACATAAAAGATAACGCATTGCCCTTTAACAAGGCTTCATTATTATCTCCCCTACTGTGGAACAGGAGCTAGCATTGCTAATAAATTGGGAGAATTACTTTAGAAATGTGAATTTGCTTATCATTTAATATCCTCCAGTGACCTACAGCTTTAGATCTTTTGGGCTGCAGTGAAATGTCTGTCAGTTACCAGCTTCAAAAAAGGATGTAAAGAAGGTGGTCCCTCCTCATGAGACTGAAGGTGGGGTACTTCAGCAGGAAAAAAATCTTCATTTTTGTCTATGCCAAAAACTATTCTGGAAGTAATACTTCTCATTGTAAAAATGCATGGAAGCTGGATTAATGTATTGGTAATAGAGACTAGGTGGAGAATTTATTAGCTGGTCGCTACTATTAAGAAGTTAGGGTGGATAGTGTTGACTGCTTCAGTGTGAAGTTTGAAAGTCCTGCTAATCATTGGAGAATGTGGCCAGTTTCTAAAAATTGGTAAATGTGTCTGACTTAGTGTTCAGTTGCACTCTCTGAAGTATTTGCTGAGTTGGTCCGTAAGCTTTTGTTAAAAGGAGATATAAATGTGGGACTTTTGTCCCACAATCAGTCTTCAAATACAGAGGACGATGAACTGCTAATTTTCATCAGTCTTTTTGTTTCCAGATCTGCAGTCTCATCTGTTCCTTTGCCTGCATTTTGTCCTCTCAAATCATCACTGGAGGATTATATATCCTACTCTGAATTCTCCTCCTAATTCTTCTTGATCTGTCTCCATTCGAATCACTTATCATGACTGAATTATGAAAAGAAATTATTAAAATGACAACACCCTTTAACAAGCCAATATTGTTCTGTGTCTTTCATAGCCAGCCAAATTATCTTGATGTCTCATATCTGAAGAATGCCATCCATCCTTATGTTGTTACATACATGAATATGTTTTACCTCAGCCTGGGTAATAGTGACATAAATCCTTTATTGTTAAAGATTTCCAGAAATATCTATTCAAGTTCAGTTGAGAATAGTCTCAGTAACAAAGCTTGCTCCGTGGCTATGTGGGGAACTGTTTTGCTGTGATTGATTCAGCTTGGGTACATTCTTTGTATTAGTAGAAGAAAGAGCACTTCTGATATTTGCTGTTGTCATTTGTGAATTTCTGCTTCATTCAATTACTTATTTGCTTTCTGAATTACTTAATGTTTAGCATGAGCGATTTGGGGAAACAAGTTGCATATGGACAGAAAGAAATCCTTTCTTACTGCAAAGAAATCCTTTCTTACTGCAAAGAAATCCTTTCTTACTTCCTGTGGTTTTCTTCATCTTGCAGTAGGCATCACTCAAGGAGTGTGTACTAGTTTGAAAACAAACTAGTGAGAGACTCCAAGTCAGAAATACAATTTAATAGGAAAAAATAAAATAAATGCAATAGTACAAAAACCAATCCACTGACAGAGTGAGAGTACAACCTGACCTCCTGACGGTCAGGGGATTGGTAGCAGTCCGATTAAATGGTGGCTGCAGTCCTCCTGGAGTGATGGTTCTGTTGAAGCAGTGATTCTGTAGAAGGGTCTGGTCTTCCTCTGAGAATCCAGTGGAAAAAGGCTGCCTATGCTGTTCCAGACCCCAGACTATATCCAGGTGGGAATGCTTGGCTCCTTCCCCCTGGGTGGAGCATCTCACAATGGGATGGTGAGTCACGAGGCAAGGCACTGATGGGCCCATTAACAGGAGATAGTCCAGGAGCGAGTTATCTATGAGTCATGCAGCAAGGCATTGTTGGGCCCATTAACAGGAGATAGTCCGGAGGGAGGAGGCAGGGAACGTTGCTACACCTGGTTTCAACAGCTCATGAGGATGGTAATAGAATACACTGTAACCTAGGACAGAGTGTTACTGAGGTGTTAGAATCACAGCTGGTACAATTCATTGGTTTCTTTACAGTGCCATAAACGTAGGATATTCTTCAGAAAGAGATCAAGATCTGACTCCGGAACCAGTAAGGACCTAACCCCCAGGGCATGATGCAAAGCTGTGTGAGATGTACCTAAGGAGATACAGCTGTATTTCCTGAGCACTGCTGAAGGTTGTGCTTGCAGCCCAGAAGGGTGCAAGACACATCCCAGAAGGGTTATGTCAGTTGGATTAATTAAGTCAAATCAAGCATCGCAAGCCAATGAATACTGCGGGTGCCGTTTCATGTTGAGTGGAAGGTTGCATGAACAAAAAAGGTAGCCAGCTCTTATATCTTTGCTGTCATCCTGGCATTCTTGCTCAATCCATTGCCAGTGACTCAATGACATTGGGGAGGGTAGGGTCAGCTGATCACTGGTCCAAGAAAAACCTAACCCAAAGGGAGAAAGAAAATGGCTGTATACGTCCTGCAAGTCATACTTGCATGTAAAATCATGGATATCCTCTATTATATGGACATGGGGAGGGTGGGAAAAAGATCGTGGGTGCCGCTTTTGATTAGAGCTGGTGACCTGTATCTGAAACTACATCCTGAGACGTCTTTACTACTTCTGGGACCCAGACTGCCCACTTCAGGCATGTCTCTGCACTGCTGCATTGCCGAACACTGAGTCTTTTCAGTGTTTCATGTTCCTTACTCCTTTTGAAGTTAGCTCATGTGTAGAGAGCCAAGCGGTTTTATCATGGATATGGGTGTGGTTTCCTTATTTGTTTTTTTATGGTTATTTTTCTCTCTAGGGATCAGACCCAAAAATGCAATAGTCAGGTAATAGACTTAAGACTAATAGGAAATGATACCTTAACCACCTCAGCACGCTTGCTGGGCAGTCTTTTTGCCAAGTTAACAGAGACTGCAGAATAAAAATGCAGGTGGGGTTGTAAGATGTATGATGCTGTCTGAAATTCACACTAAGGGAAGTATCCCAGATCCTCTGAGACTTAATTTACTGACCACTATCTGCCATTGCTTTCCTTTCCTAGGCAGCTGAGTTGACTGTTGGAGAGCACAGCAGGGAATGTGCTCCTTAATCTGTCTGGTATTGTTTGTTGTGTATATGGTAGGAACAGGGGGATTTTCACTTGTGGGTGAAAGCTTAATTGTGTGAGGCACTGTACCAATAAAGGGTGGTCCCAGGGTATCTAGGTTTAATTAATCAGAAGTTTAGACAGTCTTTTAATGGCCTTCTTCAGATATTAGTGACTGTACTTATTAGGAATTCAGCAGCAAGTTTAAAGGAGTGAGGCAGAGGAAGATCTCTGCTCCAAACTGTGTATTTAGCCAACAGTGCCATGCCCAAAAGACATTTCCTATGTCTATAGTAATAGAAGGGCAGCAAGAAGATGGTTTCACTTACAAGAAATTTACATTTTTATGAGGAACTACTTCGTAGAGGAGGAGGATAATACTTTATGTGCTAAGACTGGAGAAAGTTTCATAGAGAGTGTGGGATGTTACCCAGAAACTAACACAGCTTATTATTTTTAGAGTTCCTTAGGAAAATCACAGTTACAGAATATATATGTTAAATACATTAATTAATAAGTTTTATGTGCTCAAATGGATTGGAAAAATAATGTTGCCTTTGGGAGAAGAAAAGTTGACCCTTTGATTGGAGTGTAGTGCTGAAGTTCATTGTGAGATTATAGTTTGGTTGCCTTCTATCCCCCGTCAACAATTTTGTGAGCTCACCTTCAAGCCAGTTTGCTTTTTGATGATGTATGACCTCTCAGTTTGCTCTGCTACCAGAGCTTATGATGGGAATTTCCTGGAAGATTTATTCAGCTGAGAAACTGGGCATAAGGAAAAACAAGCATGATATATACAAGCTATATATCTGTCTGTTACTGTGAATTCCTAAATCTACATTTTGGGTTGAAAATTGATTTTTCTTTCAAGATGTGAAAGGTCAACTTTTCTACTACTGCACAAAAGAAGTAATTCAACATAGTTAAAAAAAAATTGGAAGAAAAATTTTAACCATCCAAATAACTTCAATTAATGTAACTCTCTCTGGTAACCCCAGTTCCAATGACTCT
This sequence comes from Rhagologus leucostigma, assembly GCA_013397725.1. Lineage (NCBI taxonomy): Eukaryota > Metazoa > Chordata > Aves > Passeriformes > Rhagologus > Rhagologus leucostigma. The sequence continues at coordinate 201,678 of VZTD01001019.1, forward strand.
TGTGTGCGCTCCAGTTAGTTCTCTGTGGGGAATCCAGTATTGACAGTTTAGCTGTAATTTTGATTGAGTTGGCAGTCCAAGTTGAGGAACCGGTGAGGTACGGATTTTTGCTCTTATGCATCGTGCCAGAAGGGTATTAACGCTGTAGTCATGGAAGCTCAGAGCGTGCCATATATCAGCTGGTCTGCAGCACTGTATTCTAAAATCCTGTTGCACGTCTGCCTCGAAACTCATCACAGGTCTGTGTTGTTTCGTGTCACAGTGCAGTGCAATTCTAAGATACAGCAATGAGAATTTCAGACTTCATATGTGAAACTGTTATTGGCATATGAAAAACGGTTACTCGTCTTGTAACTCACCTGCTTGGGCATCTGAATTTTAATTCAGGTTGCAATGGCAGTGAAATTCAATAGGTTACAAGTGTACATAGCCCCTCTGTTCCTATTAAGAAACTGAGGAAGGTGAGTTAGGTAATCCTGCTTTTCTTAAAAGAAAGCTGCCTTGAATTACCTCACGTTTACTTCTGTCTTATGATTATATATATGCATTGATAGTGCAGGCCTGGTGGTGCATGATGACTTCTTTGTGGTCCAGAGCTCTTGATTAAAAATGTTTTCCATTGAAACGTCTCTGTGAAATAATTGTTAATCACAAAATCTTTTAAGTTATTTAGCTAGGAGAAAAGTTAGTAATTGTGTTTAATTTTGTTCTACTCAGAGGTGAGTTTAATGGAATATTTTTGTTTGTTTTAATGCTCATTAGAGTAGTCAGGTCATTATAACAGTCTGTATTTTGCTCATCAGGGTATGTTCGTATGTTCAAAGTAGGAATGAGATGGAAGTGACTGGGCTCTTGTCCTTTCCTTTTGTTTTGACTTGGGTAAGGTGAAATCTTCTCTCTTCCTGGTTCTCAGTTTGGTAATTGCTATACTTTATCTCTTTAAGGACTCTTGAATTGAGAAGTATTGTGTAAGTGTGCATTGTTATTATATTTTTATTACATGGTAGCTAGCCTAAGAAAAATAAGCACAAGCCAATATAACTCAACAATTTACAGTATCATGAACACTTCAGCAGCATGAGACAAATGCCATTATGTTATGATAGTACCAAAATTATTTTAATCCTTGCTGTTGGTTATGAGAAAGGATTACTTTTACTTTTCTCTTGTTCACTGATGTTCTGTTAGTTTTTCTTTTCTGTTGGAGGTTGTCTTATAAATAGTCTTTTTAATGTATATCTTACTCTTGTTCTGTATCCTGCTGGGGAAGTACTGAAAGAGCTGTATATATTTTTTAGCATCATTGGCTTTTTTCCTTATTTCTCCCTGTGGAGATCAGTCCTTACATAAATCACTTTAAGGTTTCTGGTTTTTTGAATATTTTTTTTGTTTGGTTGGTTTGGTTTGGTTTTTGTTTTTTTTTAAATTCCCTTCACAATCTCCTCACTGTCCTCCTCTCCCCAGCCCCACCCTGTTACACATTGTGAGGATGAGTATTTAATAAACTGTTTAGGGCGCATCTGCTTTCAGACCTCCTTTTACAGATGTTGTTATTGCTTGGTTGCATCACTTAACCATACCAGAAAACCATAGGAACCACAGGCAGAAAAAGCCAGCAGCAACCAAAGGTGGTGTTTGTCCTCCTCTGCTGGCACAGGTCGCTGCTCATGCTTGCCATTCCTCAAGGGTGGAGCCCAAGCAGACAAGGATGGTAAGACCCAGCTCATCAGGGTGGGTGAGTGTGGTGGTTTGAACCTGAACTTGATGGACAGTCATTTAGACCGATAGCGCTTCTCGAAATTTACATATATAAATCCTGTGGAGATGCGGGAACTCTCTCTTGCTTCCGGTCCTGGGACAGGTCGCAGGGCTGCCCCCTCGGTGCGGCGGGGGCCGGGTTGGGCCTGGCTGGGCCTGACCGCGGGGGCCCGGCGGGGCCGGGGCCACGGCCCTG